>JAUIMM010000068.1:11287500-11642500 GCA_031769625.1 Taudactylus pleione
AGTAACTTCTGACTGGTGGGTGTCACATCCGCTTGCATTGTTCAACGTGATGACGTCAACACGTGTTTCAGATGGACTCGGGCTTCAGCACACTTGGGGTGTTTTAGAAGTGTATTTAGGTAAGTGCTTTTTGTATTGTAAATTATTCCTGGTGAAAATCTATTTAGATTGAAACGTTGAATCATTACTGATGGTCTGTGACCCGTTTTTTTGATTATACTATTGACGAGTGCTGCCGCCTTCTGTATGCTGTGTCTATCTCATTGCGGAGGGCACCGCTATTATACTTGTTGTGGAAGAGTGCCAAGCCAGTGCTATATATATATATATATATATATATATATATATATATATGTTACACACCAAGCAGATTCCCGGCACTCACTGCAAAAAACTTAGTGCAGGGTGTGGGTGCCTTCCATGGACCACCGTGTCCTATAAAGTCAGGAAATAATGGCGGCACTCCACGACTGATGTTCAAACAGGAACACAAGCTTTAATACATCAATCCAACGTTTCGGGCATCAGCCCTTCGTCTGGCATACACACATGCAATAATACAGTACATTTAAATAGACAAATAATTAAAAATTACCTAATTGAGGTGAGCCGGAACCTCAGCGTCCACCTCCGTCAGCCTCGACCAACACGCGCCCGGAGAGCAGAGTCGCGGTCAGCGTGACGTCATCAGGAAGTGTCCGCAACGTAACCGGATCACCTGCGCCGCCCATGTAGGCATGGCAACTAACCTGTTGCCGGAAGTATAACAACATTACCAAGGGATCATCAAATAACATTATAGAAATATTAGATCAACAAGCCATCAAAGGTCATCCAATTAATATTCATTAAGCACAATGGACCGTTGTAATTCCTACACCGTTCACCTGATTTGGATGTAATTAGCCTCAAATGAAATCTGAAAGTCTGCAGTTAAAGCCCGTCTTGTTTGTTTCATTTCAAAGCCATTGTGGTGGTGAATAGAGGCCAAAATATGAAAATTCTGTCAATGTCCCAATATTTATGCACTTGACTGTATGTGGACATACACATACTCCATTCAACACAGCACTATAATGTTTGAAATAATACTGACCGTGGCATTTGGTTTAAATAATTATTTATTGCAATATATTAAATAATAATATATAGATATCTAGGATACTACTACTATATATTTCAGAAATATATTAAAAACAGACCTGTATTGGTATCGATAATCTATTTTAATGACACTTTTTCTTACCTATATCACACTTTAATTTCTTTCTTTTACTATTTCACGGACTGTATCATTGATATACATATTTTAAAGACTAATAAAAGTTATATTTTAATTTTGTGCATCAATTACAGACAACTCTTTCCCTGTCTACCCATCATTGGGGGGAGATTTTCATTTGGGTCTAATGGTTTTTGTGCCCCTTCCCCTCAGGGGCGTCTTAAGAGAGGAGGGGGCCCGTGTGCACTCCCCGTGCGGGGCCCCCTCCTGGCTCCCCGGGGTCGGCAGCCGACTGACGCGGCTAGCCAGTCACCGGAGCTTTAGTAGACTCCGAGCACTAGAGCGTGCCCGGAATGTACTGCGCATGCACAGAATGCCAGAAAATGGCTGCGGCGGCCATTTTTATGGCGTTCTCCGCATGCACAGTAGACTCCGGGCACACTCTAGTGCCCGGAGTCTACTGCGTATGTGCAGAAAACCGGATAAATGGCGGCGGCAGCCATTTTCTGGTGTTCTGAGCAGCACAGACACCCGACGTGGGACCACGGACAGGTAAGTCTACTATAATATGGGTGCAGTGTGTGCGGTGCGGGGCCCACCTGGACCCGGGGGCATGTGTGCCCGCACACACTGCACCATTTATAGATACGCCACTGCTTCCCCTTAATATACAGTATGTTTTATTTTCTTTGATTCAATGTTATCAAAGGAGAGCAAGGGTTTTCAATTTCATGGGGTATTACCTTTGTTTATCAAGTTTTCTCTCAATTCATTTCTGTGTTATCAGTTTTGCTCCCATTTTATCCCTGTGAGTGGCAGCTGGTCTGCCGAAGATTGGAAGAGTGTGTACGGTGACACAAACCTTTCACCAGACGTAGATCTGAGACCTGCTGCAAAGTTGGACAGGTGTGTAGGCATATATTGGATGATGAATCTGTGACCAGTTCTCTAATAGGATTGTGTCAACAGTCTGTTCTGGAGTTTGAATCCGGAGGATTGGACAAATGTGTACCCATTTTAAGTCATGAGCGTCACATTAGATAAATAATTTGCTTTATCCATTGTTTATAAATTACAAACGGATAAAAGGGCAGTTTATACATTTTAAGTGTAAATGATGTAATTTTTGCACTTTCTGCCCACTTAGTTGACATTTAAAGGATTCAATAAATGGTCATAAGCATACAGTATTATAAATGAAAAAATATATATATATATTTTTTCTTTATCTAGTTTCCCTGACTTGAATGGTATATGATATAAAGTGGTATATAAGACTGTTATGCTTCATCAATAAGTATATAAAGTTCCTTGGAGTGGAGTTTATGCTGGTGGCCAGAAACTTAGCTGCAGAAAAAAAGCTGGGAGCCAAGCAAATAGTGTCCCCCTTTGGCCAGTACCCCTAGAGTGTGCCATCTTGGCCAAGGGATAGATATGCCTCTCTCTGTGTACACAAACTGGCTTATTTCCATTCTATATTTTCAACCCCTTCCAGTTTAAAGTAATGTAAGAACAATACTACCTTTTAAACAGAGAGACTGTAACAGTATTCATTGTTTCACATAAAATAATCTATGAATTGGTGCTAGTTATTACTACATATTTTTGTTACTTTGTACGTTTTTTGGGGAGTGTTGTTTCATGCGCAAACACTAACAAACTGATATTAGCCAAGTCTTACACAAAAATACGACCATTAAATATAATACTAACAAATCTGAACTCATTTATATAAAAATCTCATCTCTCTATAATTTTATTTATTATTTGTTAACATTTATTTACACAGCACCAGCAAACTTGGCAGCCATTTACATTTAGGAACAAACACAGACAAAAGGTACGAAGGCCCTGCTCGCAGGCTTACAGTCTAAATTGTATTTCTCTGTTTGGTATTACAGCTTCAGATAAACGAATAAGATGCTGAATCTCATTTTAGAAATGAAAATTAATGTGAAATCCTTGCCGGCATGTCACCTAATAGGAGAGGTTTCCTAAAGGTCTCTGTGTTTTATTGTTAATAAGCAGAAACAACATCTCTGCATTATAAAGAAATAGCATTAATGATTTGCCAGATGCTGACGTCCTACGTTCAGTAAATAAAATAATAAGTTATGTAGCTCCGGGCTTGGCAGAAAGTGATTCATTTTATGAGGTCTTACAGGCGAGGAGTTTGTATCATTATACATGTAACTTAGGGTTTACACTTTCCCTGTTAATGATAGGTAAAACATTTGAACTTAAATAAGAAATCCACTTTCTCTTTTCACTGATGGAAAAAAAACTGCGTGTTTCCTTCCTTCGGACTTTGGGCCTGATTCAGAGCCGGACGCTCTGACGAGAGCGCTCGCTCTGAATCAGGGCTCTCCTACCTAAACTTGGAGCGGCCTCTTGGACGCTCGCATAGCTTATGCGAGCGTCCATGATGATGGTAGCGATGGTCAAGACCATCTCGACCATTGAGCTTGCGACGAGACCCTGCGGTAGGGTCTCGCTGCCGCAAGCCCAGGAGTGATTTTGGCTCTATCAGAGCCAAAATCACTCCCACTGACATCACTAGTGATGTCAGTGGGGCCGGACTCAGATGGTAGGCGTTCCCATGGGAACGCCTCCGTCTGGCAGCCACGCCCCCGGCACGCCCACCAAAGGGGGCGTGCTGTCACTCACCATCGACAGCATGCCCCCTTTGGTGCGAGACCCGGAGCGACAGCTTGGCTGTCGCTATCCGGGTCTCGCACATGCGCACTACGGAGCTCCCTTCGTCGTGCGCATGCGCATTTGGGTACCATCGACCCGCTTGCGAGCATCCGGCACTCTCGAGCGGGTCTGAATGAGACCCTTTATCCCTTAATATGAATTATGTTTAGTGCTGACATTTTCTAAAGACTGCGCAAAACATCTGTGGTTGTTCCAGCTGGTTGAATTTAACACAGTTTTTATGGTCCTCTAGAGGCTTAGAATTTGGTGGTGTCTGCTGAGGTTCCAGTGATGAATGTTAGGTATGAGGAGTGCATGGGTATATAGGAGGACCACTGGTTTTCTCTCTTTTTGGGGGAACCTTCATTTTGTTTGCCATTCTTTTTCCAGCTAAGTAGCTCTGAATTTGCACTGATTGCTAATAAAACAAATACAGGACCTTATTCAGTGTTTGAACCAATGCAGAGTTGGTCGCAAGCATAAGATGCACTCAACTCTACATCAGTAGCAAATGCGCCTCCTTCCCACTGCAAATAACAGGAGCAGATGTGCCAGAAATAGGCAGGAGGTGTAGTTTCACTGTGAGCATTTTCAATAAAATGACTATCTAGAAGAAGCCAACATGCTCCTACAAGACACGTACACATACTACTACAACGCTTCGCTTCCACAAATAAATGAGCAAACTCCTCATCCAAGGACTGCAAAAGGCATCCACAAGGAAGAACATACATACTTAAACACTGTCTTCTCAAAGTATACAAACAACTAATGCAAACCCACAGGAATATCAATTACATAAGTAACACCGTCATAAGTTTCCAGAACCAATTGCTTCACCTGTAACAACTGCCTTTCTTTCAATACCAGATAAGATTACAGGAAGCTAGATGCCAACAGGACTTCTGTGTGTGTTATAATGGCATATCAAGGGTTAGTGTGATTGCAAAAGGAAATATGGGACACACAAATCATTTCTTATACTGAAACAAATAGAAATAACCTGTTAAATTTGTAAATACCTTTTAATACATTCCTGCCTATAAACCTCTAAGATTCACCTGCCTAGAACCTTTAAGACAAAACCTGCCTATAAACCTCTAAGATTCACCTGCCTAGAACCTCTAAGACAAAACCTGCCTGTACCTTCTAACACCACAAGATGTCGCTATTTTGATTATACCATTAATGAAATACCGAGACAGTTGAATAGCGGTCCGAAGCGCTAAAGATTATTATTCAGGTACAAGTACAGATGTTACAACGCTATGATCTGATAATGAGCGCAAATAAATTGTACAAACATTAGGTCATAAGGTACAGTTAAAATACATAAAATGCTTATTAAAGATCAAAATACAATGAGCAATATCAGACAGAGAGAGAGAAAGAGAGAGAGAGAGAGAAAGAGAAAGAGACATATTAAAATACAATGAGAGATATATCAATGTCTGCTGAGAGCACATGTTCAAGATGGCTGGTGATGGAGTGTGTGTGAGGGGGGGGTTGGGAATGCTTCCTGCCCTATTGTCCAAACCGCATGGTCAACAAACAAACTCCATTATGAAGCTACCTCATTGAAATCTCCCATAATGCCATAGTTAGTTAAATATGCAAGCTGAATATCATATGCCAACACATCAGGCAAACACTGCACCATTTAATATTCCAACATGTACCACACAAGCTGATTCCAATATACAACAATACCATCCTACTACAGACCTCATCCAGTAGTCACTAGACCGTGGGGAGGGGGAAGGGCCGAAGCACATGTTTTTCCTTTGTTTGCAAGCCTCATGATCCCTAGGCAAACTCCATCCTGCACCAAGCTGCAACTCCGCAAATCATCCATCAATGACCACAACAAAGACAATATACCTATCTGACTCACACAACACCACACGGCAACCACCCACGACCATTCAAAGCTGCCATCAATTCAACCTCCACGATACAACACGTGACACCACCCTATGATCACATTCATGAGTATACAGCACACACAAAGCCCATCTCTCCCAAGCAGAGATACCGTTCAAGCACACGGCAGGGCCCAAACACAGAACACATGGCAGGGCCCAAACACAGAACACATGGCAGGGCCCAAACACAGAACACATGGCAGGGCCCAAACACAGAACACATGGCAGGGCCCAAACACAGAACACATGGCAGGGCCCAAACACAGAACACATGGCAGGGCCCAAACACAGAACACATCAGAGGATCTCAATCAACCAGCATCAATCATTCACAAATATCACAACAATTCCACAATCAATCCCTTTCCTGCATGCTGAGAACAGACCACTGTACCCTACAGTGCAGATGAAAAGCACAGACCAGACAACACATCATCCACTGCATGCCAACACAGACCCATGAATATCCTTAGAAAACTACAAACCACACACCATGCTAAGCTAATAACAGAATAACACCAAAAAGCCACAGACACCCAAATAGGCTAAATATTGCACAATTTATACTTAGCTACAACAACCCAGGGGAACTGAGATCCATATTCTTCCGTTGTCTGGTCAGGGAGTGTACCTCTCTCTTCCTTCTAAAATTTGCAAGTGCCTCTGCTAAACTGTGTTTTCTCAGGATGTGCATGCTATGTTCCCGCCCCCTTTTACCTGTGAGGTCATCAGAAAGGGAGTATCCTTTTGGTTATCTGAAACTACTGTTAATTAGATTCTACTCTCAGCTAGCTAGCTCTATTGATTAGACTGGAATAACCAGTCCTTTGGAGAAAAATGTAAATAGGCCTACACCATGTTATTGTCTTTTGGTAAAGGTTAGAATTCTGTTACAGGGCATTTATTGGACAATTCCAACTGGATACAAAAGGTCTCCAATCTCCTTTTGTATCCCCCAACATGCAAATCTAAGCTGCTATGGAAAACAACATTTCAAATAGATATTCTCTCTAACATTCATATTTCATAGCCGCATGTTCTGATCTTCATATTGATGTCACCGGAATGCTGTGGAAATAAGGTAGATCAGAACGGTTCCAAACACAGTTCAATTATCATTTACTAAGCCATAGTTACAGAAAACATCTCTTTACACAGTATACTGACATCGCGTTTAAACCAAGTAATAATTATCCTTTTTGCGTTACGGGACCATTGCTTTTAAATGTATGTATGCAGGGAAAACAGCACTGAATTGCATTGTGCGTCTGATTGCAAACAGATTCTGTCTTCGCCAATTATCCGGTTTTGACAGTCCACCCTTTGATAGCCAATCAGGCGCTATCACAACCTGTTCTGAATCTGTTTAGCCATGCATGAGAATATACCGTTCAATGTTATTATGGTATGACACAGTGTGGTCATTTGAACCATTCAGATAATGCGTCTCCCCGGGAGGGACATAAAACTGCCCTTATACGCACACCGCGGATCCTTAAGGGATCATGGGAAAGATGTGGGGATGCACCTATCCTATAAGGGGAGCCTTAGAAGGGGTTGGGACTGCATTACCTAAGATGACTTAAAACAACATAAACGTTATATCCATGCATGACCACTCAAACTCAGGCTACATTATTATACACTACATATTGGACCGGCACTCCCCTGGATTGGTATAGCACTCCTCCTTTCGACTCCTCTGCATCAATGTCGACATCAGCTCCCATTGTCTGTATCAGTACCCCATCACCGAAACCAGGAATCCCCGAGCAACCGAGGATGGTGAAAACTCTGAAAAAGAATACAAAAATGAACACAGCGGACTGGTCCATTGCTGCAACACTGATCTGCAATTTCTTTAGCTCAGATAGCTCACAGTCACCTTTTAATCTTCCCGGCACAAGCTCGCGATCGACAGGTCCATGCTATCGGCCTCGTCTCCGCCTTGCATCTCCCCCGGTAGATTAATCCTCCCTGTATTTGGTGGAATGGACTCTGGCATCTTAGTCGGCCACCCTTTGAGGATGTAGAATTTCGTTAACACATCGGATATGGTTCTATCCCCCAATCAATCAGGCAATCTGAACACAAGAAATTATTAGAGCAAATGAATTTTTCTCCAGGTTTAACATCATTACAGTTTGCTTCAGGCATGTTAGTAAATAACACTTCAATTCCTGTTGTTCTTACACATTGTCATGAGAACCTGCACAGTAACCTCATAATATTTTCACATGAGGCTACCTGGCAAACAGTATCTCAACGGGAGACAGACAGGTGGTCTGGGATGATCTTGATACTAGTACCTATCACCTTACACATGTTGTAAAAGATATTACTTGTGAAATGAGTATTCCTTCCATCACTAATTCTAAGGATACTGTATTGATACAAAATTCCTGCAATAAAAAAATTCTGTTATAAATGTCTATGGTTCTATTGTTTCCTTGTCCCCTGATGTATGCGGGGAAAACACCACTGGTCTTTGGCAGCCTTGTGTCCTGTATGTGAAAGATAAAGCACAACAGTTTAATATCATTTAAACATAACAGTTCTATAAAGCTTTGACAAACAATACTGGGTTAGTCCCTGGGACCCTGAGGCTTTCGTGTCTATGTGCAGTGTACCTCTCCCTTATATGGAAGCAAGAGGGCACTGGTAGTTGGGGTATGGGAGGGAGAAAGTAAACAATAGTTAAGCTACCTCACTCTGGATCTCTTACATTTTTATGGGTTTTCACATTGACTGTACCTACACCCCCATCCGCATATGACGGTGGTGGTGCGCGTGAACCATCTGTACTACCTTCCACAACGCTACCGTGCCGCACGTGCGCGCTATTTCGCAGCTCGCACGCATTGCAATTCAGCGCTGCGGGTTTTATGCTATGGTAATGTGCTCACGACGCTAGTTTGCGTCGTTTGCACATTGTTAAGCCACGCATCCCCTTCATGCTGCCATATTTTTTTAAACATTCAAAATACTTAATCTTTTTCTCTCGGGATCGCACCATACTGATGTGATCCTGGACATTGTCTAACACATTTTTATCAAAACTACCAAGTCTGGGAAACGGTCTAACACTCTTTCTCATCATATTCCTCCATTAGCAGCACATCATTTCCTAACATTTCTACTGTTTGCGTGGCTCCAATTCTGAGACAACTCCTACGCTTTTCAATAAAGATTTAAGCCGGTGAAAGACAATCAAGATACTTTCACTTACCTACGGACGTTATTTCTAGATGCGCCACGCTCACCTACGGACGTTATTTCTAGATGCGCCACGCTCACCTACGGACGTCATTTCTAGATGCGCCACGCTCACCTACGGACGTTATTTCTAGATGCGCCACGCTCACCTACGGACGTTATTTCTAGATGCGCCACGCTCACCTGTTCTCTCTCAGCTCACAATCACACCTAGTGCGGCTCAACTATAATGCTCAAATATTATTGAACATTGCAGTCACACTGAGAGCCGGTCCCTAACAAAAATAACAAACCATACACCTGCTCTGTGTACTGAACGGTAAAGCTGCTTACCGAGCGACTAGGCTAACCCTTGCACCTAGCCCTTAAGGATCATATGATACCCTTAACTGTCCAACACATACTCACTGTTACACACTATTTCTCTGCGCAGAAAATAAACGTTTAACCAGATATTGGTAGATAGAAAAAAAAATGTAAACCTTAATGGCTTTGTTCAAACATGTGGCAGCAGAACCGGAAGTGCGTATACGCTTATTGTGCGACCGGCCGCATACACAATTATGCGACTACCACACAAGCGTATAATGACTTTTTAACTGCGTACGCAAAAATGCATCTCAGCCGCATACTCAATACTGCGGCACCCCTCTAAACGTAAGGTTCTATCAACAAAGGAAAAAGAAACTTTTTCCTTTCTTGTCCCTGGATTCTGATCAGCGCTTCCTCTACACAATAACCGGCAGTACGCTCTCAGCAACACTGTGGTAATGAGAGACTAATGCGTCTCTCAAAAGGCGCCTCCACCCTTTTGCTGAGAGAGGACTGACCGATTGTTATCGTGTATCAGATAGTGTGATAAACCGATGCGAGCCCCCACTGTTAAATTTGTAAATACCTTTTAATACATTCCTGCCTATAAACCTCTAAGATTCACCTGCCTAGAACCTCTAAGACAAAACCTGCCTGTACCTTCTAAAACCACAAGATGTCGCTATTTTGATTATACCATTAATGAAATACCGAGACAGTTGAATAGCGGTCCGAAGCGCTAAAGATTATTATTCAGGTAAAAGTACAGATGTTACAACGCTATGATCTAATAATGAGCGCAAATAAATTGTACAAACATTAGGTCATAAGGTACAGTTAAAATACATAAAATGGTTATTAAAGATCAAAATACAATGAGCAATATCAGACAGAGAGAGAGAGAGAGAGAGAGAGAGAGAGAGAGAGAAAGAGAAAGAGACATATTAAAATACAATGAGAGATATATCAATGTCTGCTGAGAGCACATGTTCAAGATGGCTGGTGATGGAGTGTGTGTGAGGGGGGGGGGGTTGGGAATGCTTCCTGCCCTATTGTCCAAACCGCATGGTCTACAAACAAACTCCATTATGAAGCTACCTCATTGAAATCTCCCATAATGCCATAGTTAGTTAAATATGCAAGCTGAATATCATATGCCAACACATCAGGCAAACACTGCACCATTTAATATTCCAACATGTACCACACAAGCTGATTCCAATATACAACAATACCATCCTACTACAGACCTCATCCAGTAGTCACTAGACCGTGGGGAGGGGGAAGGGCCGAAGCACATGTTTTTCCTTTGTTTGCAAGCCTCATGATCCCTAGGCAAACTCCATCCTGCACCAAGCTGCAACTCCGCAAATCATCCATCAATGACCACAACCACAACAAAGACAATATACCTATCTGACTCACACAACACCACACGGCAACCACCCACGACCATTCAAAGCTGCCATCAATTCAACCTCCACGATACCACACGTGACACCACCCTATGATCACATTCATGAGTATACAGCACACACAAAGCCCATCTCTCCCAAGCAGAGATACCGTTCAAGCACACGGCAGGGCCCAAACACAGAACACATGGCAGGGCCCAAACACAGAACACATGGCAGGGCCCAAACACAGAACACATGGCAGGGCCCAAACACAGAACACATGGCAGGGCCCAAACACAGAACACATGGCAGGGCCCAAACACAGAACACATGGCAGGGCCCAAACACAGAACACATCAGAGGATCTCAATCAACCAGCATCAATCATTCACAAATATCACAACAATTCCACAATCAATCCCTTTCCTGCATGCTGACAACAGACCACTGTACCCTACAGTGCAGATGAAAAGCACAGACCAGACAACACATCATCCACTGCATGCCAACACAGACCCATGAATATCCTTAGAAAACTACAAACCACACACCATGCTAAGCTAATAACAGAATAACACCAAAAAGCCACAGACACCCAAATAGGCTAAATATTGCACAATTTATACTTCGCTACAACAACCCAGGGGAACTGAGATCCATATTCTTCCGTTGTCTGGTCAGGGAGTGTACCTCTCTCTTCCTTCTAAAATTTGCAAGTGCCTCTGCTAAACTGTGTTTTCTCAGGATGTGCATGCTATGTTCCCGCCCCCTTTTACCTGTGAGGTCATCAGAAAGGGAGTATCCTTTTGGTTATCTGAAACTACTGTTAATTAGATTCTACTCTCAGCTAGCTAGCTCTATTGATTAGACTGGAATAACCAGTCCTTTGGAGAAAAATGTAAATAGGCCTACACCATGTTATTGTCTTTTGGTAAAGGTTAGAATTCTGTTACAGGGCATTTATTGGACAATTCCAACTGGATACAAAAGGTCTCCAATCTCCTTTTGTATCCCCCAACATGCAAATCTAAGCTGCTATGGAAAACAACATTTCAAATAGATATTCTCTCTAACATTCATATTTCATAGCCGCATGTTCTGATCTTCATATTGATGTCACCGGAATGCTGTGGAAATAAGGTAGATCAGAACGGTTCCAAACACAGTTCAATTATCATTTACTAAGCCATAGTTACAGAAAACATCTCTTTACACAGTATACTGACATCGCGTTTAAACCAAGTAATAATTATCCTTTTTGCGTTACGGGACCATTGCTTTTAAATGTATGTATGCGGGGAAAACAGCACTGAATTGCATTGTGCGTCTGATTGCAAACAGATTCTGTCTTCGCCAATTATCCGGTTTTGACAAACCCATGGCAAGGTTCAATATATAGTGAATGAGAATAAAGTAAAAACCTCTGAAAAGCATTTCTGTAGCATTGAAATAAATAAAAGGCAGAAATCACATAACCTGCGCTTAGTATCTAATTCCAAAGAGGGTACTTTCCCTTTGATCATTTTCAACCACTCAATGTTGCAATGGATGTATCATATAATCATCCTCAGGGATAATTCCTCTCACTGCCTGGGGAAAGGGGCTGCAGAGAAAACCTGCTACTACTGGATACAATTTTAAAGCTCCGGAACACACCTTGAAAAAGATCCCAGACCTAGGGGTCGAAACGCGTCGGTTAAGACGGGGGACACCTCATGCTTACAGACCTCTTGCAGAGCCTGGAGGGTTGAGGAGGTGAGCGATGCCCAGCAGTATGCCCGGGAGTAATGCTGATGAACTTACATCTTACGCTCATTGAGGACTGTCCGTTGACAGTGCTCTCTGCCATCCGGTAATTGCAACTTTATGTCCCTGTGGATTATTCAGTCTAAGGAATGAATGATATTTTAAAAGGATTCTGCATAAGTTATTGTTTGTTATGTAATAAATTATGCTTCACTATATGCACCTTTTTCTATCTGTTTTCGATCACCACATATAACGTATGAGAGGGATTATCTCTGAGGATAATTATATGATCCATCCATTGTAACACTGAGTGGTTGAAAATGAGCAAGGGGAGAGCATCCTCTTTGGAATTAGATACTAAGCGCAGGTTATGTGATTTCTGCCTTTTATTTATTTCACATGTGTTGGTGGAGGTTGGGATACCTACCATAGAAATCACGTTCGACCCGCTGCATGAGTGATTGTGCACTGATTGATTATCTTCACATATATGAACCATTTCTGTAACAGTATCATATTCACATATACACAATACTATGGTAGGATTACCCCTCCACTTACAAGTGTTGATGCTTAATCAAATACCCAGGAAAATAATGGATATTAGAATTGATAAGGAAACCGAAATGTACAGAAAGGGACCCACGTGTAACCAGCCAATGAGCGGCCACTACATGTAAAGCGGCCAATGATTGGCTAGTGGTCCGTGGGAAATACAGATGATAGCGATCATCTGGCATTTTGTGTAGTATAAGTATATGTGACAACATATACTTACACCTGTCAGGCATGGATCGGCTTACTCGAGTTATACGGGATGCTACGGAGAACGTCTCGAGGATGCTACTGAGTATGGGATCTTTATTCCAGGTACTAAATTGGATTCTACATAGAGAAGTGGGCAGATCAACTGGCAGCAGGTAAGTATGTGTGAGTGAGGTAGGTGAATGTAATAAAGTTGTACTTTAGACTGTGTGTGTGTGTGTACTGCTTGTTTAACTATTTATTTTACAGTGGGGGTATGGGTGCTGGCCGCCTGCTGGCACTTGTAGTTCCACAAGTGCCAAAGGGCAGGTATGCTGGCACCTGTAGTTTGGCTGTAAAATACAATAGTTTTGAACTATTTCCACCATAATTACCCCCCATACCCACCACTTCATGGGTGTGGGGAAGAGCCCCGGGCTTCAGACAAAGCCTGTGGTGTCAGAGTCCCCCTTCTTGGGGGACCCCACCTCCTCTGAGATCCCCGGCTTGGGGTGTGACTGCTTTGGATGGGGAGACCCGGTGATAGGGGCCACCGGGTGTGTCAATACACCCTGGTCGGTTTGGGTCCGGTGCTGGTTTTAAATGTAGGGGGACTCCTAGCGCAAGTCTTTTCCCCGTAATTTGAGGAACCAGCACTGGCTGAGCAGCTCAGGGCTGTTTATGCTTTTGGGGTGGGGGTGGGGGTGGGGATCCTAAATAATTAAAAAAAAAATTAACCCATCATTTACTATTCACAGGCAGAAACATACATGGATTACACTGATCTTTGAATGTTTTTGCTGAACTCACAGCTCACAAGCAGGTTTGATTTCACAAATTTGGACAGGAGTTTTTTCTGTTCTCATGAAAGTTTAGAAACTCTCATCTTGGTAAATTCCCTAATCCTATCTTCACTGTGAAAAGTTACTCGAGTTTGGCCAATGGTGAAGTGAAGAGACTTTGCTAACTCTCCAGAATTTTCCTGTAGCAAAGGAGATTTATCTCCCGAGTTTGTCATTAGTAAATTTGCGAGTGGAAAAAAATGCCCAAACTCTCCAGAGAATGCTAACTCAACCAAACTCGAATCTTAGTAAATTTACCCCTAGGAATCAACAGGAAACCAATCATGAGCACAGCTAAAATTTGTGAGCAGTTAGCTATAACCAGCACAGGCAAAATGGCAAGGCAGCTATTTAAAGCCTGGGTAATGAATAAAGTGGCATCTAAATTCCAGTCTACTAGAGACAGCCAAGGGGAAAAGAGAAATACACTGTATCTTAGGAATCTGTACAGGTGTCTGGCTCCAGTCAATCAACCCCTTCTAGTCATGTGACCACTTTTGAGTTCAGCTTATTCTAACACTATCATCTTAGTGATAGCTGTCCTTACAAGCTATCTCTTGAAGTACATAAACCACTTCCTTCACCAAATAGTCTGCAAACAGAAGCACTTTCTTAGAGAAAAAATACATTTACACCCACGAAAGCCTGAAATGGGAAGCAGACTACTTACAACATGCACTATGACCTTCATGTACACCATTATAATTCATGAAATGGGATGTGGGCACAACCAATGCTTTCCTTCAAACAAACATACTCTGCAGCAAGAACAAATAGACTTCATCAGGGAAGGAATGTACTGTATTTTATCCTGAACCACAACTAGTTTTGGTTATAAGGAGATGTTTACAAGCAAATAAAAGGCCAATCAATGGGCAGTGAATTCACACTAAGCTATGCTAACCTCTTCATGGTAAAATTGGAGGATTTATGTACTTGTGACATAAACCCTCACAGCACTTTTTTTTAACATCAATCATTTTTATTGAATTTTCAAAACAAATATGGGGTACAGGAAAGAAAAAGGGAGGGAAGAAAAGCAAAAAGGGAGGGTACATATGAGAATCCAAAATATCGTACAAATAGAGAAAATCAGACAGGATTAACATACTGTATTACAATACCAAATATAAACACTATAACAGAAAAAACTTAGAGATAACATTAAGTCAAGAAGAGGCGGCCTCATTTAGACTAAACTGAAGCAGATCAGATAGTGAAGACTTATGGAGAAATTGCGCACCTTCCCCATGTGTAACACACTCATGCCATGGCCACCATTTCACAAGTCGGGAAGAAACCTGGAATGAATAAGGCACTGAAGCAGTCTCCGTCTCAAAATGAGAATAAAAGGAAAAATGGTGCGCTTTCGGTTCAAGTTCTGTCTAGTATAGACACTTGCAGCTGACACCAGAGGGATTCCTGCAGAATACCCTCACAGAGCATATATAGCTAGAAAAAAGGTGGCTGTGCTAGTATCAATACATAAATCACAAGGCTGTGAAATATTAATATAACATATACATTTATTAAACATATAAATGAATGAACTGCAGTTCAACTTATTATTAAAACATATATATCATCACACATAGGATATACTTTGTACAGTGCAAAAATGTGGCTAAATAAATGCAGTTGTTAAAGCTCAGACACAATGTATCACTAATGGCTCTTGATCAATGTTGCAACCAAATATAGATCATAGGTCCCAATGTCACAATATGCATATGAAGATTGCAAACAAGGCAGTCTATTAAATATTGTCACCATACGTAGCCCAAGGCCAGAAGCGGTTCCTCAGCGGGTATACTGTTTGGATTAATACCGCTGTTGCACAGTGTATAGAACCAGAGGGTCTCCAGACCAAATCCACGCTCCCTTGTCTCCCTTGTCCCGGTGGTAACAATGGTTCAACGGACTCCCCAAATCCTTACTCCACCAGGAGCTCCCAATAGGTGTGTGGGAGCAGAGGTATATGGCTGGGTCGTGCCGCTCCGGCGGCTGCTGACCAAGGTGTAAGAGGGATAAGGTGGATGTCCAACTGTGGTTTGGCTCACCGTAGCAGATGGGCTGCGGGTGGGGAAGGTGAGACCGAGGATGCGGGCTCCACGTGTGTAGCCAGAGACAACTTCAGCTAGTACAGGCACTAGTGAGTGTGGCGGCAAAGACCGCTAACAGCCAGTGTGTAGGTATTCCAAATCCGGGCACATATGTGGTGGTAGAAAGCAGTCCACTGTATTTGTTGACGCGTTTCTCCCCTCTTACAGGGGTTTTTTCAAATAAGTTGAACTGCAGTTCATTCATTTATATGTTTAATAAATTTATATGTTATATTAATATTTCACAGCCTTGTGATTTATGTATTGACACTAGCGCAGACACCTTTTTTCTATCCATCTCAAAATGAAACTGAATTTTTTTAAATATCTTGAGTAAGGAAGGGGGATGGGACTGTTTTCAGTTCTGGGTAAGTGCTGCCCATGCTGCTACACATATACAAACTAACACATATCTTTGAGACGCTTGAATCGATACAGGGTATATTTGAAAGAAAGCCGTGTCTGGAGAGAGAGATTATACAAGACCGAGCACCGAATGCCTCCTCCCAAAATGTTTTAATTATGGAACACTACAAAAAATATGGTAAATATGGCAAACCTCCCCACAATTTCGCCAACAGAACTTTGACTGTGTTGGCCAAATAGTGTGTAGGCAATCAGGAGTAAGATACAGTCTATATAGTAGCTTAATATGCATTTATGAATGATTCAGGCATTTAGACATATGATAGGACATAATATAAATCAATTCTCAATGAGCATCAAAGATAGTGACCCAAATTGAGTTCCCAACGAGTCTGAGATGGGAACTTCACACACTGCTGCAATTGTAGTCGAAGGTTATACCAGTATGAAATGTCACATCGACCTCTACTAGATGTTAAACTGGAAATCAAGTCCCTTGGTAGTACGCCCACCGACTCTGAAAGTTTATTAATACTCTTAAACCAGTGAGTAATCTGATAGTATTGGTATAATATTGTGGGTGGGAGAGAGTAGCGACTTTGCAAACTGGAAAATGGTAGTAAAATGCCCCCTTCCAAAAGATCACCCCTCGTTGTAACACCACAGGAGACCCAAACTGACACCCATATATTGCCAATTAAAATAGAAAAGGCCACAAAGAAAAGTCGGGCAATAAGGGGGATACCCAGGTTAAATTGAGAGAGCAATCTATCTCACACTTGCAAAGAGGCTTTTGTGGATAAAAGAATCAGAGTTTGTAGGACAAAGAGATTTAGGTGTCCACAGTAAATCGGCTAATGGGTAGACTATACAACGTGCCTTTTCTAAATAGACCCAACTTTTAACTGTGGGGAGGCAAACCTAGTCTTGAAGCTGGGCTAGAAAGGATGCCTCTTAATAGCCATTTAAATCAGGGAGCGCCAGACCAGCTTGTTGTTTAGTCAAAATCATTCTAAGGCACGCTATTTTAGGAGGGCTATTCTTCCATAATTAGGTGGATAAAATGGCACGGCATTTATCTAGATAGGGTTTGGGAAACAGAAACGGGATTGTGGGGAATAAATACATACATTTAGGAAGTAGCAGCTAATCTACCTAACCACGAAATAAAACAGAAAGCCGGAATTTAGTAAAAGAGGATAACTGTAAGCGGGGTGTGTGTGTGTGGGGGGGGGGTTATCATCAAACACAGTGGAAATGGATGAAGGGATGTGGATACCAAGATAATGTATCAAGGTAGTTTGCCAAGTATAATTAAACTGAGAACGAAATGTGGATATAGAGGACTCAGGAAGATTTATAAGTAGGGCATCTTATTTGGAGGCATTCGATTTATAGTAGGAAACATCACTGTATTTGTATAATAGTTTATGAAGGCAAGGGAATGAGGTCACGGGCTCTGATACAAAAAGGAGTACATCATCTGCAAAAAGACTAAATTTGTGGATTGTATTTCCAACCTGCACACCAGGGAAATCTGAAGCGGCACAAATTCTGGTGCCTAAGGGTTTATTAACTAGATCAAATATAAGAAGGGACAGCGGGCAACCGTTATGGGTACCATTAGAGATGGGAAATGCATCAGACAGGAACCCATTACTAAATACCCTAGCAGAGGGGAACTGTAAAGAGCTAATATAGAGAATAAAATTTGGTCCTGAAAACTGAATTTAGAAAGCACCATACGTATGTATATAGCCAATTGATCCTATCAAATGCCTTTTCAGCATCGAGTGATAGTAGCACAAACCTGGTTCCAGAGGATGAGAGAGAATCAATCAAATTAAATACTCTTCGGGTATTATCGGAAGCTTGTCTGTCTGATACAAATCCCACCTGGTCAGGGTGTATTAAAGAAGGGAGAAGCGGACTTAAACAATTGGCGATCAATTTCACATAAATTTTAACATCCCCATTCAGAAATGAAATAGGACAGTAATTCTGACAATATGCAGGATCCTTCCCTTACTTAGGGAGAGTCACTACCTGAGCCTCTAACATCTCAGATGGAAATTTACCAGAAATTGTGACCTCATTATACATCGCTGTCAGAGAAGTCATTAATAAAACCGTCTGGACCTGAAGCTTTGCCTGATGGAAGACATTCAATCACCTTTGATACCTCCGAAAGCCGTCCAAGGAGCATTCACGGGTCTATTTACTAAGCAGTGTTAGGAGACAGAGTGAAAAGTGATAAGAAAGTGATATGGTGCCAGCCAAACACTGCTTAGTAAATAGACCCCTTAGTATAGTCTCTCACAGCACTTTTGATACGGTGGAAAAATAAATTATATCTTCATATAAAATGGGGACAGAAATGCACTGGACACCTACGTTTCACCTACATGTCACAACTAACATCAGCAACACCAAAATTAAATCCTTGGACCTCACTCTCTACAATGAGCAAGACTACACACCAAAACATACATCAAACCTTTGAACTGTAACAACTATATCAGTATGAACCGTAATCACCACAACCTCATGCGCAGATCGCTGGCTTCCAAAGGGCTGCATCGGCTGCACCTCTAGAAGCTGGGTAGGGCTGTCTGAAAGGCAGCTATCTACTGGAAGCACGCTCTCTGCTAATAGCAGCCTGGACTGGCAGTCCCAGGGTGAGAAGACACCTCCCCCTGAGACTGCTTCTTGTGTATGTGACTGGCAGGTAGCACTTTTAATGGGAAGCCACTGCCAGTCACAGTGTATCCAGTTCAGTTACGGACTGCAACTGGCTCACTGACGTAGCAGATTTTACTGGGTGTAAAATCTGCCACTGTAATCACCCAATTCATTAGCCAACAAAAACTCCCTTGAATCTATCAAACAAGATAAAAAAAACTCAGAGACCAAGAATAGTTTACAAGGAAGCAAGTAACCCGAAGACTACACGTACAAGCAGCTTGATCCCAACAAAACAAACAATGAGAAAATCCACTAAAGAGCCAATCACAGATTTAACCTCATACGCTACCAACCGTTTGTACAAAGTCAAGAGATAAATCACATGCAGGACTATGAGAGTCATCTACCTCCTCCAATGTCCATGTGTCTTACAGTACATAAGAAGGCAATGGGTATGATATACCGCCGTCCGTCAGCGGCAGCCCGACAGGAGCAGAGTGCGACGCAGCGGAAGCCAGACAGCGCTGGAAATCCCGATCGTGGATAGGTAAGTATCCACTAACCTAACCCTCCTTAGGGGTGCCTAACCCTAACTTCCCCCCCAAGTGCCTAACCATAATCCCTCCTCTAAGTGCCTAACCCTAACCACCCCCTTCCCCGCTGCCTAAACCTAAGTCCCCCGGGGGGGTGCCTAACCCTAAGTCCCCCCCGGGGGTGCCTAACCCTCCCTCCCCCTAGCCTAACCCTCCCGGGGGGGTGCCTAACCCTAAGTCCACCCCGTGAGCCCTAAACCTAACCCCCCCCCCCGCGGCTGTCCGCTCGCGGCGCCCTGCATCACAACGATCGTGATGCCGGGCGCCAGTCTCCCGACATCGGGGAAATGCGGGCGTCTACATCTAGACGCCCGGCACGTCACCCTTGCCGGGATAAGACAGTCGGGAAGCCGGCTGCCGGTATATAGGCAGTCGGCTTCCCGATTGCTTCCCATAAGAAGGATATCAGAGACCTGTGTTTGAAGTGGAGGAGGTGTGACCAGTTCTGTATGGTTGTGGACACACAGGTCTACCCTATCAGCCCTAATGTCTCAAGTATGTAAAAGTAGAAACATTGTATCATTTTGAAAAATGGAAATACTATGTCAATACTATATGGCCAGCAGGGCAATTGGTCACCACATGCTGTCTTGATGATGGGCCTATTTTAATGTGGAGGCCTGAAGCTGTAGTCCCATCCGCCCCACTGTTAATTGGGCCCTGTTGCTAACCATGGGCCTGATTCACTACGGATTGCTATTGCGATCGCAGCTGCGATTACGCACACAGTCCTGCTGTGAAAATATGCTAATATTTGCAATTGCAAAGCTAGTATAGGAACGCCCACTACCACTTTCTCACATCTGTAAGGCATTGCAGACCTGCGATACATCGGTACCATCAAGTAACATCAGACCCTCACGCACAATTACAACAGGTCTGACCTTACTCAGAACTGCTAACCTTGTCGCATGCAGTGAGTATTCAAGCAGCGTATGCCATCACAGTGGCTAATTTATGCACGCCCAAGTAACGGCGTTCAAACGGACAGGCACGTCTGCATTTCTCCTACCACTCCCCCATCACCACCCTCAAACGCTGACATCCAGTCCCTCAATCTGCAATGGCTATGTATTTGTGTAGGTGACCGCAGTGCAATCATAATGCCAAATCACGCACACGCACTGCGGTGCATACCCGTGCGCAGTACGCTCCATTGGCCGATCTGCGTACGCTGTTGCGATCAGGCCACATGTTATCTAAAGTATCTTAATTTTTTATTCTGATCACACTCATTTCCTAATTATCCTGATTAAACTATAAATAAAAAGGAGGTATGTGTGCCGCGCTAAGTTATCAGCAGCTCCGAGGAGGTTTGCAAACTATTTGAACCAATTTAAAAATTTAAATCTAACCAAACTAATAATGAACATACAATTAAACAACCCCTTTCCTGTGAGTCTGAAGGAGTTATCTACATGCTGGAATGCTCTTGCGGCTCACAATACGTGGGACAAACATAAAGGAAGATGAAGAAACGTATAGCTGAACACATCTACAACAAAAAGGGGGCTAGCTACGCACAGCGTATCACAACATTTCGCTGTAGCCCACGGAAACAATCCCCAAGGGCTAAAATACACTACCATTCAGAAAATAATTCCCCACTGGAGAGGAGCAGATTTGATAACTGAACTAAAAAAAAACAGAGACAAAATGGATTTACACGCTAAACACTTTGAGACTGAAAGGCCTGAACATAGACATAAAACTGAGGACCTCATTCAGACCCACTAGCTAGATGCGTTTCCTCGCATGCTGCGTATGCAGATTTGAGAAGACAGGCGATCGCACGGCAAGACATTAGCACGCCCACTATGTCTTGGCGTGCGATCGCTTGTGTATGCAGACGCCCACCAGCCTATCTTAAGACACATTTGCGCACGTCATCTCCAGGCAGTGTATGCAACCATCGGTACCATGGAGTACCTTCGGATGCGATTGCAGCGCTTGTGGCTGACCATACCCTACCACAAGCACTGCGATCACTTCAGTGTAAAAACCAGAAAACATAAAATGGAAGCTGCTCAAATCAATTTGGCAATAATTTTCAGGTGCATGAAAGGGAGGGGTCATACTAAACAGAAAGGGGAGTATCCCCAAGAGTTCCTCCCAGCACACTAAATTGTATCTGGAACAATACATGAAAACTATATTGTAAAAGAAATTCAGACATATTTGTTGCATGCATTTGTAAGTACATGGTAAGCTGCCAGGCCACTACATGGCTTCTCTGATACTGGCAGTCCCTACTCTGCATGATAACAGTGCCCACTCTGGGCCATGTAAGGCCTCATGATAAAGGCACATACAAAAGTACATCCAAATTGAGAGCTAGCCAGGTGACGTGAGCTATAACGCTGGCTCTAAATCATGCACGCCTCTGAAACGGCGTTGAGATGCTCAGGCACGCCTGCGTTCGCACCTCCACTCCCCCGTTTTAATGGCCAACCCACAAATGGCTTCTCCTGTCACTCACACTGCTGGGCAGTCTATGCGCAGCGAGCAAACGCTTCCTGATCTCTCGCAGTGGTTCGCGCACTGCGATGCATACACATGCAAACCATCGGCAGCTATGAACGAACGCATCCTAGCGAGCGGGTCTGAATCAGGTCCTCAATGCCTTCTTATAACACCGTATTAATACAAGCTCTCACCACTTAATATATCTTGTATTATTTTTATATTTATTATTTTTTAACCTTTATTATTTTTATTCTTTATTTTTTATATTTCTATTCCACATGATTCACATCCCTGCTTTATTTATCCTCTTTTTCTGCACATTTTTATTTCATTTAGTTTTCTAGTGCTGAACATTGAAAGCACATAACATGTGCTTGCCACTTTTACAAACAAGATCCGCCCAAGGACTTATGTTTTTTTACTAATAAAGTTATTCAAAATTTTCCATATAAAAAGGGATCACCAATCCCAAGCAGTATCCTTGACAAAGTGTTTGAGTACACGAAACGCGTTGGTTACTGGGAGATCCGACAATCTTCTAACTGGAAGAGACGCGGCCGCCTGCTCCGCTACTTCCGGCAACATAAACTGCATCGACGGTGGAAGTAGGAACGGTTCCCCCCCCCAGGAGAAAGAAGGAATGTGACTGCTGTCAAAAGACCAAGGTGAGCATAGGGACAGTTAGCCAGCCACCGCCAGAGTCTTCATTACATTGTGCACACGGCACTGCTCCAGAGTTCTCATCCCAAACACTGTCGCCTGGCTCCCGCACTTTTTTTCTCAAAAGAGCATAAACATAGTCTGCGCAAACAATTGCACCAATTGTCAATTTTAAGTGTCAATTTTTTAAGTGTTTCAGCATTTCTTTTACTTTTTTATTTTGTTTTCTACTTTTCACTTTCATTTTACTTTTATTTAATATTTTTTTTTCCTACTCTTTTACTCATCCAATTATTCCAGTTTGGTTTTTGTTTTTATTTATCTTTATTCTTTTATCATTTTACATCTATTTACTGATATTTTCACACACACCTTACAAGCGCTGTTTAAACTATAAGTCATCAACGTATTGTAATCATTGGTTAATGTGATTGCCAGTATCTCCCCCATAAACATGTTCCCTCATCCCCCTTGAATGCCACTTTCATATCTCATCCCACAACACTGAGGGGTATACTTACTAAAGTGAGAGATATTGCCCATGGCAACCAATCACATTCTACTTAACATTTAAGTAACATCTTCTAGAAGACAGTAGCTAGAATCTGATTGGTTGCTGTGGACATCATCTCCACTTCTAAAAACTCTCACTTTAGTAAATATACCCCTGAATCGTTTTGTGTGTGTGCTCTAAAAGACCTTGTTGTGTCCAGCTACTCCTGTCAGATTCTGAAGCACGATTCACGAATTCTTGTAAAATCTTCATTATTGCTGTTTTTATTCTATTTTCAACCATTTTGTTATTTCTGTTCTTGTAGAAATGTAATAAAGCAAAATATGTTCCATAACAACATCTCCTTTAAATACACCTTTATATTTGTGAAAAGTGTTGCTCTAATCTCCAGTCTGTCATTGACTTCTGACATAGGCCCTCATTCAGAGCCGTACGCTCTGAGCAGAGCGCACGCTCTGAATGAGGGCCGGGCTCCATTTTCATGGAGCGTCCTCCTGGACGCTCGTATAGCTGTGGGTCACCACCCACAGGCTATACGAGCGTGCTTTGTGATGGCCGCGATGGTCGAGACCATCGCGACCATCGAATTTGCGAGCCGGAGCCTGCGGTTGAGGTTTTCAACCGCAAGCTCCGGAGTGATTTTGGCTCTATCAGAGCCAAAATCACTCCCACTGACATCACTAGTGATGTCAGTGGTCCGGCTTCTGACGGGAGGCGTTCCCGTGGGAACGCCCCCGTCAGGGAGGCACGCCCCCGGCACGCCCACCAAAGGGGGCGTGCTGTCAATCAACATTGACAGCACGCCCCCTTTGATCGGACACAACGAGCGAAGGACTTTCCTTCGCTCGTCGCGTCTGGCGCATGCGCACGACGGAGCTCCCTCCGTCGTGCGCATGCTCAGTGCATAACATCGACCCACTTGCGAGCGGACAGCCGCTCGCGAGTGGGTCTGAATCAGGCCCATAGACTTTATGGGACAAAATTAGTTTAACAAAGATATCAATGACATTCTGGTTTGCATTGCAAATAGCTTAAGCATTCATGTAGAACTGATTACTTTTAACTTTCTATAAATATTCATAATACTTGAAGGGCACATTATTAGCAATCATTGAATGCTACTTTATATTCCACATTGCACAAAATGTAGATATTGTTTATGGTATTGGTAAATGGGATGTAAAATGGACACTGATATTCAAAGGGGTTAGTAGATTTCCATTACAAATCATCTGTATAGGGGCATATACTTCATCAGCATCAGAGGCGGATTTGCCTCAAGGCAACATAAGTGGCCCCATAGGGCCCGGCGGGTCCCGAGGGGCCCATGGCCGGTCCTCACAAAACTTGAAGGCAGGAATCCATTAATTTCCTGGAGGAGAACAGTGCACACCGCCCCCAAATTTCCAGTGTGTGCACTACAGTCAACAATGCTGGAGGGAGAGGGAGGTAATGGAGGGGAGTGGATGCCTAGCTCCATCCAGCCCCACTGTGTGTGTGTGGGAACCCACGTCAGGATCCCCATTGGTAATCCCACTCATACCACCATCACCTGTACAATGAGAGCTGAGCCGGTCCTTGGCTGTGTGACAGTGCTGGGAATGCTTCCTCCGGAGATGCAGGTTCATGTTTCCAGCCCCCATCTGCTATAGTCCAGGAGGAAGGGAGGGGGATCCGCAGGGGGGTTGTTTGGTTGATGTTTTCAGCACCCAATTTCTATAGTACGGGGGGAGAGGGGCCGTACGGGGGGTGGGGCGGGGTTGTGTGTTTTCTTGTGCCGTTTGAATGTATAATAAAGTAATTAGTCTTTCAGTCTGTGTGTGTGTGTTTGTGTCAGTAAGTGGTGTCATTGTGTGTGTCAGTAATACCCCTTTTACACCGGAGCTAAAACCCGGGTTTTTGAAGGGTTAACCCGGGCAGCTCCCTGGTGTAAAAGGGGAGAGAGTTGGATCGCCGGGTCGAGTGACCCGGCAATCCAACCCAGGTAACTAGCAGGGTTTTACACGGGCGTAGCCCGTGAAACCCTACTGTGAGAACAGCGCACTCCGGGTCACGATGACCTGGAGTGCGCTGCTAGCCGGCCGATTGGTCCGGCTTCAGTGGTGCTTGGAGATGATGTCATCTCCAGGTGACCACTTTCACTCTGCAAAAGCCGGGTCTATGCAGACCCGACTGCGGTGTGAGCGGCGCTGACTCAGGAATATCCCGAGTCGGCGCCGGCAAAATTCCGGGTCTGATCCGGATAGGAACTTTGGCCCTGATTCAGAGCCGGACGCTCTGACCAGAGCGCTCGCTCTGAATCAGGGCCCTCCTCCATTAATATAGAGCGTCCTCCTGGACGCTCGTATAGCTGTGGGTCACCACCCACAGCATATACGAGCGTGCAAAAAGATGGTCGCGATGGTCTTGACCATCGCGACCATCGGAATTGCGAGGGAAACCCTGCGGTCGGGTTTCCCTGCCGCAAGGCCAGGAGTGATTTTGGATCTATCAGAGCCAAAATCACTCCCACTGACAGTGGGGTCGGCTTCAGACACTAGGCGTTCCCATGGGAACGCCTCCGTCTGGCAGGCACGCCCACCAAAGGGGGCGTGCTGTCAATCAACATCGACAGCACGTCCCCTTTGGTGCGAGACCCGGAGCGATGGAAAGTCTTTCGCTCGCCGGGTCTCGCGCATGCGCACGACGGAGCTCCCTCCGTCATGCGCATGCGCAGTGGGTACCATCGACCCACTTGCGAGCGTACTGCCGCTCGCGAGTGGGTCTGAATGACCCCCTTTGTTCCAACTCCGGGTCAGAAAGGTGGAAAAGGGGTATAAGTGTGTGTCAGTAAGGGGTATTGGTCAGTAACTGGTCTCTTTCAGCAAGGGGTATCTGTCAGTATGTATATATAATAATGTGCCAATAAGTGGCGTCAGTAAGGGGAATCATTCAGTGGGCGGGATGCATCTCGCCACTCTTTGCATGCATGGTGGTGTTGGTAATGCCAGTATGCATGTAGGAATGCGCAAAGGGCTGCTCTCAGAAAGAGTGGCCCTTTGCGAATGAGGGACTTCTGGCATCCTTTGCCGCAATCGCAGAAGGATGCATGCCCTATGGGGGGGTGCTGGGAGGGATCATATTTGATCCCTCTCTCAGCACTCTCCCGATAGAAGTCTGTAGGCTTTTATAGGGTAACACCTTCTGGAAGATGGCATTACCCACAGAAACCAAGCCCCGGAGTGCATCACATTCCAGGGCTTGGTGCATATGAGAAGTGCGGTCAAACCCGCATTTTCTCCCCTTGCTGCATCCCATCCTGTATGTGGTATCTTTGTCAATAAGTGTGTGTGTCAGTAAGTGGTGTCCGCGTCAGTAAGGGGTGTCCCCATCAGTAAGAGGTGTTTGTGTCACTAAAGCTGGGCATCCACTGTACAATTTTCTGTCAGATATCTGTCCAATCTGGCTGGTTGGAATGAAACCCTGGTAATGTATGGGAGCAAATGACAGTCGATCATATGGTTTTAAACACCGAAAAAAGGGCAAAAACAATTGTTCAAATTGCTTAAATTTGTGTGATTTAACCAATTTGTCTGAACAACCATTTTTGTCTGTTTTCCAGTGTTTGTGAGCAAATGGACGATTGTCATTTGCTCCCAAATATTACCAGGTTTTCATTCCAACCAGCCAGATTGAGCAGATATCTGACAGAAAATTGTATAGTGGATGGCCAGCTTTCGTGTGTCTGTGCCATATGTCACTAAGTGGTGTCTGTGTCAGTAAGCGTGTTTGTGTCAGTAACAGGTGTCTGTGTAGGTGTGTCTGTTAGTAAGTGGTGTCTGTGCCATTAAATGTGTGTGTTTGTGTCAGTAAGCAGTATCTGTGTCATTAAGCAGTCTGTCAGTAAGTGTGTCTGTGTAGCTAAGTGTATCTGTTAGAAAGTGGTGTCTATCAGTGAGGAGTTTAAGTAAGTGTGTCTGTATCAGAAAGTGGTATCTGTCAGTAAGTGGTGTCTGTGTGTGTGTGCGTGCAGCTACTGTATGGGGGCAATGTGTGTGTGTGTGTCTATGAGGGCCGTGTGTGTTCAGTCATTGGGGCAGTGTGTATTTATAAAATTGCATGCAGTTGAGGAAGTGGGGCCCCAAATTGATATATTGCTTAGGGCCCCATGAGGTCTAAATCCGGCTCTGTACTCTATAGGTAGTATAGGTATACTGATCTTTAGAATAGTCTTTTTAATAGCATAGCCCCTTTTAGATAGGTATGTGATGCCGGTGCTCCGCACCTATACACCAGTTAGGAATTTAGGGGTCTATTTACTAAGCAGTGTTAGGAGACAGAATGAAAAGTGATAAGGTGCCAGCAAATCAGCTCCCAACTGTCATTTTTCAAACACAGCCTGTGAGATGGCAGTTGGGAGCTGATTGGCTGGCTCCTTATCACTGTTCACTCTGTCTCCTAACACTGCTTAGTAAATAGACCCCATCGACTGTAAGTTCCAATAGTGAATGAAAATTAACCAGTGCATTTCATTGCACTTGTTGATGATATATTAATAAACATTAATAATAGCTGAAATAAATGTGGTAAATGCTACTTGGGTGTAAAGGGTGTATATGGAGTAGCCATAACACTATCAAGTAAATCCATCAAGTTTGAACCAAAATTAAACTGAAAACTGGAAAGGGGGTAGTACACTATGCACTGACATCAATAGAAACATACATCCAACTGAAATATATATATATATATATATTGTGACACAGTTAGGTTAGGGGGTCCCTCTCCTGGGTAGAGGACTCCTTCCTTACACACACACACAGCAGCAGGGAAGCAGCACACCAGTCTGGATGCAAGTACAAGCTGGTCGGCGCCAGTCTTTATTGTACAATGTCAGAAACATAAAGAAAACATAAATATAAATCCTAGCCCTGTCGGGGCACTAACTTCACAGGTAGTTCCCTCACTACCAGAACCTGGCAGGGCCTAATGCCCTCGCCAGCAACAAAAGCACAGCACAACACTCACGGTTAGGTTTCCAAGTGTCTCTGAGCAAACTCCCTGCCTGCTCTCCCAGGTGAGACAATCAGCCCTAAACAAACTAGGCTTATATTGGCCACTCTCAGGTGGAAAACTAACAATCCTGTTACCAGGCTGCGAGAACCAAAACTTGGAGTGGCCGTGGGTCGAGCCCTCCCTCTCCTGTCACCCACAACCCCCAGGTCCCAAACTGGCTTTTCAAAAAGCCGAAACTCAAGCCTGCTACACTGCAGACTTTCTCCTGGGGGTTTAAAACACAAAAGACAGGAATCTGGGATAAATGTACCTGCCACAGACCACTTTACCAGTGATCCTATCACATATCCCCCCCCCTTTGTTTCGACCTGTGGGGCGGAACAACTGAAGCCCCCAAACAATGAACGCGTGACAACGCGTCAGCATTGGCCAGCTGGCTTCCTGGCCTGTGTTCTACTGAAAATTTAAAAGTTTGTAACGCCAAGAACCATCTTGTAATTCTCGCATTACTGTCCTTATTTTCAGACATCCACTTCAGAGGGGCATGGTCAGTGATCAATTTGAACTTTCTTCCGACCAAGTAGTACCTGAGAGCCTCTAACGCCCACTTTATGGCCAACGCCTCCTTCTCCACTGTGGCATAGTTTCTCTCATGTACATTCAACTTTCTGCTAAGATAGAAAATAGGGTGTTCCTCACCCTCCTTGTTCTGGGACAGGACCGCTCCTATACCTACTTCTGATGCATCGGTTTGTACTATGAATTCCCTTTCAAAATTAGGAGTCATCAGGACTGGTTGGGAACACAACGCTACTTTCAACTCCTGAAAAGCTTTCTCTGCCTCAGGACTCCATTCTACCATGACTTTTTGTTTGCCTTTGGTCAGGTCAGTCAGTGGGACTGCCATGGTGGTAAAGTTGGGTATAAACCTCCTGTAGTACCCCGTAATTCCCAAGAAGGCTCTCACCTGCTTCTTATTCAGAGGCCGTGGCCAGTTTTGTATGGCATCAACTTTATTGAGCTGAGGCTTTATCAGGCCTCTGCCAATGGTGTATCCCAGATATTTTACTTCCTCCATGCCTAGACAACACTTTTTTGGCTGTCAAACCTGCCTTATAGATGGAGTCCAACACTGCTTGTACCCTGGGTAAGTGAGACTGCCAATCAGGACAATGAACGACCACGTCATCCAGATAAGCAGCCGCATACCGTCTATGGGGCCTTAGAATCCTGTCCATCATTCTTTGGAAGGTAGCAGTTGCCCCATGTAACCCGAAGGGCAACATCTTGTACTGAAACAAACCCTCTGGCGCTGAAAAAGCTGTCTTTTGTTTGGCGCTCTCGGTTAACGGTACTTGCCAATACCCTTTGGTTAGGTCAAGAGTGGTTAAATACCTTGCCATCCCTAGTCTCTCAATCAGTTCATCCACTCTTGGCATCGGGTAGGCATCGAATTTTGAAACACTGTTCAACTTTCGGAAGTCATTGCAGAAACGCACACTCCTGTCGGGCTTTGGAATCAACACAATGGGACTTGACCATTCACTATGTGATTCTTCAATAACCCCTAACTCTAGCATATTTTTAATTTCTTTCGACACCGATTCTCTTTGTGCTTCTGGTAACCTATAGGGCTTTAGATTAACTTTAACCCCTGGGTCAGTGATGATGTCATGTTTAATGACCGAGGTTTTCCCAGGTACGTCAGAGAACAGCACCCTATTTCTAATCAGAAACTCCTTGACCTCTTGTTGTTGAATTGCCGACAGGGTTTTTGCCACTGTCACTTCGGGAACTAAGGGCCCTGGACTTACTGGAGGGTCTCGGACGGCCGACAGTACCGTTCTATCTTTCCAGGGCTTTAACAGATTTATATGTTATATCTATTCCGGCTTTCTTTTCCCCGGCTGGTAAACTTTGTAATTGACCTGCCCCACTCTTTCTAAGATTTCAAAGGGCCCTTGCCATTTAGCCAAAAGTTTATTTTCCACAGTGGGAACCAATACAACACTCTGTCCCCAGGAGCAAAGCTGCGTAACCGAGCATTGCGGTTGTATACCCTCTGCTGTGCCTGTTGAGCCTGTTCCAGGTGCTCTCTCACTATCGGCACTACCGCAGCAATTCTCTCCTGCATTTGGGAAACATACTCAATCACGGTTTTGTAAGGACTAGACTGCCCCTCCCATGTCTCTTTGGCAATGTCTAGTAACCCCCTTGGGTGTCTCCCATACAACAAGTCGAAGGGTGAAAACCCGGTGGAGGACTGGGGAACTTCTCTTATGGCCAACAATAAATACGGCAATAAGTAGTCCCAATCCCTACCATCCTTGTCGACGACTTTCCTAAGCATGTGTTTTAACGTCTTGTTAAACCTCTCGACCAGCCCATCGGTTTGGGGGTGATAAACCGAAGTTCTTAACTGTTCGATTTTGAACAGGCGGCATAACTCTTTCATGACTTTGGACATAAACGGTGTACCCTGGTCAGTTAGTATCTCCTTAGGTATACCCAGCCTGCTAAAGACATGAACTAGCTCTCTGGCAATGGTCTTGGTTGACGTATTGCGCAACGGGATCGCTTCCGGGTACCTGGTAGCGTAATCCATTATGACCAGAATATACTGGTGTCCCCTGGCAGACTTCATTAAGGGTCCAACCAAATCCGTCGCTATTCTTTCAAACGGCACCTCTATGATAGGCAATGGAACTAGTGGACCCTTAAAATGTGGCCTGGGAGCATGATACTGACACTGAGGGCAGGATGCGCAAAAGTCAGATACCTCTTTATGAAACCCGGGCCAGAAAAACCTCTGCATTATTCGCTCAGTGGTTTTCTCTACCCCTAGATGGCCTGCCGTTATATGACCATGGGCCAGATCCAACACTGTTCTTCTGTAGGCTTTGGGAACTATTAGTTGTTCCACAACATCTTCCCCCTTCTTAGTCACCTGATATAACAAATCCTGACACATTGCCATGTGGGGATAGGACAAAGGACTATCAGGGTCTACGGGTTTACCATCAACTACTTTTACATTCTCCCTGGCTTTTACCAAAGTAGGGTCATTCAACTGCTCCACGGCAAAGACCTCTCTTCTGACCTCTAAATCAGGCAGACGATCACCTGGCCCAACAACACTTCCCACCTCAATGGGAGGCACATCAGTTGGCGGGCCACCATCACGTTCCGCATTCTCTAGTTCGCCAACCATAGTAGAAAAAGGGAATAACTCTGACTCAGAAGAAACTCCCTCCTCCACTACATCGACAACCTTCTCAAATGGATCGGGGTTGTTCACCTGTGGAACAAAACGGCTTTCCCACAACTTCCAGAAGTGAGCAAAGTCTCTCCCCAATATTGCATCGTACACCAGACCATGCACCAAACCCACAGAAACTATAGCAGAGCCACATGGTGTCTCGATGTTCACCTCAGCCGTAACATAATATCGAGTATCCCCATGAATGCAGGTCACACCAACAGTTTTCCCTGTATGCCTCAAGGGGTTCACCAGCTCAGCTTTTATAAGTGTCACCAAGCTACCAGAGTCTAACAGTACCTCTACTCGGTTGCCATCTACAGTGAGTACACACATGTGCTTATCAGTCTCAGCCTGCCGGTCAGCCGTACAGGCTATCTGTGCAAAGAAAGACCCCCTGCGGTAGACATGAGCAGTATCACATTGCATAGGTTCAGTTGTAAGTGCACAATTAGCGGCAATATGGCCGAAGCCACCACATCGGAAACACTGAGTCATATTAATGTCTAGTCGTTTACGGGGCAAGAACCTTCCCGGCCTGGCAGGTCTGTCTCCAGGTTCTACACCCTCAGTCTTAGGTACATTCCACCGCCCAGCACCCTTCTCCCCTGGAACTGTCTTACCAGTGTCTCTGGGAGTTCGCCGGTGCGCCTTCGGGGCTCGGTGGGGCATACTCATCAGCTCCTCAGCCGCCACGTACCTCTCCACCAGCTCGACCAACTGGTCCGCGGACTTGGGGTCTGCATGGCTCACCCACTTGCGCAGAGTCACAGGTAATGATCGCAGGTACCGGTCCATCACGACCCTTTCCACGATCTGTGGTCCCGTCAGCGTCTCGGGCTGTAGCCATTTTGAGGACAGATGGACGAGGTCATGCATCTGTGAACATGGAGGCTTGTCCATATGGAACTCCCAGCGGTGGACCCGTTGGGCACGAACAAAGGTGGTGACTCCCAAGCGAGTTAGGATCTCCTGTTTTAGTTTTTTATAGTCCTTGGCATCAGCCAGGCATAAGTCGAAATATGCTTTTTGTGGCTCCCCAGACAAAAAAGGTGCCACCAGACTTGCCCACTGCTCCTTGGGCCAACTCTCCCTTTCGGCCGTTCTTTCAAATGCGGCGAGATAGGCCTCCACATCATCGCCCGAAGTCATCTTTTGGAGGAAGTGACTGGCGCGTACGGAGTGAGTGGTGGTGGGAGGACCAGTAGTAACATCTCTGGGCCGGGCGACCAGGTGCTGTACCACCTCTCTTATGGCCTGGCTGTTTTCCGCTAAGGCCTGGCGGGTTTCCTCGATGGCGACCTGTAGTTGCCTCTGGGCTGTCTCCAAGGCCAACAGTTGCACCCTGGTGGATTCCTGCTGAGCCCTGGTAGATTCCTGCTGAGCTGCTGTAGCTTGGAGCAAGGCCTTCACAATTTCCTCCATTTTGTCCTGGGGTGTAGGTTGGAAGCTGAACCTTGCCTCTCTGAGCATTGGCTGACGCCTCCTCTATGGGACTCCAAGGACACAGTGTTATTTCCACACTCACAAATTGGGTGTCTGTCCCTTTAATTTTTAAATGGAAAGTTTTCCTCTTGCTGCAACTTCAGTGTGTGTGGGTGCCCGCATTCTCCACCATATTGTGACACAGTTAGGTTAGGGGGTCCCTCTCCTGGGTAGAGGACTCCTTCCTTACACACACACACAGCAGCAGGGAAGCAGCACACCAGTCTGGATGCAAGTACAAGCTGGTCGGCGCCAGTCTTTATTGTACAATGTCAGAAACATAAAAAAATAAATTTAAATCGTAACCCTGTCGGGGCACTAACTTCACAGGTAGTTCCCTCACTACCAGAACCTGGCAGGGCCTAATGCCCTCGCCAGCAACAAAAGCACAGCACAACACTCACGGTTAGGTTTCCAAGTTTCTCTGAGCAAACTCCCTGCCTGCTCTCCCAGGTGAGACAATCAGCCCTAAACAAACTAGGCTTATATTGGCCACTCTCAGGTGGAAAACTAACAAATCTGTTACCAGGCTGCGAGAACCAAAACCTGGAGTGGCCGTGGGTGGAGCCCTCCCTCTCCTCTCACCCACAACCCCCAGGCCCAAACCGGCTTTTCAAAAAGCCGAAACTCAAGCCTGCTACACTGCAGACTTTCTCCTGGGGGTTTAAAACACAAAAGACAGGAATCTGGGACAAATGTACCTGCCACAGACCACTTTACCAGTGATCCTATCACAATATATATATATATATATATATATATGTGTATATTGGGCCTGATTCAGAGCCGTTCGCTATTTGCGGTCGTTCGTTCAAAAACAAGGGGTGGCTATTCAAATGATCCGTTCGCAAATTGCAGTCTGTTCACACCTCTAAGTCTGAACGAGCGAGCAAAACATACGCTCGTTTATTTGATAAAAACGCCCCCTGGCCGCTCGCACCATACGTCATGTCCGCTATTTATTAGATTAATCGAGTACATCGTACAGCGTATGAACTGCTCGCTATTCTTGTGATTGGTTTTTTCAACCGCTATTTTGCGAGCAGTTCTGAGTTAAAAAAAACCAAGTGACGTGGTCAATGACGCTGCTGTATTAATTATGCACTCCCTTAAAACGCCCGTTTTGACCTTTAAGCACGCCTGCGTTCAAATTCCACTCCCCCGTTTTCAAGCACCTTCCCCTGTTACCACCCACATACGCCTCATTCTGTCACTCAAAATAGCAGGCACTCGCTATATAGCGAACAAACGATTTTCGGCCGCACTGACTGGTTCGCGCATGCGTACTAAAAACCGTACGCATACGCAGATGTGCGGACATCGCTCGGAACGAGCGTGCTGCCACTAGCGAGCGGCTCTGAATGAGGGCCATAATCTTTTTTTTAAAGATGTTGTAGGTCCCCAATTTTTGTAACAATAGTAGTTCCACCACTTTGCTAAATATTAATTCAGACCAAAATTATTGCCTCCCCTGTAAACAGGGGCTGAATAAAACTTAATATCACAGCAGGTATACCAAATCCCGAAAAGGTTTATCACCCAGAATTGTGCCCAATTAATGCTACTGATGTTAGTAATATAAATGAGCACTTCCACCACTGGGTATCAGTGTCATGTACTCTAAATAAAGGATACAAACAGCACATTTTGGACAAAGCAGAATTTTGTGTCTTACAAATCGATACGAATGTTCCTACTTTTATGTAAAGTCAAACTAATAATGAGGGAAGGGAATTGGAATGGGCATTTATCAGTTATGGATCGAATCATAAGAAAATAAAAAACATTTAAAAAAAAAAAAAAACTTTGGAATCTACTAGGCAGAAATCTCATCTTGAAGAACCCCAAAAGCCCCACATTTGTATAACGAAAAGCACCAAACCTTAAGAATAAATCGGTAAGAAGCGCACTCAACAATGAGGAAAGTAAACCAATTAAAACCAGAGGATTCCATCGATGTGGAATGTGTGTGACTTGCAAAATTGTGAAAAATACACAGCCAATAACACAAAGTACAAAGTGAATGTTTATCACGTACCACACACTACTAACATTGTATACATGTTAGTTTTATTGGGCCACTCAGCTCTCAATTTACTGCTGTTTAGCAGCTTTTTTCTCAGTCATTGGACACACTGTTGCTAATTGCTGTGAAACACTGTCAGCTACTTAGTTTTATTGGGCCATTCAGCTTTCAATTCATTGCTACATGAAAAATTTTTCTCAGTTATTCAGAACATTGCTGCTAACTGGGTCATTTTCACTTGGCTCATTGAAGCACCAGAGCTCAGATGTTTAATCCATCAATTTGAAAATAATAGAGATATTTTATTGTGATTGTTTCTCTTTTAATTGTAATTTTGTGCTTCACTAAAGACTTGTTATTCATTTAAATATATACTGTGTGTATAGAATTTTCTTATACTCCCTGGAGTTTTACTGATATTTTTGAAAGTTTACATATACTGATATTTGAGCCTTTAATAAAGGTGGTTTATAAATATACTCCCTGATATGTGTTCTTAGACGCCGCCTACTTTTTTTGCGTATTTTTTTGTATACATGTTAGCATGTTTCTGTGGGCTCACCTAGAAGGGTAGAAGTTCAAGATCACTGAAAACAAGGAGAGAAGAACTCAGAAACATTAAAAAAGGAACCATACTCCATGCCCAGTCACTTTAAAGGTAAACATAACTGTTCTACAACTAAATGAAATATTTTGTGGGGATTGAAAATATATAAGCTAGGTGAACCCAGAGGGATACAGAGTCCAGACCAGCGAAAGGCAAAATGAGATGGATTTTTAAACAAATAACTTTAATCCCAGAAGGACTTAATATAGATTTTGAATTAAAGTGGTTCCTTTAACTAATATCCAGGTCTCGCTCTATTTTGGAATTGCTCCTCTCTAGGAGGCGGCTCAAGTAAGTAGGCTCTGGCACTGTGCTAGAGTCTACTGCGCATGTGCAGGTCTCCATGAAAATGGCATCAGCTGTGCACCGCTAATGTCCTAACTTGTATGCAAGTGATATATGGTTGAGATTTCAGACTAGTATCAGGGAGAAGGTGGCTTAGCCTGTGAGGTCTTAGCACAGTTAGCCTATTTGAAAGAGTGGTGCACTTATTTATACAAATATAGATGATAGGGAGACTCATATATAACAATTTTGTCATGGAAAGGTACATGTAAATGCGATTTGAGGATACACTCTGTTATGTGATTGCCTGCAGGAGTTATATATGCATTATACTCCCACCTTCCTCATAACATTTAGATCAAGATTTCTTCTAATATGGCAAAACCCTATATTTGGGATATCATAAGCTAGTGACAGGTGTTGAAAACCCGACGCCTGTCATTAGACCTATGCTGGGAGCCCGACACCCGGCATACCGAATGAAGGTAAGCCGGGCGCGGACAGCTACAGGTGGGGGGGTTAGATTTTAGGGCTGCCGGGGGGACTCAGGGTTAGGCCCCCCCCCCTAGGAGGGTTAGCTTTAAGCTAGGGGAAGTGGGGGTTAGGGTTAGGCAACCCTGGGGGGAGGTTAGGGTTAGGCACCCTCCCGGGAGACTTAGGTTTAGGCTGCGGAGAAGGGAGGGTTAGGTTTAGGCACTTAGAAGGGGGTTAGGGTTAGGCACTAGGGGGAGGTTAGGGTTAGGCACCCCTAAGGGAGGGTTAGGGTAGGAAATTAGGTTAGCGATACATACCTTAATTAGCGATCAGGATCTTCACCCCTGCCGGGCTTCTGCTGTCGGGATTTGAACCACCGGCCATGCGATAATACCTACTACACCCCTGACATTTGGTAAATTGAAGACAATGAATAAGCACATCATTAGAATCAGGCTATTTTGACATTAGAATTCATATTAATTATAAGAAATCAAAAAGACAACAACCATAGTTTGTGTAGAACAAATTTGGAGTCAGTTCACTACCATAGGGGTGTTTTCTTTGCTACCAAAATATTCACTCAATAACTGTACTATTATACCTATCATGCGTGACACTAAAGTTCCAACTTCTCCTCAGTAACAGGAGCTGGGTGCTGCACTGTAGCAGTGAGGGAGCCGGCACTGCAAAAAGATCGGTTCCCAGGGGCAGTCTGCATCTCCGGGACCCCCGGAGTGACTAAAAAGGGAGGTTCGGGCCACGAGGCCACACCCCTTACCCACAAAGCCACGCTCCCCTGTTTGTTGGTGTGCGGCTTTATTGCGCTCACTACAAGCCGGCCCGCACTGAGTGTCACCAGCGGCAGGGACACCATTGGGCTAGGGGCTGTATCCCCAACAAGCTGAATAATGTTGCCATAATAAATTCAGGAGCGCTCCCTATTGGAGGCGCTTTCTGCTAATCACAGTCCGTATTGGCAGTCCCAGGGGGAGGAAACATTTCCCCCTGGGACTGTCTGTCTGATGTGTGATTAGCAGAAAGTGCTTCGCTTTTCTTATGGCTGCTAATTCACAAACAGGCACTGGGGGGATTACCGGGGAATGTTGAATTTTCGTGAAGGGATGTAGCCCCTAGGTAAAATCCGCCACTGCTAAGAATCAAAGGTAAATGCATTATCTTGACAATTTTAAAGGGTTTATGATTATTCTCAGATGAGTTTGCCTGTACTGACAAAATATTAGAGATGTGCGCCGACCCCGTGTTTTGATTTTGGATCTGGATTGGTTTTGCCATAACCTCACCTCTGTGTTTTGTTTTCGTGTTTTGGTTTTTTTCTTAAAAAAATCATAAAAACAGATAAAATCACTTAAAATGGGCCTGTTTTTGTTCCTACAGTATAATTAACCTCAATAACATTTAATTCCAGTAATTTCCAATCAATTTTGACCACCTCACAATATTATTTGCTTAATCTAGTTAAGGCCAAAAGGTTGCATCCAGCTAGCTGACTGACTAAGCTAAGTGACACAGGCCCTGATTCAGAGCCGGACGCTCTGACAGAGCGCTCGCTCTGAATCAGGGCCGTCCCTCCTTCATTTTGGAGCGGCCTCCTGGCCGCTCCCATAGCTGTGGGTAACCACCCACAGCTATAGCGAGCGGCCAGAATGATGGTCGCGATGGTCGAGACCATCGGGCTTGCGACGAGACCCTGCAGTAGGGTATCGCTGCCGCAAGCCCTGGAGTGCTTTTGGCTCTATCAGATCCAAAAGCACTCCCACTGACATCACTAGTGATGTCAGTGGGGCCGGCCCCAGATGGTAGGCGTTCCCATAGGAACGCCTCCATCTGGGCAGCCGCACCCCCGGCACGCCCACCAAAGGGGGCGTGCTGTCAATCACCATCGACAGCACGCCCCCTTTGGTGCGAGACCCATAACGACGGCTTGGCCATCGTTATTCGGGTCTCGCACATGCGCACGACAGAGCAGCCTCCGTCGTGTGCATGCGCACTATGGCAACATCGACCTGCTTAAGAGCGCTCAGCGCTCGCGAGCGGGTCTGAATCAGGCCCACAGTCAGGGCCGGTGCTACCATTAGGCAACCTTAGGCAGCCGCCTAAGGGCGCCGGCCACTGGAGGGCTCCGCTGGGTCCACAAAGAAAAAAAAATAATGGCATAATTCATGGCTGAGTGGCATATAATGAATTTGTGACATAGCTGTGTGGTATATTATGAATTAGCTGCAGTGTTATGAGGTACATTATGATTTCGGTGCTCTGCTGTGTGTAATACTCTATATGGTATATTATGAATTTGGGACACTGCTGTGTGGCATGTTATTTAACTGGGGAGACTGATGCATGACATATTATGTATTGGAGGGAGCAGGGGCGATTAGTGAAATGTTGCCTAGGGCGCCCGAAAACCTTGCACTGGCCCTGGACACAGTGGGCGGCACTAACATGTGGCAGTTCAGTTTCTAATTTCCAACACGGATACAGGGCCTGATTCAGAGCCGGACGCTCTGACCAGAGCACTCGCTCTGAATCAGGGCTGGCCTAGCTTAAAATGGAGCGGCCTCCTGGCTGCTCGCATAGCTGTGGGTTAAGACCATCGCGACCATCGGGCTTGCGACGAGACCCTTGCGGTAGGGTCTAGGTGACCGCAAGCCCTGGAGTGATTTTGGCTCTATCAGAGCCAATATCACTCCCACTGACATCACTAGTGATGTCAGTGGGGCCGGACCCAGACGGTAGGCGTTCCCATGGGAACGCCTCCATCTGGCAGCCACGACCCGGCACGCCCACCAAAGGGGGCGTGCTGTCACTCACCATCGACTGCACGCCCCCTTTGCTGCGAGACCCATAATGACGGCTACCCCGTCGTTATTTGGTTCTCGCGCATGCGCATTAGGGCACCATCGACCCGCTTGCGAGCGTACAGCGCTCGCGAGCGTCTCAGAATCAGGCACACAGTGTGTTATACAGTGTTGGTTGGATACACCAATAGTGAACTTACTGTGAGAGCAGTGTCGGCAGAGCGGGGTTGCTGATGGTGTCCTCAGTACATGGAATGGCAGTGCTGCGGTACTGGCAGTGTCCTCAGTGAAGGGTATCTGTGATGTTGGCAGTGCGGGGGTGCCAGCGGTGTCTTTAGTGCAGGTTTGCTGGCTGTGTCGGCAGTGCGGGTGTGCAGCGGTGTGTTAGTGCAGGTTTGCTGGCTGTGTCGGCAGTGCGGGGGTGCCAGTGGTGTCTTTAGTGCAGGTTTGCTGGCTGTGTTGGCAGTGCGGGGGTGCCAGTGGTGTCTTGGTGCAGGTTTGCTGGCTGTGTCGGCAGTGCGGGTGTGCAGCGGTGTGTTAGTGCAGGTTTGCTGGCTGTGTCGGCAGTGCGGGGGTGCCAGCGGTGTCTTTAGTGCGGGTTTGCAGGCTGTGTCGGCAGTGCGGGGGTGCCAGTGGTGTCTTTAGTGCAGGTTTGCTGGCTGTGTTGGCAATGCGGGGGTGCCAGTGGTGTCTTGGTGCAGGTTTGCTGGCTGTGTCAGCAATGTGGGGGTGCCAGCGGTGTCTTTAGTGCAGGTTTGTTGGCTTTGTCGGCAGTGCGGGGGTGCCAGCGGTATCCTCATTGCAGGTTTGCTGACTGTGTCGGCAGTGCGGGGGTTGCTGGCAGTGTCCTCAGTACATGGAATGGCAGTGCTGGCAGTGTTCTCAGTGAAGGATACCAGCGGTGTCGGCAGAGCAGCGGTTCCAGCGGCGTCCTCATTGCAGGTTTGCTGACTGTCGGCAGTGCATGGGTGTTCTCAATGCAAGGTGTCAGCAAAGTGGGGGTGCCAGCGGTGTCCTCAGTGCAGGTTTGCTGACTGTGTCGGCAGTGCAGGGGTGTTAATGCAGGGTGCCGGCAGTGTCCTCTGTGCAGGTTTGCTGACTGTGTCGGCAGTGGAGGGGTGCTGGTGGTGTCGTCACTGTGGGAGTGTTGGCAGTGTGGGAGTTGCTGACGGTGTCCTCAGTACGTTGGGCAGCAATGCAAGATTGTCGGCAGCGGGGGATGCTGCCAGTGGGGGTGTCGGCAGTGGGGGGTGCCGGCGTTGTAATGCGGCGGGGGAAGGCGGGCGCCATCTTTTTTTCTTCCTTTGTAGTGTTTTCAATGGGCTTAACGCTGATTGGCTGAGAGCTGTGACAGACGGCTCTCTCAGCCAATCAGCGTTAAGCCCACTGAAAACAAAACCTCGCGACTCGACAGAGGGGTCGCGAGGTTTTGCCTCGGGTCAGGGATCCGGGGCAGGCAGGGAGATCCGAGCTGCGCCTGGATCGCCCCGGATCCCCGAAATTTGGGTGGGTCCGGTTCTCAGGGAACCACCCCCGCTCATCTCTACAAAATATATGATACCTGCCATCCTTACCCCTTCAGTTCTGAGAATGTGAATTTCTGTGAGTACTAGTCAGGTGAATAAAATTGTGGTCAAACTAGTATGCAAAGGAGCATGTATGGTAGAGGATGGATGTTTGATAATTAATTCTGTAGAATACCTTTCTACTAAATCAGCACAGTATTGCATGGCCTGAGGTTAAACATTGCACTGTGCTAATCTTCGTGTGTTTAAAGCTCACATTGTGCATTAATAGGGATTGATACAGTATGTATCAGTATTTGTCATTAATCAGCATACAATTTAAATAGTGAGTTCACAATATATTGTTGGATCTTGAGGAATATATACATCTATGCAAATGCATTGAAGAGAACTGTACTACATCAATGAATACAGATGATCTAACTGCGCAGATTGAAACTTACAGCTAAGTCAGCACAATATGTTATAGGCATTGGTTAATTATTGTTATAAATCACTGGGTTAACCCTTTTATGCACCAACACTAAGGGAATATGAAGTGTGTGGTTTCACTGCTTGAATGTGTAACAAATTGTAACAAACAATGGGCCTGAGTCAGTATGGATTGCAGTTGCGATCTCAGCTACATAATCGCATGCAACGAAGCTACAAAAATATGCTAATGTCTACCACATGCATAGCGATGCCTGCCACAGGAGATTGGTCACAACATGCTGCCTTGATTATGGGCCTATTTTAATGTGGAGACCTGAAGCTGTAGTCCCATTTGCCCCACTGTTAATCTGGTCCTGCTGCTAACCATAGGCCTAATTCACTACGGATTGCTATTGCGATTGCAGCTGCGGTTACGCACAGACTTGCTGTGAAAATATGCTAATGTTTGCAATCACAGTCTGCATAGACACGCCTACTATCGCTTTCTCACATCCGTAATACCTCGCAGTCCTGCATGTACATCGGTACCATCGAAGCACATCGGCCCATCATGCACAGGCGTAAATAGGGTTTTTGGCACCCAGGGCAAATTGAAAAATGGCGTCCCCCCATTATATAAATTTGTGTTCATGGCAGACCAGAGGCGTGGCCACCGGGGAGGGGAGGTGTCCTCGTGACAGCAATGGGTAACAGGGAGAGGGTGACAACAGTGGGTGACAAGGAGAGGGTACCAGCACTGGGTGACAACAGTGGGTGACAGGCAGGGGCGGCTGGGCCGGGGGGCAGGGTGCCATATGCCTCCCGGGCCGGTACACTATTCCTTCAGTGAGGGCCGTCGAGGACTGACGGCTGGGTGACAGGCAGAAAGTGCTCTTCAGTCTCTCCAACAATAGAACCATCAGAGCGGCTGTGCAGCATTCTCTGCCTGTTACCCGGCTGCCTGTCACATCCATGCAGCATGTAGCTGCACACTGAGCACTGTTCCGAGTCTGCTCCGCAGAAGGGGCTGTGCACTCTGCATTGATACACTACGTGCTTCCTGTCTGAGACGAGACTGTGTCAGTCCTCCCTGCTTGAGACACCCCTGAGTCTCCACCCCTCTCCTGTCTGTCACTACTGAATCCACTCTCTCCAGTGTCCTGGGCAAGATCCCGCCCCCTCCTCTACCCTCTCTGGCTATTCTAAACTTGTTCCTATCCCGCCCCCTCACAAGGAGGCCCACCCCTCTCCTGCCCTAACTGGCTATTTTAATCTACCTCCTCCTGTCCGTGCCCAAGACTCCGCCCCCTCACCCTAGTCTCCGCCCCCTCAAGTCCATTTTATCTCTTCCTGTACCTGGAGTTCCGCAGGGACCAGACAGGTAAGTGTTAGTGGAGATATGAAATGTTTAAATGATATTTGAGGGGTGGGGGATGGAATACTTATGTAATGGGGAGAGGTATAGTTGCTTTTTTTTTGTTTTCTGTGGGGGAGGGGAGTGTTTTAATACAGTCTGTGCTGGGGTGGTGTAATAATGTGTGTTTATAGGGTGTATTATTATTGTGTATTAGAGGATATTCATAATATCTGTGTTATATGTGGGTCTCTGTTGGTCTCTGAATTATCTGGCGATTACTGCGATGCTCTGCATTATCTGGCAGCCAATACAATGCTCCCTGATCTAGCGGCTACTGCGAACCTCTCTGCATTATGTGGCACATCACTGCGATGCTCCCTGTTCTGACAGTCACTGTGAACCTCTCTGCATTATGTGGTACATCATTGCGCGCTTCCTGATCTGACGGTCACTGTGAACCTTTCTGCGTTATATGGCACATCACTGCACTGCTCCCTGATCTGATGGTCACTGCGAACCTCCCTGCGTTATATGGCACATCACTGCAATGCTCACTGATCTGACGGTCACTGACCTCTCTGCATTATATGGCACATCACTGCAACGCTCCCTGATCTGGTGGTCACTGTGAACCTTTCTGCGTTATATGGCACATCACTGCAACGCTCCCTGATCTGGCGGTCACTGTGAACCTTTCTGCGTTATGTGGCACATCACTGTGACGCTCCCTGATCTGACGGTCACTGGGAACCTCTCTGCATTATATCAGTGACTAGAATGGTCCCTGCATTCTATATTGGTCACTAGAATGCTCCCTTTATTATATATCTATCACGAGAAATGTACCTGTACTGTATCTTAGTAATGAAAATAATCCCTGTATTGTATAATAGTCACAGGAATGGTCCCTGTATCCCTGTATTGTATATTGGTAAGTAGAATGGTTCCTGCATTGTATATATGTCACTAGAGTGCTGTGGGCATTTTGCAGTGGTCACTAGAATGGTTTCTGGTTTGGGATGGGGCTGGTCTTTGTATTTGTTTATAGCACTTTAACATAACAATTTTTCATATATTTAATTGGCTATTTAAAGCACGCCCACATTAGACAAGCCACACCTACAGAGGCTATTATCATGCGACTTTCTCCACTGCAATGCGCTGGTGGAAAAACCGGGCCACTTACTTGTGCCTGCCCGCCCAGGCTTAAAGTTGCCAGCCAGCCCCTGGTGACAGGGAGAGTATGACAGCAATGGTTGACAGGGAGAGTATGACAGCAATGGGTGACAGGGAGAGGTTGACAGCAGTGGGTAGGACTCGTTCTTCACTGCCTGGAGGCTGCTGAATGAAGTGAGGGTAAGGGTGCTGTGGGACACCCACATCCCCAGGACTGAAGTAAGACACCATGGGAATAACACTGAGCTTAGTAATAAAATACTACTTATTGTTAGCACAAGAGAATTGAGTCCTGATATTAAGTCCAATTACTATGCCCACCAAGAGCCTCCAAGGGCCCGGGTGCTGATGGGGGGCGTGACTTAATCATGGGAGGCACAGATAAAAGGGAGGGGGAGGGGCAGCAATGTACCCAGCCTCTCCAAGAAGCCTGGGCCCGGGTAATTAGTACCTGCTCCCCTCCCCTCTCTGCACCCCTGCCAATTGCACACCATATAGAACAGATTAAAAACAATATTCAAGTTCTCTAAAATGCAATTCCTAATGAATAAATGAAATCCATGTTTTTACACAAAGATAAATGGATACAGAGTGTTCCACTTACTTTTGGCAGATAGTCACTTTCCTTTGAGAGGTCTTGCAGTTGGAATCTTCCTAGCACAGCCACTTCTGTATGTATGAATATTGCACCAGAACCACCCATAATGCAGTTAATCCTGACCCCTGAGTGGCAGAGGAGGAGAGGGGTGGTATGGAAGGAGGGATGACATATTGATGGGAATAGAGGGGTGCACACATGTGGAGCAGGGAAGGCAGGCTGGAACAGCAGAAAGCTGGCACAGCATGACGTGATGTCAGCAAAGTCATAACCACGCCCACAGCAGGATCCCACTCACCTATGTGATGTCACTCAGTGAGGAGGAGGGGCTGATGCACACTATGCATTGCAGGTAGGGAGGGCCTGCACAGCATAGTGTGCCCACGATTTATGCCCAGGACTCGGAGGATGGTAAAGTTCTCCCAGGCAGAGATTGTTGAATGGGCAGATCCTCAGACGGCCACTGGGGTGGGGTATTGAATTGATAGGCGATTGGACGGCCGCTCTAGATAGTGTTGAATGGTCAGGACCTCGCATGAAAGCTGGTGTTTGGCGGAGACGCCCCACCTCCCCTGGACAGCCGTGGTACCCAGTGCATGTGCCCTGCTTGCCCAGCCCTAGAAACGCCCCTGCTGTCACGCATAATTACAGTAGGTCTGACCAGTCTCAGAAATTGCAAGTTTCATTGCAAGCAGTGAGTGCTCAAGCTGCGTATGCAATTGCAGTGGCTTATTTATGCACGCCCATGCAACGGCATTCAAACAAACAGACATGCCTACGTTTTTCCAACCACTCCCCTGTCACCACCACCAAATGCTCACGACCTGTCACTCACTCTGTGATGGATTCCTATGTGAGTGCATAATCACAGTGCATTTGCAGCGCACGCACAGTGCAGTGCATGCACAATGCTCAACAATCGGCTGATCTGCGTACATCGGCCCTGATTCAGAGCCGGACGCAAGTGGCTGCTCGTTCGCTCCGAGCGATGTTTGCCCAACTGCGCATGTGTACGGATCGTAATACGCATGCGCGAACCACTCAGTGCGGCCGAAATTCATGTGCTTGCAAAATAGCGAATGCCTGATAATTTGAGTGACAGAAAGAGGCGTATGTGGGTGGTAACAGGGGAAGGTGCTTGAAAACGGGGAGTGGAGATCCGATCGCAGGCGTGCTTAAAGGTCAAAACGGGCGTTTTATGGGTGTGCATATTTAAAACAGCAGCGTCACTGACCACGTCACTGGGTTATTTTATAGCCAGAACTGCTCGCAAAATTGTGGTAGCAAAAACCAACCACAAGAATAGCGAGCAGTTCATACCCTGGTCGATGTACTCGATTAATCTAATAAATAGCGGACATGACGTAGGATGCGAGCGGCCAGGGGGCGTATTTTTCCAAAAAACGAACGCAAGTTTTGTTCGCTCGTTCAGACCTAGAGGCGTGAACAGACCGCAAACAACGGTTCATTTGAATAGCCACCCCTTGTTTTATAACGAACGACCGCAAATAGCGAGTGGCTCTGAATGAGGGCCATAGTTGCAAATACATACACTGCTGTATTTGCAACATTTTATTACAATAGCTCTATGTAACAAACACATGCTACAGATGATCAGCTGCAGAAAATTTGCAGTATGCTAAAAAATGTTTGATTTATTATAAAGGCCTGATTCAGACCCGCTCGCTAGGCTGTGTTCATGCACAGCCTGCCGATGTTTGCAATCTGCGCATGTGTATGCATCACAGTGTGCGTGCGCGAACTAGTCCATGCAATCTGGAAGCGTTCGCTCGCTGGGCATTGACAGCTCGCCAGAATGAGTGACAGGACATGCCGTTTGTGGGTGGTGACGGTTTGGACGATGGAAACGGAGTGGTGATGCGAACGCAGGCATGCCTGAACATGTTAACGCCGTTCAAGAGGCGTGCATAATTAAGATGCAGCATCATAGTACTCGTCACATGGTTGAAATTCTCACTGAAGCACTCGCAGTGCTTGTGGTAGGGTATGGTCAGCCACAAGTGCTGCGATCGCTTCCGATGGTACTCGATGTTACCGATGGTTGCATACACTTCCTGGAGATGACGTGCATAAGTGGGCGTCTTAAGACAGGCTGGTGGGCGTCTGCATACCCACCGCAATCGCACACCAAAACATAGTGGGCGTGCTAATGCCTTGCCCTGCAATCGTAGATCTGCATTTTGCTGCGTGCGAACGCATCTAGCGAGCGGGTCTGAATTGAGCCCTAAGTTTCAGCTAGGTAGCACATCCCATTTTAAAGAGCTAAGGAGTGCAGTCCAGGTCTCCTCCCCCTAAAATATTTAATATATATTATAAACCCTGCCAATTTATTTCATATAGTAAGTTAATATACCAGGGTAAAATTATGAGCTACTACAATGCAGTCAGATTTCAAGAGGCCTGTGTATGCAACTGCTGTGATTATTAAGTATCTGTTTCGCAGTGGAGCTTTTCATTTGTAATGAAAATATCACCGTTATGTACTAAGGGAAACTTGCAATAACTGCTCTCCCTGTGAGTTATCTCCCCGGCATTTTGTATAAGTCTTTAACGTTTGTGCATTCGCAGAAGATCTCCCTCCTGATTGTAAGCCTCCAAAGGCTTAGGGGTATATTTACTAAAGTGAGAGTGTTTAATTGTGGAGATGTTGGCCATAGCAACCTATCAGATTCTAGATATTATCTTCTAGAACAGGGTGGGCAATAAGCGCTAGAAGGTGCTAGTTAAATGATAAGTGGAATTTGATTGGTTGCTATGGTCAACATCTTCATTTCTAAAAACTCTCATATACCCCTAAGAGTGGTGTGTGGTGTAAACAGTGGTATAAACTAATGTGGCCAAACTCTGAAAACCTTTGCTTTTTGGAGTTTAGCACATAGGGGTCAGATTGTAATCCCCATTAATAATAATGGGAATTGCAATCTTCAATGCTAATCAGCAGTCTGCCAGAATTTCTGTGAAATCTCCTGCATTGTGCTGGTAGTACATAGCAACAAACTATAAATTATGCAGAAACTGCAGTCTCTACATAATTTTATGAAAAAAGCTTGATAAATAGGCCCCAAATCATTGTATATGGGTTTATCATACAGAGAAAAAGGGTAGTGTTTGAGTGCAGCATTAACAAATCTGTATACTGTTGGAGACTTCTAACTGGCAAACAAAAGTGCTGAAGTGGCTATTAAATACATTTCACTGTTAGAGGGACTGATAATTGCTGTATGTGGATAATAAACCACAATTCATGTGTCTTGTTTAAAATACCATACAAGCTCTCAAGCAGGAGCATAACTAGATATTTGAAGGCCCCATAGCAAAAGTTTGTAAGGGCCCCTATGTACCACCCAATGGTGAACAATGTATATAAAACATGTAACTTTGACAAGGAAGATGGGCCCCCAAAGCTCTGGGCCCCATAGAAGCTGCACCCGTTGCACCTATGGTAGTTATGCCCATGCTCTCACATTTTAAGTATATTATACTTGCCTACTCTCCCGGGACTGTCGGGAGCCTCCCGAAAATCGGGTACCGCTCCCGACACCCTGCAAGACTAGGCAAGTCCCCCGGAAAGGATGCCGGCACTCCGCTAACCCCCGCCCCAGCCGCAAGAGTGCGGGGGTGTGATGACGTGATTCGCGCTGAATCACATATTCGTAGCCCCGCCCCCTGCCTTATGCCAGTATGACGCAATCGCGCCGGCACACCCCCGCTCCGCCTATTTGACACGACCCCATCCTCCCTGTTGGACGGACCTGCCAGCCCCCTCCCGGATTCCCCTGCCGAAATGTCGGCAAGTATGAAGTATATCCTAATACGAGGGCTGATTGAAAAGTAACGAGACTCAGAATCAGATGACTCCACAGGATATGAACATTTTTCTTTTTTAAAGCAGCGTCCTTCACATTCAATACATTTTTTGCAGCGTTTCAACAACGATTCAAAGACGTGCAGTAGCCTGTTTTGTGACATCACATTTAGTGTTGCAGCTGTGGCATTTTTCCCTTCATCATCTGTTGAGAACTTCTTTCTGCGCAGTTGTTATTTTAGGGTTGGGAATGCCCAGAAATCACAGGGCGTTAAGTCCGGGCTATATGGAAGGTGTCCCAGTGATGACCCATTAATTTCAGTCAGTGCTGCCAATGCAATATCAGCAACATGTGGTCGGGCATTGTCTTGGAGCTAAAACCACTATTTCTTCAGCAAATGTGGTCTTTTCTTCCTGATAGCTCCACGCAAATGGCTTTTGAGGATGTTTGCATAGTAGTCACCATTTATTGTCTGTCCACAGGGAACCAAGGACCTCATTCAGAGCCGGTCGCACAGAGCGTGCGGTCGGTCTGAATGAGGGGAGGACCTCTTGAATTTTCAAGACGTCCTCCTTTGCGGTGGTAAGGCTGTGGGTTAACACCCACAGCCTTACGACTGCCTAAGGTGATTGTGGCAATGGTCAAGACCATCGCGACCATCGGGGCTTACGACAAGACCCTAGGGTAGGGTCTCCCTTGTCATAAGCCCCGGAGAGCTTCCAGCTCTGTCTGAGCCGTAAGCTCTCCACTGACATCACTAGTGATGTCAGTGGGGTCGCCCCCAAACGGTAGGCGTTCCCATGGGAACGCCCCCGTTTGGGCTGCCACCCCCCCGGCCCGCCTTCCAAACGGGGCGAGCTGTCAATCAACATCGACAGCTCACCCCCTTTGGATCGGCGCCGTCGTGCGCATGCTCTGTGGGGGGCCATCGACCCGGTCCGAGCGCATCGGCGCTAACGACCGGGTCTGAATGACCCCCCAAGTGCTGTAGGATCATATCATGCACATCTAATAACAGCAGATGCATGACTTTACACCATGAAGGAATCACACAGAATATTTTGGAAAGAGGTGAATTTGCGTGTTTCCATACACTGGACTGTTGTTTGGATTCCGGATCAAAATGACGAATCCACGATTTGTCACACGTCACAATCGATATCAGGAAATCAGGTATCCTTTCCAACAATCGAACAGTGATCATGCTCGTCATTGCATCTGCTCTTCTGTGAGATTTCTGGGTACCCCCCTGGCATACATATAATGTATTTTCAGTTCCTGCATTTTGCAGGATGCAGCAAAGTGAGAAATGCAGTCAAACCCCGAAAATTTGGGTTTGACCACATTTCTCACATGCACCAAGCCCCGGAATGCGATGGCATTATCCATAGAAGCCTATGGGCTTCTTTCTGCAGAGTGCTGTGTGAGGGATCCAATCAGATCCCTCCCAGTACCCCCCGCGGCATGCATCCTTCAACGCATGTGCAGAAAGATGCCAGAGGGGCTTCTGGGTCATAGACCTGGAAGTCCCTCCTTTACAAAGCACCGCTCTTACCGAGAGAGCAGTCCTTTGTGGTTATCGTCATGCATACTGGTGTTACCAACACGTTTGTTCATATGCACATATGTGTCGGTTTACGCCGGAGGCTGTGGAAGAGAGATTGGAAGATCTCTCTCCAGCTTGTAAGCCTCCATAGGCTTTGAGCTGTTTTTACCATCTGAAGATGGTGTAAACTAACAGGACCAAAGCTTTTTGGTGCTTGGTACATAGGAGTCAGAACATAGCCCCCATTAATAATAATGGGGACTGCAATTTGCAATGCTAATTAGCACTCTGTCTGAGATTTCTGGGAAATCTCCTGCATTGTGTCATTAGTATATAGCAATAAACCATAAAATTATGCTGAAACTGCAGTTTCTTCATAATTTTGTTAGGTCTCCTAGCTCTAGTTTTAAACACTTTATTTTTCCCATTTATCACCTTTGGTGGTCACTTCCATATTTTCATTTATTTTCTTCACTATTCAAATTAGAAAAAAACATGTATATAAAATCTAAATAAAAGCATGCTCATTAATGTTGAACATTTTTATTTTAAATACATTTCAATAAAGAATCTACAAAACTGAGTGCCTCTCCCCGCAGCCATGTCCTGCCACTAGCAGCCACAGTGGGGTGCCAGCAGTTCAAGAGTTTCATCTAAATGTAAAAAAGATATGGGAGAAAATGACTGCCAATTTACCTCAATCACTATCCAGATATTAAGATCAAGCTGATATAAGCACTATACAATTTTAAGGAAATCCATAAATTCAGAGAACTATATTATACCGCTGAATGCAAGTCATCTAACTCTTCAGATTGAGATTTTCCTTTTTTTACCCCTTTTTTTCTTCTTCATTTAAGCAACAATTAGCTCAAACTATGAAAACTGTTCATCCAGTATTTCATGTCTCACAAGTAAAATCAGCATCTGCTTCCACTTCAACCAGACTTCTTCCTATCAAAGTGCAAGGACGTAGCTCCACGCAAATGGCTTTTAAGGATGTTTGCATAGTAGTCACCATTTATTGTCTGTCCACAGGGAACCAAGGACCTCATTCAGAGCCGGTCGCACAGAGCGTGCGGTCGGTCTGAATGAGGGGAGGACCTCTTGAATTTTCAAGACGTCCTCCTTTGCGGTGGTAAGGCTGTGGGTTAATATCAAAGTTATCAAAGTTATACGCTGATTTCTTCTAGTAAAACAGAAAAGCTATGGCTTGGACCAGAGTTCTTAGGAACCTTTAAAAAAAGATTTATTCTTCTAACTTTTACAAGAATTATTAAAGAAGCACCCTAATATACCTTTTGCACCTGGGAGATGCTTTTTGAGGTGGAGCGTAGTGTCATGGTCAGTCTAACTTTTTGCTGTGCCCTGCTTTAAAGTCTGGGTCACTTAGTTACAAAGGCTGTCCCTGCGATAAAGATCCTATTGTAGGTTTCAACCCTATTGCCGGCTGTATGCAGTAGTGAGGACGATCCTTCATGTCTGTAGAAACTTACATCATGAGCAGTAATCAACAGCACAGCTCAGCTCAGAATCTCCACCACTAATGCCATAAATGGAAAGTTCACCAGCAATCAGTGCTATAGAAGGTGATTGCCCACCGGTTTTGGGAAATACAAATCTCACTCTGAACTTGTGGATTATCTGGTGTTACAATCAATAGATCTACATTAAAAAGATCGACAATGTCTAGATAGACAACAGATGTTAGACATGAATATGATATAATCAAGCGTTATGTAGACTTTTCACAACTACAGTATAGAAGTGATTGGAGGTTGCTTATGCAAATTTAGGGCTGGCGCAGCCTATTATATGCGTGACTGAGATTGAAAGTATAAATATAGATGATCAATAGGTAAGAACACCTGTAGAAGTCATACATACTGAGCATTGACAACTGTCTCCGTTTGTGGAATTCTCACTAATGACCCTTTGTGAGTTAAGACTGGATACAATTTCAAATATTCAATAACTATACATATAATAGCTCCTGGCATAGGAGTAAGGAGACAGCTATTGAAGGGTATAAAGTGTGACAATATACAGTTAGCAATAGTAGACTTTAAGCCTTAGGGGAGATTGAATGAATTCCCTTTTTGACACTAAGGGGAATATTTACTAAAGTTAGAGTTTTTAGAAGTGGAAATGTTGCTCATAGCAACCAATCAGATTCTATTTAATATATAACTAGTACCTTCTAGAAGATAATAGCTAGAATCCAATGTCAGTGTACCTGCAGCCAGTGTAAAGGTGGTCGGTGGGTCGCCCATACACATTGGCAGTTGCGCCAATATATCTTTCAGGACCAACCTGATATGTCTGTGAATTATGTAGTTCACATACATATTGAATGTACACACACGACGATGCACTTGGATATATCGATTTTCGTGATCTGCGCATTTATATGCATTGCAGTACACGTGCACGATCTAGCTACTGCCATCCCAGTGCGTATGCACACCCATTGCAGAGTGATTGACAGGAAGTACCGTTTGTGGGTGGTGACAGGGTGGTCGAGATAACGCAGACGTGTCAGTGCATTTGAACGCCATTACAGGGGTGTGTATAATTAAGCCCCTGTGCCGGCATACGCACACTGAGCTCTAGATACTTACAGGAAGTTTAGCAGTTTGTGAGTGAGGTCTGACCTGCCGTAATTGTGTGTGAGGCTCCAATGGTACTTGATGTTACCGATGTTTGCTCAGACTTGCAAGGTATTACGGATGTGAGTAAGGGGAAGTGGGCGTCTTTATTTGTGCTGCAGCAGCATTGCGATCGCAGACATTTCCTATTTGCATTTGCAATTTGCATAGCAGAACTGCGTACGCGCTTGCTGCCACGATCGCATCAGAGATCCTTGCTGAATCAGGCCCACAGTTTGGTTATCTCTGGTTTATAATTATTATTCTGGGATTGCAATTTCTTCGTAGCATATTAATTTTAAATATATAATAAAGGTCTCTATGAAGTAAATGCAGATATGCACCTGCAGAACTAATTAGCAGACAATTTGTATAACATGCCAAGCTACAGACTAAACACTGTTACTTTATAAACCTTTTAATGACATTGGGTCTTTTATTTATGTTCTATCTCATAATGAATACGTTTCAAATAAGAATAACTAATGAAAACTTAGGGCCTGATTCAGAGATAAACGCAACGGCGATAACGGGCACAGAGCGAGCGATTGTTTGCCAGTGCACGTGTATAAGTTGCACTGCATGTGTACAGTGATAGCATTGCAATTACGGACGCACAGAGGTTCCACTCGCAAAGTGAGTGACAGGTAGTCAGTGATTCGGGGTAGTACCCGGGAGTGGTCAGTAAAACTCAGGTGTGTCTCACCATTTGAACACTGTTAAATGGGTGTGCATAAATTAGTCCTTGTGATCTCCTATGAAACATGACAACCCTCTGCGAGTCAGGAGAGCTGCCGAGTCTGCGGCTGGTCAGACCTTCCACAAGGGCAAGATGGCCGCTCGATGCTACCAATATTTACGCAGGTAAGCAACGTCATATGCATGGAAGAAGGCAGCAGTGGGCATCCTTATGCTTGTGATCTTTGGAACCATTAGCATATTTTTGCAGCTTCATTATGTACGAAATCACAGCTGTGATCGCATTAGCGACCATCTCTGAATCAGGCCCATAGGTCTTAAGCAGAAAATATTTGTAACATATTTGACAGCTGGCAGCTAATTAATTAGTCTGTCTGTATACCAATCAAAAGAGCTCTTTGTGTGGTTTCTGCAGATATACTCCTGATGAAGGTCATTAAGTCACAACAAACTACCCATTTTGTACGTCTTTATATGACAATTTAATAGTGAAAAACAAGTGGTCAAGACAAAAGATTAACCCTAACAAAGTACGTGAGATACTGTACAAAATGCATTGGAGAGAGACACACCACAGAGCAGAAGTCAACAATATGGGGCAACTTGATACAGTCTTCCCCGCTACGTCATCCTGTTACGGTTTTTACAGATTGGGCAAAGCGATGGGAGCATCATGTGAATAAACTCCCAGGGGGAGGGGGGAGTGTGGGTGGGGTGGAGGGACCCTGGCAAAACAGAAAACGTGCACCAGCCAGATGAGAACAACATAGGGTCAGTTACAGTAAGACACTACAGAACTGTTCCCAAGTACACTGGCAAATTAACATCCCCAAGGAGCAATACATTCTAAATCCTCTTACTGTTCTGTCTCTTCCCTTTCTTTACTTCAATATCTCACCCCTCTTGGTATTACCTTTGACATTCGTCTTTCCCACCCACTTCATTCTTTTTCTCTTCTGCCTACCCCCCTCTTCTCCCTCCCCATCTTTGATTTTTTTATTTAATTTTTATATATATATATATATATATATATATATATATATATATATATATATATCACCCTTGTTTGGTTTCTATTATTTAATTTCCATTATTTTTTACTATTTATTTTCAGCTGTATTATTGGCATCACAAATAAGCACATTATAATTAAACACATTAACTCTGATGTATTGAGTGCGCTTCTTCATTGTGTTTTTATTTATACATTACCTCTGTAACCGAACTGAGCAGCAAGTAGGCACGCAACTCAAGCGCAAGAGTTTTCTAAAAATTATTTAGTCTCAAAACTGGGTTACCATTGAAGCCATTTATGGCACACAATTTCATGTCATGTGAGGAAAGATGATAAATTAGGTCTTCCTTGCAAGGAGTGTTTTATTTCTGCACCACTGACATAATCTCCTTGTTGGTCTGCTACTCCACCAGTTGCCTTGGCACTGGTTTCCGTTCCTTAAAAAGGTAAGACTGTGTCGGAGTGTAGGCCCGCATCACTTCAGTCCATTCACCCATTAAGGAAGCACTATTCATTATCAGGCCCTCCAAGAGCAGCGGCAGGCCTGGGTAGTAAGGGGCATGGTCTAATTGCGGGCGGCATGGCCATGCCCTCTTCCCGGGAAAAAAAAGTTTTGCAGCGCCGCTCGCGCTGGGGAGGGAAGACGCTCTGAGCCCCCTCAGCCCGGCGCAAAGCCAGGGGGGGCGCGATCAGTGTGATCGCTCCCCCCTACAGGCATAGGAGACTGCTGTGGCTGCTGCTGGGCCCCTCAGGAAGCCCCGGTCCGGGTAATCTGTACCCGCTCCCCCCCCTCTCGGCGCCCTTGTTCATTATCTCCTAAAGGTACATGACAAGGCATAGGATGCCATTTTGGTTTGTAGTATCTGTTGGGAGGATGAGATTTATGGTTGTCGACAGTCCCTGACAACAACTGATATATGAAACGTTCAGTGTAACCCTGTTTTACTTTATAGGATTTCTCTTTTTTGAAATGAAGTAAATCAGTAATGTATTTCTCAATTTGAGTGGTTAGATCTATTTTACAAACTGGAGGCTGGCCTGTGGAAGTTTGCAAAGTAAACAATATTTCCAAACTCTATCCATTTCGAGATTCGATTTATTAGATTCTTTGTAAGGTTCCTCTATGACAAGTAATATCAGATCTAGTCACCATTTATTTAATTCAGTAATTCCTTTTCTACAAAATTCAGGGCTAAGCTGACCTGTGGCTGTTACATTATGAATAGGATATCCCTGTGGAATATAGCTGGCTTTGTAGTAATCAAATAATGAAATGCTATGTAAGTCAATGTCAATTGCACTTTTCTTCAAACATACTAAAGTAAGTCAAGATATAGATTTTTAAATGTCACAGATGTTACAGAATCACTTAATGCCTCAGACTGCAAATTAGAGTCTTCTTCCTCATTCCCAAAGGAAAATGTCTCTGCTCTCTCCACATTAGCCCGGGACTATATATATACCAGGAACGCGTGTTAATAGTCTTTGTACCTCTGTTACCAGAGTGTTCACAGTAAGAGACAGTTGTCCAGCAACTCAAAAAGGATTAATGAGTCAGTAGAATAGCTATCCAGAGCCATAGTCAAACACAATAAAGCAGTACAAGGGATACAAAAAGTTGAATCTATAAACTGTCAGTTTGCTTGTTCCCAGTTGTTCAATGATCCTGTATCTCAGTTCCCAAGTGCTTCACTGCTGCAACCCAAAATCCCACAAAGGTGTCAGGTAGTATAAAATTACTGTGCCAGTGAGGACTTTTAAACTAAAAAATTTGTGTCTTTGGAAGCAAAGCGATAAATAACCGAGGTTCGCATAGAACGGAGGGCATATAAACCTCTAGACAGGGATGGATGGGGTTAATAAAGTGAAGGGAGTAGAATTTATTATTGACAGTAGTTAAGTCACAGGGATCGGTTGATGGTTGTTAAGGGGGGAGTGGTTACTGGGCTTATCAGTAATATCTGTAGGATATTCAGCCTCTTTGATTCTGATATCGGCAAGCAGGGAAGTCATATTCTGTTGCTCTGTCACCTTTTGAGTGCATATTTGTTTCACATTTTCCTAATTCCTTTCTAATCTTAATATCTTCTCTCTCTTCTTCTTACTAATATATACTTTTCCTTTTCTGTCTCTCGTGTTTATAGCCACTGCCAGATCATTTGCCCCCTTTTGTGCCCAGATCTCTCACCTTTACTAAGATGACTGGGCGTCCTCAGCGTGTCCGCTCAGTCCTCGGGCCGCCTGTCAGGTGTTTGTGTGGCTGGGCGGGGCAACCGATGCTGTGTCCCCGCCGGCACTCCCTATACACGCCGCACCATTCCTCCCGACCTTCTCGTCGGGCAGGCGTGACACTCACCCTGCCCCAGTTCCCAGCATCCACCAGGGGAGAGCTGCGTGCCCATCATGTGCGCGTACGCCTGGCTCTCTCCAGGGGGTGGGAGTAGACAATGTCGCCAGTGCAGCTGCTGCACTGGCCGGTAATGCAGCAGGCTGGGTAAGGGGGCAGTAAAAACGGGCAAATAAGCGGGGTAGATGGGAGTCTGTAATGGCTCCCGCACCCGTGCCTATTTTCTACAGGTGGGCATGGCCAGTGGCCATCTTAACTCAAGCACAGGGGGCGTGGCCAGCAGCCCACTGCACTGCAGGCTTGCAGAATGCTAATGGCATAGGACCCCATGCCTGGGGCTCCTGTCTCCTACTCTGTGGTTTCAGGGTCTCCCGGATTGTTAGGTCCATTGGACATCTTACTGCAATATCCTAGTGGGACAGTGTACACTACACCACATTATTATATAGAGTCACTGGGGTTTGAGTCACAGTATGGGATTCTGAGTATTTTCCCCAGCGTCATCACCGCCTGTCTGTCTAATGCAGTCAGTGTTGGGGTGGTGTCTGCCTTGCCCTCCCCCCCACCTCCCTTACTTATTGCCCCTTCTGTCCCTTATAGGCGACCGCGCCTGTCTCCCCGGCGGTACGATGGGGCGGGTGCGGTCCCCCCTATGTCCACCCTGGCTTTCGCTGGGTGCGCGCCGCGGCTATTGCCAAGGGTTGTCACAGGCTTTCCGCAGACTGTGTCCTGCTATTTTAGCTCAGGTGAACGCTGTCTCTACACCTCGTGGCGATTGGTAATTACGGTGTATTTATTAGTACATGCACTTTCAATAATACAAGGCTGAGGATGATACACATAGTGGTAAAGTGCTAATTAATTTGGTCCTTTCTGGTATTGATTAGGTGTATATTGTAATGTCTGTTGTAAGTTATGTATTGGTAAGACAGCAGTATATTATATTACAAATAATTGTAGAAGGATGCAGATATATAAAATCAGGTTGCAGTCTAAAATAGTTCTCAAGCGCTATGTCAGCCTCAGTTCCCGGGGTGGGTTGTGAGAGAATGTACTGTGCAGCGCATGAGATGTTTCCTCACTGCTCCATGACAGAAGGCGGCCTTACTCTCGCTTGTCATTTTGCTATTGTGCGGGCTTACTTCTTAGGTCATCTAAAACAAATATGCGCAGCGTAATTCTTTCTCAGCTATGCGCCGTTTCCTCAGAAGGGAACAAGCCCTCCTCTCTCACATCCATTATTGGACTATTCGCAGTCAGCTAGTCATTGCCCACAAACCAGAATTATTAATCAATATTATTGTTAGAGCACTTCATTTCATAAAAGAGTGCATAGACTATGTCTACGCGTTAAATGCATTCTAGCACACGTTATCATAAGCCAGCATTTCAGGAACCATTGTGCCTTTGTTCTTCGGTTCTTCTGGCGCATTCTCTGATTAGATTATTCAGTATATAAATTTCAGCATATTATATTCAAAAAATATGTCGGTACATACCATACAGATGTTTTGATTCTAATATTAAAACAATCAAATAAGGATTTCAATCTTATAAAGACCATATCACCTTTAAACTCATTTATTACAGCAATACTTTCCTGTGTATACTCATGCACATAGACCAAAGGTGAGCACGTGGAGTATTCAACAGATAGTATATCACAAGTGACACCTTCACTAAAATATTACTAATAGCGTGCTTAAATGATATTCTCTACATCATAAATGTACTGAATCACTGTAAAAGGGTATCCCTAAATTAAATAGTGATTGGGAGTGGCATGGGACCTAAGGTACATGTACAGACCTAAAGCGAGTATGAGCTCCACCTACCCCCATCCACCAGGTCGTTGTCCTCTTGTGAATTGGTAACACAGGCTCATAGTCTACAAGTTCCAATATACCTTACGTTATTTTCAACGTTGTTTAGCTCTATACTGTCATTGAGACCATTGGGGGACGGGGAATTTAATCTACTATCCGAACTGCTTCTAAGTATTGGGAACCTATCATCTCCTCTTCTATTAAACTTAATTTGATTACTCGCTTTCACAGTTAGAATTTTAGACCACCTTTTGGTCATAAACATAAATACCTAAGAACACTATGTGACTGTAGTCATTGGTTTGCACCTCAATTATGTTCTAATAACCGCATAGTTGGTGTATGAATAGTGCAGCCCAAATATTGTAGGAATAGTACAACACAAATATTGTATGCCACAACTGCAGTTAATGGCATGTATAACAGGTTTTGATTTTCATTTCAGAATACTTTTTAGCGGGAGTACCTCTTTAATTGGGTATCCATCTGTAGTAGGTCATATAAGCTGTGCTCCTGTTCCCTGCGGCCTGTGGCCCTGGATTGGTTCTCTTACCCATGGGAGGGTGTCTTTCTATAACACTGACTAGGATGACTACTTTGTCTAACTCTAAAACATTATGGGGATATCAGTGTTACACAAAGGACTGAAACATCTGATTGGAATATTGTTCAAAAATCACTGGAACTTCACCTCCTCAGACGCAGAGACCGGCCTAACTGAATATTGGTTTAATCTTTACACTTTAATGTGGACAGTTTTTTAGTTGAAATAGGTGTGCATTAGACTTTAGGGGACCTACAGAAGTTAAATTGAAGTCTCATCCCCGTCCCTTATATAGACAGATCATATATATATAAATAAAATGTAATAATAATAATAATAATAATATATATCTGGCATACAGAACCACGTTCGATCCGGGCCCCCACCCCATTATGCAACACTCTTCAAAACACACCATATCTTATATACATCCCTATGTAATACCAGGGCATAACCCTGGCTTGGTCTTTTCATGAAGGGACTCATGTCGGATGCTGCGGGCCCCTCCAGGCTTTTAGGAGCTGAGACAGCCGTTTGCGGCAGCGTTAATGCCGGATTGCAGTATCGAGATGGACCTGCTGTCACAGCAGCCTGGGGGTGCTGTTTGCAACTGGGGGTGTCCTCATTTGTGCCCTCGGGGATCTGTGGTGTCACTCATGTGGCCAGGCCTCATGTCGTCAGCGCCGCCAGTGCACCTTCCGATTATCAAGTTGGTATGAGAGTCGGGAGGTCGGTCCTTCGCCCTTTCAAATTTGGAGTTCCTATCAGGCTTCGTGGCTGCATTGAGAGACTTTCTGGCAGAGTCAAAGCTCAGCATGAGATACATGCTCTGTGTAGATGGGAGTCCAACGCCTATTGGACATATATTTATGTGGACTCATGATGCGTAACATTGTTTGTGGACTGTTTGTGGACTTGAGTGCTTTGGCCAACTTGCCACTGTTCCGGTGGGGGTCTCGAGGGATTTTGCCCTATTTTTTGCCCTGCTTAGGACAACGTTTGGTTATAGTTAGTAATAATGTATGGAGACTAGTTTACAGCAAACAATAAGAAAATGTCTCTACAAACAAAATAAAAAGATCCAGCAGGTTTTTTGTAGGTTTTTACCTCTGGTCAAGTCCTCCTCCACCTTTTCCCTCCCCCCACCTCAATTGGCGATGTTTTCTATAGTTACATGTTCCTCATATATTCTTTTGTGTGTACTGCAGGTGATTTCCTGGTTTGTAGGCCTATCTGACTGGTTGGTCACTTTTTTATATGTGGGCTGCTCTGTCCCTTTTTTCATCTGATTCATCTATTTCTCAAGGTAGGAGTTATGTTGTGGGATGTGTTGTTGCCCGATCTACAGACGGTGGCAGATTCCTTTGGGTGGCATTGGGTGTTAGTGATCTGTGCCAGGTTTTCTTGGGGTGCAGGTTCAGCACAGTTGCGATCAACAGGGCCTGTAAACTGGTAAAAAGTTGGTGGTCTGTCAAGTATTTGGAGTAGGGTGGGATGGTGGTGCACCATCAGCTACTCAGAGTCCAGGATGCCATTTCTTTTTGCAGTGGTGGAGTTAGCCTCACGGAGGAGAGAAATTGTTTTTCCTTGAGGAGCATTTTTTCAGTGTTAGGGGTTTTGTTAGCTAGGTGGTATGGTGGCGTGCCTGATCCTTTAATAGGAGCCATGCGTGGCAGGGGAAGACCGGCAATCTGTAAAGCGTCCATATTGCTGCAGTAGGAGTGGTGCACACTCCTTCAATGCACTGGTTAGGCTGGTTTCACCCTACTAGGGTCAGCAGTGCCTCTCACCCGGGAGGGCTAAAATGGTGCATCGGTGGGGGTGTTGGATACCGCTCACTTGCTAGAAAGAGATAGTTGGCCCTTGCAAGTACTTTATATTGGCATGGGTGTCTTACTTGCTCAGAAAGGGAGAGTTGGCCCTTGCAAGTATCTCACTTACCATTAAGGGATAGTTGGCCTTGGTAAGTTGTGTGACATCTTTTTTGCCTAAGTCAAGCTGGCGCCGGTGGTTTTGCCGTTCTTCCCTCTGCCACCATACTCATTGTTATAAATAAATAAAGCTTACCTATTATTTAAATGGCATTAACTTGGTCTGTGTCTTTATTTGAGAAAATATGGTTTGTAAAGAACTTGTAGTTACATACATCATCTGACAATAGAGAGTTTAATCACTCCATTTTGTAAAATAGTAGCAGCCTACAATGTGGGCCCAGCAGGAGCAGAGAATCTCTGTTGTTTCTAAGTAAATGTTATTCAATTTATGTTTGCACCTGTCTCTGTATTACCGGCCTTTGCTCTCCACATCAAGGCTGAGGTGGTCAAATTGTGCGTTTGCTTCGGAGCAGATTTAGGACATAGCAGTGACAGAGCAGCCACCCAATTGCATCTTATGGCGGCCAGCCACAAGCAGCATTTCTTTGGCTATATACCCTTTAGCACTGAATGTAGGTTTGCGGTAACTAAAGGACGGGGAGAATAGCTGTTAGTGGAGCTGCAGTCAGGTCATTCCTTCAGTTTCAAACGACCAGGAGTACAGCAGCACGTCATTATACACCTTCCCAAGCTCTCATTAGCACGTTCTGGGCCAACACAAGTGCATACTTATTAGTGACTATTGTAAGTTCACTGAATTATTCTTTCCAGTGATACATACATATCAAGTCAGCTGCTCTAATAATAATAACACTAAATTGAATATTTATTCATGTGAGTTGATTTTGCACAGTTATTGCTAACCCCTATATGTTTGTAGCTGTTTTTCAGCTAGAAAAGGGAATTAGCAATTTCTCTTTGGAAGCAGCCTTAACCATAAGTGGCACACTACATTATTTATTTATTTTTGAAATTTCACAAAACCTACAGAATTTCTGCCACTCAAACTCTACAAAGCAATGAAATTCCGATCATTAAGGCTGATGCCTTAATGGACGTGATCCTTACGCAATACAGATATAGTATGCCATCACACCCCGTGGTTAACTGCAGATTCAGAACTCTCACAGAGTGAGATTGTTGTCACTCACAAAATGGTGGAGCTGCTAATTCACAGAATTGTGTGCTCATTGGAATACACACATGCAGTCTATGCAACTGAGGTCTGAGCAGTTATGTGGCACCCACATCCCACCCAGTGCCCACAATCTTTCCATTGGATCACCACAAAAATCTCACTGGGTTCCAACATCCTTCTCACTTCATACAGCCATCTTAGTCAGAATACACATTCAGCTCCCTAATTGCTAAAACTATCGTACTCTGTCTCTGCATGTACACTTTTTTCCCCTAAACATCTCCATGCTGCTATATCTTCCCCAATCCCTACTGGTGTGTGTGGTACCCCCCAACTATCATGACTGAGGTGTGACAATCCTGTCAGCTGAGCTGGTCCTGGTTGTGGAAATATAGGGGACAAAATGAGTATGGGTCCCCTGTAATTTCCATAACCAGCACCAGATTCTTTCTAGCGGGAGGGGGGTAATGCCACAGCCAGGGGAACTCTTTCACCAGGTCCCCAAGCCAAAGCATTACCCCTGACCTCAGCCCAGGCCACAATAAAGGGGTCCCCCTCTCCATGGCACTCCAGGCCTGGGCTGATGGCCTGGGGCTATCCCCGACCCGATGATAGTGTAAAAATGTGGTGCAAATGAAAAAAGTACAAATATTGTCTTTTACTGGTCCAAGCAAGCCTCCCCCGCATGCTGGTACTTGGAGAACCACAAGTACCAGCATGCAGTGCATTATGGGAGAAATATTAAAATAAACACAAGATACACACACCGTGAGAGTACAGTTTTATTAAAACATACATGCACACTCACATTCACGCATACTCACCTAGTATCCCTGTAGTCAATAACATCCCCTTGTCCATGTAGATATCAACGAATACCTGTATAAAAAAAAAAATCAATACTCACCTATTCCTGTTTGTAGTTCACTTCCTTTTTGGTCCATTTAGGCATTCAGATGGTTAAAAAAAACCGCAAAGTCCCAATCCAGTGTGAACAGGAGGAAGGGTATGTTTACACATAATCACAAAATAACAGGGGTTATCCTGCACAGGAAAAAATGTTTATAATAGAAAATATGTAAATTGTCATACAGATGTAGCCGAGCTCATCTATCTCGCGATGCGAGCACATTGCGGCATGGATGGCGCACGCCATAGACTTCAATGGGAGAACACAGGCCGTACCTAGTCATGGCTCGGCGAGAGCTGCGATATGCCGCGATGCGTGTGCCCGTGCGCGCTTCACTGCAATGATGTAGATGGCTACAGCTGTGGATTAAAGAACCAACTATTTAGAAAATATAAAGACAAAGAGTCCCACATATATAATAAATATTGTTGGTGGTGCTCCCCAGGGTTAACAGCACTGTAGTGAAATACACTTGGAATGTCCTTACAGGAAAACTAAAAAGAAGAACCCTAGGCGGGGGCACAACTTCAATAAATGTACAGAAAATGTACTAAGGAAAGATGAGTAATTAAAAGGTAACTTTTAATTTATTTAAGTAAAAAGTGTCAGGCACGTGTGGCCTAGTGAACATTTCTCAAAACCCTTATATTCAAGCATTAAAGGCAATGAGAGTATGTTATAAACATACATAAGAGCATCAATATTGTTTATAAATACTGGTTGAGTTTTCTAATCCAGAGTGAAAAAATATATAGTATTGATAAAGGCTTATTGGAACAGAAATTCCCAGCTTGGTGAAAATTATCAACTAGATAGTATTATGTTGTCTCACTAAACATATGTGTGTGAGAGGGTGGCAGGTGAAATACTGTGATATCACATATGAATTGAAAATCCAATATAATTATACATTCATTATCCAATATCTTAGTCAATTATTCAATCCCCATAGACAATCTGCAGAGTAGCAAACTTCTTAGCAGACAAAAGTATTTGTGTATTCCAATACCAATTATTATGATTGCTCAAAAACACACTCAGAAAAGTCACTTAATCCCTCTCAACAGTAGATTGCAATTCAGCAGAGGAACATCAGTTTTGTGAAACAGAGTGTCTCATCATTAGTTGTTACAATAGATGTGCATGTGTAACACACTATTGTAACTTCTCACTCCGATAGAATGTGACAAACTGCTGTGTTTCTTCAATTGAAGGTTTGTGAGAGGAGTTTAAAGAAAACCTGTGGTGTTGCAAGGGTCATTTAATAGAATCACTATAGCAATTGAAAATAGAAACAACAGAATGGGTATGTAATTTCGGCTATCGGGATGCCTCCTGTCAAAATACCAACAGCAGCATCCCGATGGTCGGTATCCCGACAGCAGTCGGGTAAGTAAATTAACCCTCCCTCCTTCTCTCCCTAACCCTTTCCCTAACCCTCCCTTCTTGCATCCTAATCCTCCCCACCCTGCACCCTAACCCTAACCCTCCCCGTTAGCATCTAAACCTAAGTCTCTCCCCTTCGTGCCTAAACCTAACCTTCCCCTCTTAGTGCCTAACCCTAACCCCCTGAGTGGAGCCTAGCCCTAACCTTCCCCCCCAAAACCTAACCCTAACACCGCTATGCTGCTTAAACCTAACACCCCACGGCTAACAGCTAAGACGCCCCGGCTTACCTTGTTCTGGATGGCGTCTGTCTAGATTCTGGGGTCGGGATTAAGATAGGCATTGGTATTTCGATGCCTATCTTAAGTCCCGTGTTGGGCTTGCACCGTCGGGATTTAGACCGGTGGCATCCTGTCCGGTTGTCTGCTAACTTCATCCCAAAACAAAAACTGAAATATACATCAAACATCAGATAGTGTATCAGATAGATTGGTAAACACAAACACTAAGCTGCAGAAATGTAATGATCAGTTCACAACAGTATTAACTTATAGAGATAGTTTTTTCACAGTTAAGGCATGCTTATAGTGTCCACATTAGCATTATTCTGAGGAGTAATTAAATAAATCAACAAGGTATATTTGTAATAAAAACCTTGTATAGTAACTTGTAAACAAATGTAATGTAATCGTAACTTCATGAGGTACAGACTTTTCTGTATCACTCGAAAAATGTAAAAATATCTGTATAGTAAAACATATTTAGTCACGGTGAGAAACTCCAGTGCTGGATGTGTGCCATAAGCAGTGAACAGGCAGTTTGAGGGGTCAGACACATGGTGGTTACAAATAGAAGAAAGACAGGTCACCTCTGCTGTCCATGTAGTAGTTAAGGTCCCTGAAACAAAGTATTGCAGGATACCTCCGCCGAACCGGAAGAGAGGGTGACTAGTAAGGAGAAGAGAAATGCCTATGTGTAAAATGGATCAGTGGTATCAGCTGGGTTTTCTCCAAATGCCAAAATAGGTTGACTTCCCGTCAACGTCAGTCTTTGATGATACCGGCAAGGCTCACCTCAATTAACCTTGCAGTTACCATCAAAGGCTACAGTGTAGCGGTTCCCACCATATACTTCAATGGAGGATTCTTACCATAGAGACAGGCTGGCCCTGCACGTCCAATCAGTGGGCAGCTACTATGCTCCTGCAATGACTGGGCACACGCTGGTCCCGGTCATTTGCACGGAGGAAGGGTACGTGTAAGCATACCCTTCCTCCTGTTCATACTGGATTGGGACTTTGCTTTTTTTTTTTAACCCCCTGGATGGCTACATGGACTGAAGAGGATGTGACCTATGCATAGGAATAGATGAGAATTTTTTTCTTAAAATACAGGGGAAAAATGTGTAGGGGTCCCCTGTATTCTAAGAACCAGCACAGGGCTCAGCTGGTTGTGGAAATACAGGGGACAAAGTGAGTAGCGGTATCCTGTATTTTCCATAATCAGCACCTGACTCTTTCTAGTGGGGGAGTAGTGCCATATCCAGGGAAACTCCTTCACTGGGTCCCCCGGCCAAAGCATTAACCCTGGCTGCTAGTCAGCCCAGGCCGGGGATCCCTGTGGAGGTGGGGACCCCCAATAAAGTGGTCCCCCTCTCCAGGGCACCCCACCCCTAGGCTGATCGCCGGGGCTATCCCCGACACCGGCTGGTGGGTGCCAGGTTGATAGTGTAAATGTTGTGTATTATATTTTAAAAACCAGCACAGGCTGTACAGAGCCTGGGGCTGGTTATGCTTCTGGGGAAGAGGTGCACATCATATTTTTATTTTAACACACAGACAGAAGCCTTCACAAATTTCACTGATCTGTGAAGGCTTATGTATAACTCGCATCTTTTAATGCTAGTCGCATTCAAATGTGTGTTTACATAGGCAAATACTCGCACAGATTCACATAGTGTAGTAGCCTAGAGCTCAAAAATTCATAGGCTATTACATTTGCGAGTCCCAGCACCAACTCGCACCTTCCAAAAATGCGAGAAGGTGCGAGTTGGATTTAAACTAAAACTCGAACCCGATTAGATTTGGCCCATAATTATAGTTGTAAATGATTTGTTGGTTTTGAACATTTGTGAGTTCAAAGTGTGTGCTATCGAAACCAGCATATATGACCTTAAGTATTAAGTACACCTTGGATCAATCACCAAACACAGTACCAGTATATATTGTCTTTCAGGGTTATTTGAAACTTATTTTTTTAAATATGCATTGTGTTTTTTTGTCCAAAGGCTCCAGGGTTTTAACAACTAATTCCTTTTGTGTAGTAATAGAACAAATAAATACAACATAACTGGCTTGTAAATTATTAGACCACACATTGTTTTGGAGATTTCCCCCCAAAATTTAGTTTTATGTATGACTGCCCAATCAAAATACACATTGGCATCACAAAATATAGATTTGGCCAATATAATGTTGCAACTTTCTTGCAAATTTTACAGACAAAAATATGGAATTTATTCCAATATTAAAAAAACATTCACACTGGAATTGAGAACAATGTCAACTTTTTTTGCACAACATCTATATTTTCACAGCTTTCCCTAGATTGACCCCTACCACCATGGCCCTGTTGAGACCCACCTCTCATGCGGGGTGTCTGTTGGGGTGGTGTTACTACAGGGGTTGGGGTCTGTGATGTACCGCTTCATGTTATGCTGCCACTTGGGCCAGGTAAGCGACCCAATAGATCGGTACTTAAATTCTGTAGTATGGCATTATGATCCCTATTTGCTCCAACAAATGTAGGAAATTGTCTTGGTAACAGTTTTGATTTTCCTGATACCGTAAGGTACATGCCTCTAACCTCATATGTGATTCTTTGATTTGCTCCATTATGCTACCAATTATAGTAAGCTCCACCCTTTGAGACATCATACTTTGAGTGTGGTCTCATTTTGTTGCACATGTGTGGTAAGACAGATGTTCCCAAACTTTGCGCCGTGGCACCCTGGGGTGCCTCAGGACTCTTGGAGGGGTGTCTCGGGTTGGTGGTCCAGCACCAAATCAAATTATGTATGGCCAATGTAATGTAAATATGTGGGCAAACAGAAATGCAAACCTGCCCACTATCACATAACTGAGCCTAAGGATGACAGCTCAGCACAAGTTACTTACTACTTTACAATTTTTTTTTCTGAATTCCTCAATGACAACATTTTGGCTTAGGGGTGCCATGAAAACAATTCTGATACAATAGGGTGCCGTGATTCAAAAAAGATTGGGAACCACTGTGGTAAGCAATTGGATTGGTTGGATTTGCATTTCCACCATTGTTTACCAGTAGGAAGTGTCTGGCTGTGGTGGTGGAGGGGTAGGGGCTAGTAGTGGCAGTGTACATGGCACTGTGCGGGTGGTTGGCATAGTTCAGTGATTCCCAACCACGGTCCTCAAAGTACATTAACAGTCCTGGTTTTAGTGATAGCCATGCTTAAGCACAGATGGTTAAATCAAAATAACTGAGGTACTAATTAAGTCACTTGTGCCCAGCTATGGCTAGCCTTAAAACTTGGACTGTAAGCGTGCCATGAGGACCGTGGTTGGGAACCCCTGGCATAGTTGGTGTCTTGGGAATAAGGTTCAGAATAACCAGCTCATGTTCTTCCTCTAGACCTTCCTCATCTGAATATGCTGGTTAAGGCTCCGGAGGCTGATCTTGATAATCTGGAAGATATATGTGGGTAAGTATTGTGTTTTTAATGTTAACTGCATTTGCCTAATTTTAATGTTCTTGACTTTGCCTTAATCTCATTTAATTCACAATTAGTTTTTCAATAGAATTCTACAATGCTGTTGCAGTGGTCTATATTGTTGAATTTTGTGTAATCGGAAATTAAACCACAACATGTTTTCACAGTATGGATGCAGAATAGACTGGACTTTTGCAGTTGTGGAACTACACATTCCAGCATGCCCTGTTATACTTTTTGCATTTCGTACATAACTAAACTGTGCCAGGGCATGTCGGGACTTGTAGTTTCACAGAAAAATGTGTGAAAAAATAGTTCTTTCTAAAATTATCAATTTTATTACCATACTCATTAAAATAAAGGCACAATAAAATTTATATATATGATGATATATAATATCAGTTCTGTCTGAGAAAGTTTAATTACTCTATGTCAGAAGTAATTGGGCGAAAGTATTTGTTAGATAATCCTTTTGTGTTTAAAAGTTTATTTCAAAAGGATAATGTTAAGCAATCACAGGCAGATCGTAACTACTGAGTTTATAACATATAAACATCATAGGTGTGGAGTTCAACAAGAAAATTGCAAGCTTGTCATGGAGTTTCAGCACATAATATACCAGATAAATTCAGTGCATAGTCTCCTTATGGTATGCAGTCGGGAAGCCAGCGGACCTAATCCCGGCAGCTGGCTTCCCGACTGTCATATCCCTGCAAAGGTTCTAAAGACCAGCGTCGATATGCTGACGCCTGTAATTAGACATACGCCGGGAGCCCGGTGCCCGACATCCCGATCGAAGGGACGCCGAGCGCGGATAGCCGTGGGGGGAGGGGAGGGCTAGGTTTAGGGTTCCCGGGGGGGACTTAGGGTTAGGCCCCCCTGGGAGGTTAGGTTTAGGCTAGGGGAAGGGGGGGTTAGCGTTAGGCATCCCCTGGGGGACTTAGGGTTAGGCACCCCCTGGGGGACTTAGGTTTAGGCGGCGGGGAAGGGGGGGTTAGGTTTAGGTACTTAGAAGGGGGATTAGGGTTAGGCACTGGGGGGGAAGGTTAGGGTTAGGCACCCCTAAGGGAGGGTTAGGGGGTAGAAATAGGTTAGTATATACTTACCTTTGACGATCGGGATTTCCTCCTCTGCCGGGCTGCCGCTGTCAGATTTCCAACCGCTGGGCATGGGTCCGGCTGTAAATCATACCGATTCCCCTCCTTACTGAGGCAATTCAAATTAATCACAAGCTAAAAAACTCAGCAATCAATGAATTGGATCAAACCCCTAACTCATATGTTCTAACAGTCCTATTTCAGGAAAAAGGAGGAACACCTTATCTTATCATATGCATTAACCATGAACCTTATCATCTACGTCTGCTGTCTAAAAACAGTCATGAATCTATCCAATACTGGCCCTGATTCAGAGCCGCTCGTAAGCAGCCGCTTGTTCGCTCTGAGCGATGTTTGCCCAACTGCGCATGCGTACGGATCGTAACACGCATGCGCGAACCAGTCACTGCGGGCGAAAATCGTTTGTTCGTTAAATAGCGAATGCCTGCTAATATGAGTGACAGGAGGAGGCGTATGTGGGTGGTAACAGGGGAAGGTGCTTGAAAACGGGGAGTGGAGATCAGAACGCAGGCGTGCTTAAAGGTCAAAACGGGCGTTTTATGGGTGTGCATAATTAATACAGCAGCGTCACTGACCACGTCACTGGGTTATTTTATAGCCAGAACTGCTCGCAAATTTGTGGTAGCAAAAACCAACCACAAGAATAGCGAGCAGTTCATACGCTGGTCGATGTACTCGATTAATCTAATAAATAGCGGACATGACGTAGGATGCGAGCGGCCAGGGGGCGTAGTTTTCAAAAAAACGACCGCAAGTTTGGTTCGCTCGTTCAGACATAGAGGCGTGAACAGACCGCAAAGAGCGAACGGTTCATTTGAATAGCCACCCCTATTTTCTGGACGAGCGAGAGCTAATTGCGTCCGGCTCTGAATCAGGCCCACTATGTATCTTGCTGAGCAGCAGTCAGAATACATACATGCTATACTATGCAATTGGTAGCTCAGTGTTCCGTTATGTTGTATTCCTCATAACAAATTTTTCTCTTACATATGCCCCACAGTTGTGCCCAATGTAATCAGCGGCACTGGGAAAAAGTGAGAGATGAAAGTGAGACACATCAGCGTTTCTCCACTTCTGCTTCTGATGTGTCTTACTTTCATCTCTCACTTTTTCCCAAAAGCTACCAATTGCATAGTAGAGCATTGGACCTTGAATCACCCCCTATGTGTACATGAAGTGGGGGAAGTCTCATGCTTTCTTTCAGAAATGCACAAAGTTACAGCATTGCCAACTTAACCACTGTACTGTATAGAAGCTTTACAGTGTAAGTGTCAGATTAATTTTCCCTTTACCAGCATCACATAAAATTTCTAGTTTTTGAATATGTTTCAGGTTATCTCAGGTTGTGTTTTGCAAATGTTAATGGATCCCAGAAACGTGATCTTTCTCTTAGGCCCAGAGTGCAGTCTAGGGGGTAAATTTACTAAGAATCGAGTTTGGGTGAGTTTGGTTGTGTTTAGGCATTTTTTCAAACTCGCAAATTTACTAAGACCAAACAGATGCGAGTTTGGAAGTGAGTTTTCTCTTCTCACTGTTAAAACTAATGCGAGTTTGCAAACTCAACTAAACTCACCATCGTCCAAACTAGGAAGTACTTTACATGGAAAAGATGAAACTCGCAAATTTAATAAGAATCGAGTTTACAATCTCGGGTAAGTTTGTAGCAAACGCACCGTTAAATTGAAGTTTTAAACACTCACCTCCTGAGCTGCGAGTTTGGCAGAAACATACACAGATCAGTGTGATTTGTGTACGTTTCTGGCTGAATACTGTACCTAATATATAATGTTTTGTTTTTTTTAAACCCATGTGAGCTTAGCCAATGAGCAGCTCCTCCACGTGGGTCCCAGTCAATGAGCGGCCGCTAATGGAAGCCGCCGCTGGTTGGCTGGCGCCCCAGCACTAATTATAGCTCAAGCCTAGAGCTGTTATTAGCGATACCGTAACAATATGCTGTAGCGTCTTGTTACAGTGTCTCCGGGACCACTTTGGAATACGGCGGAGAACATCGTGGGACAACCATTGGATACTTTACGTTGAGAAGGGGACATGAACATCTGGAAGCAGGTGAGTATGTATGTGTATGTATGTAATAAAACTTTACTTTCACTGTGTGTGTCTTGTTTTTTTTACACATTTCGTCACAGGTGAACTACAGGTTCTCCAGGGGTGCCCTGGAGAGGGGGTACCATTTATTGGAGGGGTCCCCAACTCCCCAGGGATCCCTGGCCTGGGCTGACTAGCGGTCAGGGCTGATGCTGTGGCTGGGGGGCCCGGTGAAAAGGCACCCCTGGCTGTGGCATTAGCCCCCCGCTAGAAAGGGTCCAGTGCTGGTTTTCATTTTAGGGGTACCCCTACGCAATTTTTTCCCCCCTATAATTAAAACCAGGACTGGCCCTGCAGCCAGGTTCTGGTACCTAATTTACGGTAGAACCCTACTCATTTTGTTCCCCGTAATTTTTGGTACCAGGACTGGCTGGCAAGTCCGGGGCTGGTTATGCTTTTGGGGGGGGACCTTATGTAATTTTTTTTCTAACTTTTAACAATAATTTAATGGTTCAATACACAAGCAGCCTTCACATATTTCACCGATATGTGCAGGCTTCCATTAAGTAATCTCATCTAAACTCTCATCTAAACTCTCATCTAGGGCCAAATGTAGTAGGGTGAGCGTTTAGAAAATGTGAGAGAAATCGGTCACATTTTTAAACTCAGCCAATGTAATAAAGTCACAGAACGCAAAAGACTCTCAAGATTTAAACTCTCATCCAGGTGTTTCCTGTATTGAAATGCAACTCGATCAATGTATTAGTGTCAGAGTTTTACTGCTAAACTCTCACATTTTCTAAACTCTCACCCTATTACATTTGGCCCCTAAACTCTCATCTAGGGCTCTATTTACTACAATCCGCATATTGAATGCGGATTGTAGTGTGATATTACCGAGTGAATTCGTATTGCGAATTCAGGCAATATCACAGGGATTTACTATAAATCCCTTGCAGGGACAGAGCTTGCGATAAAGCTTTGTCCCTGCGGATCCCATCCGCATTCTAGTCGCGGTATTTTAGGAAAAAATACCGCGACTAAGAGCCCACGCATGCGCCGACCCACCGGCGCTGCTGCCCCCCCACCGGTGCTAAGCCCCGCCCCCTGGTGCTAAGCCCCACCCCCACGTTCGCGGACCCCCGTGACCCCCCCTCCCTTCATTACACTTACCTGCATCCTCCTGGCCTCCGGTGATCTTCTCCGGGCTTCCCGATCAGGTGATCTCCCATACTGCACTGGGGCCCGATCACCCGATGACCGGGCAGCAGTGCACTGTGGGAGACCAGCTGACCAGAGAGGAGCCATCACCGGAGGCCCGATCAATGGTCCCTGGATTCAGGTAAGTAAAAAAAAAATGTTTCATTTTTTTTTTCTTTTTTTTACAGCAATCAGCTTGCGGTCTATTTAGACCACATAGCTGATTACTGGTACCGGCTCCCGGCTCTGCTCTCCCCGTTAGAGCAGAGTGGGAGCCCGGTAACCCGGGGGAGACCCTGGATAACGCCACCTCCAGGTGGCGTTATTATCACAGGGCTTCCCCCGGTATTTTTTTACAATTTATTTTTAGTAACTATGGTAGGATCACATTTCCCATTACAATTATGGGAAATGCGATCTGCTTTACTAAAAATAAGTGATACTAGGGGTTGGAGTAGAATTTTACTAATTCTACTCCAATTGCCCTGTAATAACTACAGGTGAAACTAAAATAATGTGAAAAGGGTGTGAAAACACCCTTTTTCACTTTATTTTAGTAAAAATAATGTTAATAAATAGAGCCCCAAAACTCGCAATTTTGGGGAAAAAAACTCACTTTGCTTCACCATTGGAAAACTCACTTTCAGCGAAACTCACTTTTTAGTAAATTTGCGAGTTTTAAAAGGGAAAACTCTCCCGAGTTTTGGTGAAGCAAAGTGAGTTTAAACACAACCAAACTCGATTCTTAGTAAATTTACCCCATACTGTCTATTGGAAGGACAATTCACAAAGGGATTCAATTTTCAGCAGTATCTGCAATAGTTTTAATAAAGAACTAAAGTACAAAACAATAATCCTGCAATGAAAAACAAAAGTTTTGTAGCCCTTCAGAGGGCTATAAGTCATATCGCTCACAGGACCAACAGAGACAACCAGTATTATAAAGCGGGCAGAAGAATCTCATCTCAGACAAGTAACCTGGGAGAATAAAATGAAATACAGTTACAGCAGTTTGGGGAGAGCAAACTGAGGAAGAATAAAGAGATGGAAAATAAAGTAGAAGGAGCTTCATGTGGGTGAGAAAAGCAGACGGACTGACATGGAGAAATATCAGGCATTTTGTGAATTTGATTAGCACTTGAAACTTCTATAATCGCTCAACTCCACATAAAAATATACCTCACCCGCCAGGGTGGAGAATATATTACTTTGAAGACAAGAAACTAAAGAGAACCTGTGACTAAGGACACTGGCAGTCTAGTTATAATGGGGCAGATGGAATCGGTATGATTAACTGCTGGTTCAATTCCCGAAAGTGGCAGCCCGACATGTTTGAAGATCCAGATAGTCCTTTAAGATAAGTATCGCTAATCTATTTTCCCCCCTAACCCTAACCCTCCCTTAGGGGTGCCTAAACCTAACCCCCCTCTAAGTGCTTAACCTCCCCCCCAGTGCCTAACCCTAACCCCCCTCTAAGTGCCTAAACCTAACCCCCCCTTCCCCACTGCCTAAACCTAAGTCTTGTGGGGGGGTGCCTAACCCTAACCCTCCCAGGGAGCCCCTAACCTAACCCTCCCCACCAGCGGCTGTCTGCGCCCGGCGCCTGGCTTCCCTTCGATCGGGAAGTCGGGCGCCAGGCTCCCGGCGTAGGTAAAATGACAGGCGTTGAGTTTTCGACGCCTGTCATTTAACCCTTGCCGGGATTAGACAGTCGGGAAGCCGGCGGTCAGGATTCCCTCCGTCAGCTTCCCGACTGTTTCTTGGGGCAGATGTATGAAGCTCTGAAAAGTGATAAAGTGGAGCAGTGTTGTAACTAGGGTATTTGGAGCCCAGGGCAAATAGAAAAATGGAGCTCCCCGCCTATGTGCGCGCGCCGAGAAAAGTGGGTGTGGTCAAAATGGGCATTGTCACTTAAAAATGGGCCATGTCAACATGACACACAACCCTTTCTCGTCACTCTGTACATTTCTTTCCATTCCATATGCACTTTAATGCAGTGAACCTTATACAGTCCCCCTTATACAGTACCTCCTTATGCAGCTCCCCATTAGTTTCCCAAATACAGTGCCCCCAGTAGTGGTCCCCCTTATGCAGGCCCCCAGTAGTACCCCTTATACAGTGTCCCCAGTAGTGATCCCCCTTATGCAGGCCCCCAGTAGTGCCCCTTAAACAGTGCCCCCTGTAGTGGTCCTCCCTATTCAGTGCCCCCAGTAATGGTCCCCCCAGTGCAGTGCCTCTTGTGCCCCCAGTAGTAAGCCCTTTATATAGTGCCCCAGTAGTAGTCCCCCCTATACAGTGCCCCAATAGTGGCCCCCCTATGCAGTGCCCCTTATATAGTGCCCCCAGTAGTAGTCCCCCCATACATTGCCCACAGTAGTGGTCCCCCCTATACACTGCCCTTTATATAGTGCCCCCAGTAGTAGTCCCCCCTATGTAGTGTCCCCAGTAGTGGTCCCCCCGATGCAGTGCTACAGTAGTAGTCTCCCCAGTAGTGCCCCCAGTAGAGGTCCCCGCCCAGTACTGCCCACAGTAGTGCCCCGAGTTGTGATCCCCCCCGATGTAGTGGCCAAAGTAGTAGTCCCCCCAATAGAGGTCCCCCCTGATGCAGTGCCCCCAGTGGTAGTCCCCTCCCAGTAGTAGTCCCCAGTAGAGGTCCCCCCCATACAGTGCCCCCAATAGTGCAGACAAAGACACGCAAGTTAAAAAAACCCACTTACCTGCATCCCCGCTCCGGCTTCTGCTCCCGCCGCCGTCCGCTCCTCGGTCCTTCCGGGCTGGCGTGTTCTGCATTATGGGAGAGACATCATGATGTCTCTCCCATCACACTGCAGAAGCCAGAAGGCGGAGCTCATGAGTGAGCTCCAGCCCGGCACTTGCAGTGGGCGCAGCAGAAGCCAATAAGAGTCTGTTTGACTCTAATTGGCTGCTGAAACACACACATTGCCGCCGCGCTGGCGGTGATCTGTGCGTAAATGTGTAGTGCGACCGCACTCACTGCGGTCTGCACTACACTGGCTAAATAGGATGGGCCGGTACCATGGCCAGCGGCTCCTCCCCCGCGACTCCGGTCCCACGGCGCCCAGGGCACGGGCCCCTGCAGCCCTGCCCTAGTTACTCCACTGACGTGGAGAGTGATAAATGACCAACCACTCAGCTCCTAACTGTCATGTTACTGGCTGTGTTTGAAAAATGACAGTTGGGAGCTGATTGGTTGGTCGTTTATCACTCTCCACTTTATCACTTTCTAGAGCTTCATACATCTGCCCCAATGAGAACTATATTGCACACTGACCATAGACAGCTAAGTGAACATAGGGCCTGATTCAGAGATAGGTGATACGGTCTTTGTAGCTGCAATTCCGTGCACAGCTGCTGTACAAAAATATGCAATTGTCGCAGGTGCCGAGGAATGTATTGAGACGCCCACCTGCAGCTTTGCAAATCCAAGCATCTTCATACAAACACGCGGCATCGGTCGCAGATCAGTTGATTCTGAGTAACCCTATGCTTATGCCGAATGGCTGCAGGAACTGAGATGCTGAGGAAATTTTTATTTCATACGGGATTGCCTATGCAGGCTGTAACACAGCAGCGTTTTCTGCCACCACTCCCCGTTACCTCCTCCAAATGCTCAGTGATTGTCAATCACACTGCGAGTAATAAGTCACTGCAAGCGACTATGGTAATGTACTTTGACAAACAGTGTGACTTAGATGCATGCGCAGTTTACCGATATCATTCAACTGCATAAATATCAGCTTAGCATACAACTCTGCATCAAGCCCATACTACTGCTTGAAATCAATTACAAAATATATACCTCTATCGCCAGGACCCACTGGCATCACTGTCTGGTGCTCTGTATGTTCAGCTCAAGCTCCGCCACATCCAGATACTAAGTGTATATAACAGTGAGTACAGCTGTATAAACTTTCTACCACTCAATAAACCACACTACTAGGTGACTTTAAGGATCTGCTGGTGTATACTATTACTCTGTGTATATTATCGCCAATAGTACACACATATTCAACAAGTAAGAGAGTGAGAACACAGATAGGAGGCGCTGTAGCACTGAACTGAGAATGAGACAATCTATAGCAGCTCAACAACGAGAGAGGTGGCTAGCCTCTATGAATTACAACAAGAAAAACAGACTAGTGGGAGCGCAAGGTGTCATAAATAAGCCCAGGTAATAATAGTAATTGGAGATTAGATGGGCTCAACTGAATGAAAAAGTATCACATTGACACTAATGAATAAAATATAATATACATTTAATAAACATAAAATAACATATAGACCATATTTGGTCAGCGATATAATGAAAAGATATATCGCTGTGACTCACAATAGAGTGTTGAAGGACATATATAGCAGAAATTACACCATATGTAAATACACAGTATGTAATAAAAACCATAAAAAACATAAAAGAGAGAAGACACTTGTAAAAAATGGAATGGTTCAATCGGTAGGATGGATGGCTTCTCAATGGATAGAGGCAAAAATTACAGAACAGAGGGCCTGATTCAGAGCCGGATGCTCTGACGAGCGCTCGCTCTGAATCAGGGCCCTCCTACCTAAAATTGGAGCGGCCTCCTGGCCACTCGCATAGCTGTGGGTGACCACCCACAGCTTATGCGAGCGGCCAAAAAGATGGTCAAGACCATCGCGACCATTGGGCTTGCGACGAGACCCTGCGGTAGGGTCTCGCTGCCGCAAGCCCAGGAGTGCTTTTGGCTCTATCAGAGCCAAAAGCACTCCCACTGACATCACTAGTGATGTCAGTGGGGCCGGCCCCAGACGGTAAGCGTTCCCATGGGAACGCCTCCGTCTGGGCAGCATCGCTCCGGCGGGTGTGCTGTCACTCACCATCGACAGCAGGCCCCCTTTGGTACAAGACCCATAGCTACGGCTTGGCCGTCACTATGCGGGTCTCGCGCATGCGCACGACGGAGCTCCCTCCGTCATGCGCATGCGCACTAGGGCACCATCGACCCGATTGCGAGCGCTCAGCGCTCACGAGCGGTTCTGAATCAGGCCCAGAGTTTGCTGAAGTAATTCAATCAGGCTCCTTTGATTGTCATATATAGTTAAATAGGCACAGTCATGCAGAAAGTCATTATAGATGCATAAGGATATATTCACACGTTGGATTTGTGAAAGATGTGGATAGATGATAGCCTGCGGAGCAAATAGTGTATGTACCTGGGCTGATGTAGCGGTGATCGAGTAGCGTGGTCAGAGGGCAGTGTCCGGAATGCTGCTCTGCAAATCAGTGCTGTCCGCTTTGGAGAATGAATCCAGTCTGATGTATGTCAGGCTCTGTCTGCACACTGATAGTGAAGGTATAGTGTCCACGATGCCGGTCTCTGGTTGTGCCGGTCACTGGCTGTTGCGGATCAGGCACTAATGCTCCGTATTGCCTATGTAATAGCCGGTCTTGGCTGTCACAAATCCCGCTGTAAAGTGAGCTCACTTAGGGGTATTACCCCGATGGTAGATATTCTGGTGCATCTGTTTGCATGTAATGGAGAAAGTTCCTGAATATCCACCAATAAGGTAACCTGTAACCTGTAAGCTAACGCGTTTCTCAGCCTTAGTGGGTCTGGTTGTTTCCACAGAGGTGATAGACCTTACTCCAGGAAAGGGGATTTTATAGTGTAGGCAATACATGTAATTAGAGACAGGTGTGTCTTTGTATTCATCTCCGCTTGTTAAAGAGCCGGCAACATTCTCAAAACAAAATGACACAAATAGGAAAAAAGAAATGTTTTAAAATGTTTTAAACATAAATTGTTACAAAATATAAGGCTGGCGGCTGTGTGTTTATTACTGTGTAGTGCTGGCCACTCTCACTGCAGTCTGTACTACACTTGTGGGGCCCAGGGGACACTAGTGGCGGATGCAGTGGCAGCCCATTGCAAACCACCGTCTGCACCGCCACTAGTTCCGCCACTGATTGTAATATGAGAAACAATGTATCATTAGGGATTGTGCTGATACTACATCTCACGCTGACTGTACAGTGTGTAGATCACTTGTCCCACAGGGTCACTGTCATTTCTATCAATCATAAACTTCATAGAGGTATTTGTAGTACTGCCACTTACATAAATCTTACTGTCAGGATACCCTCTCTTATTTGGCTATATGTGTCAGCTCTCTGTGGGATAAAACAGTCTCTTCATTCATGGGAATTATGGCCCTGATTCAGAGCCGGATGCTCGTGACAGAGCGCTCGCTCTGAATCAGGGCCGTCCTGCTTCATTTTTAAAGCGGCCTCCTGGCCGCTCGTATAGCTGTGGGTGACCATCGGGCTTGCGACGAGACCCTTGTGGTAGGGTCTCGTTGCCGCAAGCCCTGGAGTGCTTTTGGCTCTATCAGAGCCGAGAGCACTCCCACTGACATAACTTGGGAATGCATCCATCTGGGCAGCCACGCCCCCGGCTCGCCCACCAAAGGGGGCATGCTGTCACTCAACATCGACAGCACGCCCCCTTTGTAGCGAGACCCGGAGCGACGGTTTGCCCGTCGCTATCCGGGTCTCGCGCATGCGCACGACGGAGCCGCCTCCGTCGTGCACATCCACACTTGGCCAACATCAACCCACTTGCGAGCACTCAGCGCTCGCGAGCAGGTCTGAATTAGGCCCTATGTGTGTATTACTTCAACATTTACTTTCAAGGTACCACGGTCATGTGAGATGCAGTCTGAAACAGCTGGTATATACACTGCCATCTTACTCATATAAACCAGTCAGATATCATTCCCTATGATGTTAGCCAACATTCGCTCTAACAGAAAAATAGATGTAGTCATCCGTATGTCTCCTTTCCAAACATACTGTCTTGTATGCAACCGACAGCGTGTGGATAGTTGTGTGTCAGTCTATAGACATTTAATGTGTATTAGTCACAATACTATTTAACTCTTAGGGGTATATTTATCAAAGTTCGATTTTACATTCGATTTGATGTTCGATTTAGCTCACCTCAAATCGAATCAAATCAAATGTACAAATCCCACATCAAATCTCACATTTACTAAATTCGATTTTAGAAGCCTTTTATAAATCGAATTCGATTTGGATCGATTTTGAACAGTGATTTGATGTTCCATTTTGCATGTTCATGTACAAATCGAACACCAAATCCCACTTCAAAATGAACTTCAAAGCCCCAAATGGATAGAACTGCTTCATTCTTTCATTTTTAACATGAGCAGTTCGATTTCACACAGATACATGCATACATCAGTGAGATGCATGCATGTATCTTACTGTAAAGTGCTTGTTAAGTGTTCATTTTATTTTAAAAAAATTACGTGGGGTACTCCCTTAAAAGCACAACCGGCCCTGGACTTTGCATAGCCAGTCCTGGCTGTGTAAGTACAGGGGAAAAATTGGATAGGGTTCCCCTGTACTTATCGCAACCAGCACCAGGCTCTGATCTGGTCCTGGTTCTGGAATTACAGGGTAAAAAATGCTATTGCTGCAGTGTGCTTGAGGGAATGTCCCTTTTTTTTCTGTGGTTCAGTGTAAACCATGCCCTTTACAAGCACCTGTGCAATGTAATTAAGCTGATGTGAGCGACCACCATATTTTTTGTTTGCAGTTTTGAAAGGCATGAAGGGAGCCAGCATTGGGAGGATGTGCTGGTCCGTATAGTGCCATGTGGAGGTTTCAGGGGTACCTCCTAGGTGAGTCAGCTCTCGGCTTATATATATATGTGCTGTTATTATGCAGTACATTAATTGTAATTATATGACCCAGAGTGGGTGCTACTATTAGTTAGCAATAATTATTTTGGGGTGAGCGTTTGGGAGTGGGACCCCCGGAGTTGCTCTGGCTGGGCCTTTTTCAGGGCATCACCACTTAATTCACATAGACACTTTTTCATCACTTTTCTATTTGTGTGTTTATTATTTATGTCATTTTAATTCTTCCTTATTTTATTAACACTTATTGATTATCTTTACACATCTATACTTTACACTTCACTATCACCTTTTTCTCCTTTTCGTGTGATGCCCTGGGGATGGTCCTTGGCTGGAGTTTTTTTGGGTACCCTGCTCCCCGGACGTCAACCCCTTAATGTTAGGGACGCCAGTATAGAGGAACCTTGACGTTGGCCTGGCGCTTATTCATATATTTGCAAATGTGTGTAACTAATACCTCTGAATTTCTATTATCATGTAGGATTCAAGTATTTTTGTTGATATTGCTGCAATGTCCTGGAGGGAATCTCCCTTTTTTTCTAGGGTAAAAAATGCATAGGATTCCCCTGTAATTTCCACAACCAGACCCTTTCTAGTGGAGGGGGTGTAATGTCACAGCCAGGGAAACCCTATCACCAGGTTCTCCAGTCGAAACATTACTCCTGACTGCTAGTCAACCCAGGCCGGCATTCCCTGGGGAGTTGGGGACCCCCCCAATAAAGGGGTCCCCCTCTCCAGGGCACCACTGGCCTAGGCTGATAGCCCGGGGCTATCCCCGTCACCCGTGGGCTGGGGGTGCCAGGTTGATAGTGTAAGTGTAGTGTAAAAAGATAAGTATATATATTGTCTTTATGAGTAGAACTGCAGGTCCCAGCAAGCCTCCCCCTCATGCTGGTACTTGGAGATCCACAAGTACTTTACCAGCATGCAGGGCATTAAGGGCCCGCTGGTACCTGTAGAGAAATGTTTAAATAAACACAATACACACACCGTGACAGTATGGTTTTAATACATACATACACACACACTCACACATACTCACCTACATTACCTGGATCAGTCCTCTTCTCCCTGTAGGCATCCTTGGTCTTCATAAAAAAAAAAATCTGACCCACGCATGCTCCCGGGGAGGAGAAAATAAAAGTAGGCAAGTATGATTCAGGGGCTTCTGAAATAGGGTGCGAGCTTGTATTGCTGTGGGAATACATGCAAGTGTTTCTGTATTTTAAAACGGCAATCATTTTAAAGGCAAAATCAGCTTAGTTCTACCTTTAAAATGAGTGCCGCTTTAAAAATACTGGGACACTCGCATGTATTCCCGCAGCAGCACAAGCTCGCACCCTAATACATAAGCCCCCCAGACTTTACCTAAAAAATGTGCTCATGCAAAGTTCTGCCTATAATATTCTGGGTTAATTACAATAAGCCTTGCCAATGAGCTGGATGTTTCTCATAAACAGCTTGTATAAAATAGAAGGTTTATACAAGAAAAATCTTAGACACTTAACTTTCCGGTCACGTATTCCTGTGCTTAATGTGTCGTTTTCTCTGAAGCTGTTAAATTAATAACACCCACTAAGTGAGACATATCAGGCTAATGACTAATGACTGCAAAAGTAACAGGGTACATTAAAGAACCTTATTAAAATGTCTCTGGTTCTTTACCATCTCCAGCCAGGTAATTAGCAGCTGTTCCTGATATTGAACAAGTGTGCTTGAGAAGACCATAGTGGATTAAGAAGTGGATCTTATGAATACCTGAATTACCCAATGCAGAGTATCATGCTGCTAATGCATAAGGTGGGCTTACTGGGCTATGAAACATTATTAAGGTTATTTACAAAGTGCAAAGGTGCAGCATACTGTAAATGCCTTTCTGTGCAAAGTCACTAATTTTTGCATGGACAGAGCATATATTTTTGGAACAAGAAGGAGTCACCCTTTGGGAGGAAGATGCTGTGTGAATGGGGAGTGTTCCTTGTGATTTTATGTACAAACTTTTCCCTAGCAGAGCAAGGTCAAATGAAATGAGGTCCAAAGTGCATTTTGGAGATTGCACAATGTTTTATTCCTTATTGAATTATATGGGCACTCAAGAGATGCAAATAATCCAGGCTTGCCTACCCTCCCGATTTGGCCGGGAGCCTCCCGATTTTCGGGTGCCGCTCACGGCCCCCTGGAAAGGCAGGCAAGCCTCCCGGAAGCCTCCAACCCTCCCGTCCTCCCCCCTGAAAAGATTAGAAACCCCCGCAGCGGGGGAGCCAGTGACACGATTCGCGCTGAATCGTGGCCCCGACCCCTGCTTCACACTGCCGAAAATAACGGCATTATGATGACGCGATCGTGCGGCTCCGCCCCGGCTCCACCCCCAATGTACCACCTTCTGGCTGGCCCGCCCCCGGCTCCGCCCCCAATGACCGCCCCCCCGCTGTTAGCCGACAATCAGCTCCCTCCCGGAAGGCTGGAGCTGATTGTCGGCAAGTATGAAATAATCAGAAGTCCTATACTCTCAATAGAGGCCTTATGCACCTTCCAGTTGCTATATTATATGAAAACTGTATAAACATAGGGACATGCAGAGTTGGTTGTTAATTTGGCATAATATAAGCTAGCTAAAAAAAATAATTTTTGCCCATTCGCTGAGCCATAGACATGTTGAGATGCATACTTTATCGCACGGCAGCATAGGATGTAGTCAGTTTACCTATGATCATGATGCCAGCGGGCAAAATCCCCCCTTCGGAATCCCGACCTGCGGCCACAACACCGGGTTGGATACCAACCCCGGAATCCCGACAGTCGTAAGTATAGCGGCCCGGGTTACTGTTAGATCCATGTGGAGGGGGGGTTAGTTTTAGGCATCACCAAGGGGGGCTTAGGGTTAGGCATTAAGAGAGTGCAGGGGGGAGGGTAAGGATACTTACCTCGCCTCTGTCAGGATTCTGAGCATTGGGATGCTGCTGTTGGTCTTTTGACAGCCGGCATCCCGACTGCTAGCCTCCCATACCCAACCCACATATATTTATTCCCATGTTTTTATCTATTTGCTTTGCTTGTAAAAGTAGCATTTACAACTAGCAGTGCATGTTATCACTTGCAGTGATTCAAGTACATACCCCCAACTGACCCGTTTGGGCGGGACAGTAACAATCGTCCAACCCATGGGGGTGGGGTGAGAGGAGTGTCCCACGGGGGAAGAGGATGTTGGGGGAAAATACTCACACCACTGTGGGTGTATAGATGCATGACATCTTCACAGTGCAGGGAGAGACTGTGGGCAGCCCAGCATCTTTGGGAGTGCTAGGCTGCCCACAGCTAGCCACAGAGTCATGGAACCAGGGGCATGCTATAAGGCTAGGGCCCCCTTTCGGCGCGCGCTGTGTCCCTAATTTACCTCCTATACAGTGGGAAGTATGTAAGTTTGCACTACAAGTGTTGCCCACAATAATTAAATAAACACCCTAGGGACTAATGACATATAAATCAATACCAATGTACTGTAGTTAAACTTATCTAAAATGAAAACAAGGACAACAGATGTGGTCGTTAAAAATTGGCCACTCTTTTTATTTAAAATATCAAAATGAAACTATATATGGTGGCACCAGAAAGAGGCAGGCAGCTAACAGCACCAGGGGAGTAGTTACAGTGGTTGCAGTTGCTATGGGGCCCAGAGCTGTCTCCGGGACCTATCTCCCCTGCACCCAATTCATGCTGTCAAACACTGCTGGAAGAGATTTTAATGCTCCTCCCTCCTCACACACAGAGGTCATTCCAATTACTTGCCATATATTCATTGTGTGCGAGTCATTGAGACAACGGATGCGCTTGACGGCAGCCTCATAGGGCTCCGAGCAAAATTAGCAAATTCGGGCATGAAGGGTGCGAGATGCCGGTCCATTGCCAGCATTTTAATACCGTTGCAATGGCAACTCGCATCGTCCGCATATAATTGGATTGACCTCACAGTCGGAAGACACCTGGATGCACAGCCTCTTTCACCCCTGCACAGCCTGTAGGGACAAATTGCAAGTGAGTGAAAAATTAGCTGCACAGAGTCCCAGCCCTCTGAGGCAGGGATGAGACAGTGATCAGGAGGATAAGATCAGTGGGGATGCACCCAACTCCCTGGGAGGAATAAGGTTGTGTGCTGTTTGTATGTTGTGGGATTGCAAGTTCTCTGCTCTGGCTAGACAGCAGTGAATCAGATGATTCTCTGCTACATGGTGGAAAAGCATGAACACAGCTACAGGCTCAGATAAAGCCAGGGGCGTATTTATGATGGGTGCAGGGTGTGTGGTGCACATGGACCCCTGAGTCCGAGGGGGCCCACACCGCACACCCTGCACCCATGTTTAGTTTATACTTACATATCCGCAGTCTTCAGAGTGCTGCTCTGCACCACCAGGCCGGCACTGCAGAGCAGCAAAAATCACAGGGAAAATGTCGGTGGCCATTTTCCCCGTGAAGAAATGATGTCCCCGAGAATAAGGTGCTGATGCCATTTACCCGGAGACCCACACATGCGCAGTAGATTCTGGCATTAATCCAGAATGTACTACGCTCAGTCTGCTGCCAGAGAGGAGAGGGCCCAAATGGAGGTTGCACACTCCTCTTTTAAAATGCCGCTGTTTAAAGCCTGGCAAATAAGGTCCAGATTTGCAGCATGGGGTATCCAAAAACTAGGGATGTGTGCCGGACCATTTTTGCTGTATTTGGATTTGGCTCTGATTCATTGTCCGGCTTTCAATTTGGATTTACCAAACCACTGTGACTGGTTTTGGATTTGGATTTTTTACAAAAATTTACAAAAAAGCTAAAATCTATGTTTTCTTCATAGAGTATTATTAACCTCAATAACATTAATTTACAGTCAATTTAGACCATCTCACAGCTCACAATATTGTTTTCACCATTATTTGCCAAAGGCTGCTGAGCTGGCTGGTTACTAAGCGACAGAGCAGCAGCACAGACACCGCAGTTTAAAGCACATCTATGAAACTTTGCCACACAGCAGTGGCAGAAATGAAAGGTAATGCAAGATGGAACTGTCCTTGGGCCCTCCCACCCACCCTTATGTTGGATATTAAAAAGGACATGCACAGTTTAATAAACCAAGTACTTCAGCGACAGGGACTGTCACTTTTGTGGCTGAAATATTTGGTTTGTATGGGGCCCCACAAAACAAGCTACCAATCGGCTTGAGGCAACAGCTCTACAGTGACAAGATGTCACCGTCATTGCTATCCTCACCCTCATCAGTGTGTACATCATCCTCACACAATATTAATTCATCCCACCTGGAATCCACCATAACAGAAGTCTCTATACTTTGACGTAATTGCCGGGAGAGGTGTTCTTCATGGAATTTCCAGTTCATTTTGATGAACATTTTAAGGAAGTAGCCTCCTACGCCTTTCACTCACAAGGTTCCCGGCTGTGCTGAAAACTCTCTCCAAGTACACACTGGAGGGTGGGCAGCTTAAGTAATGCAAAGCCAGTTTGTACAAGGTCTCCAAATTGCCTTTTTTTCCTTCCAGTACTTAAAGGAACTCTGTGACATGTCTACTTGTACGGTGTCATGAAAATAATCCTCCACCATTCTTTGGATGGTGATCATATCAGATGGAGTTACGGTAGAAGTGTCACTAATGTTGTGTAATTCTTTTAGATCCAACCAGATGTCAAAATGTTGGGTTGATTTATCTGCATCACCACTGGGTCTTTTGGGAAAGCTGATTTTTTTTCTTACTGCTGCTGAAGAAACTGAATGAGGCCATGCGTCACTTGAGCTGTCAACTTGCTCACCAGGAGCTAAAACGGCAAACAGGCGAAAATGGAGAAATAAAACTGGTGAAAAGTTTTCTCCATCCCTGTGTAGGAGAAAAAAAATGCCTATATTGGCTAAAAATGTGGGGATTTATTTCAGAACCCTTTGGACACCCCTCTAATGATAAATTACCCCCACATTTTTTCATAAGTTGCGTACTTTGGCAAAAAACGACTGCACATTTTGGGTGAAAATAATTGTTGAAAATGATAGAAAGCTATTTTTTATCCAGGAAATTACTGTTCCATGTAAATTGCGGGTACGTTAAAATGGGTGCAAGTATATTTTCGTGTCATAAAAACGCAATTTAAAAAAAAAAAAACACCTGCTGCAACCGCGTGCGATGTTTAAAACACATGATACATCCATACCACCCCCCGAAAAATCAGACCCAATACGTTAAAACCATTTTCAACTATTTATTTTTTTTCACCCAAAATTTACGCACTTGTATTTCGCCAAAGTAAGCAACTTATGAAACAATTTTGGGGTAATTTATCATTAGAGGGGTGTCCAAATGGTTTTGAAAGAGATCCCCACATTTTTTTCTCTTGGTCTGGGATGGAGAAAACTTTTTTCCAGTTTTTTCTCTCCATTTTTGCCTGTTTGCCATTTTCGCCATTTATTTGTTTCGCCGCTAATTGAATATGGCCCATAGTATTATAAGCGTAGTCTGAGCACAGTCCAGGAACTGGTACACTTGAGGGGCACCTAGATACAAAGAAACAGGGAGTAAGCAGGAACCAGTATCACTTAATTGTCAGTGAGGTGGTTATATGAGTAACAAAGACATGAGATAGAAAGACTCAATATCCTGACACAGGCTTGCTATTTCAAGACATCCTTTTATGCAGCGAGGGGACGTAGAACTGAGGGTACAAGTACAATAGTTACTGTACCAGCACTTCTGATCATGCCCAAATCACATCTACAAACAACAAGGCTCAGAGTGAGTAAGTTAAAAGCCTTCTCAGCCTCCAGGCATATTAATGTACTGTTGTGACCCGTTCTGCCTAGCCAGAAGGTCAAAGTAAATGGCTCAGCGACCAGATCCCCTAACACCCGCTCCTTCTTGCCTCTATCTCCCATCTCTATAACATCTCTGCTGGACCCTTCCCTTATTTTTCCCCTTGCATGTAGATTCAAATGTTCTGCTCCCTACTTTATATAATTAAGATCTATTATAACTATTTTTCCTATTAAGGTAAATTTGCATTATTATTACAACTTCATTTTGTGTTTTTTTTGCATCACACTATTCAACCCACATATTACCTGTCCCTCTCAGTGATGTGCAGCATGAGAAGTGTAAGAAAAGTGTAATCAATGGGAAAACATTAGTCCTCTCTGTATACTCTGCTAAAGAAAACACAAGTCTCAAACATACTAAAGTGCCACATGTAACAAAGACAGTTGTGATGTCCTCTCAGGATTTATTAAGTCATAAATGAAGTTACCAGAGCAGTATTTTGGTGCCCATTCATTAGGGTGAATGGTATTGGTAGTCCTTATAGATGGTATAAATGGCAGTAGTGTGTGCTTGAGGTCAGCGAACATGATAGATAACTTAATCAGTTCTTTGGTTTGTTAACCAGGTAGAATAGGTTTGCTGGATGACACAGGGTTAATGCAGTAGGTATGTACAAAAGGTACACAATGCACATATTCAGTGGATGTATCAGATTCAGCCAGGAACATATGGAGCAGGACAGGTGGTGTTCGGACAAATGGCAGCACACACCTGTGTGTATACATACAGTGGAGGCAGTGGAGTTTGTACACACTGGCATATATATACAGCGGTATAGTGGTGGTGGTGTAATGAAATTAGCCGCTGTTCTCTGTCTCTCTCCATTATGGGGACTTTCAGGGGCACATGCTCTCTCATTGGAGAATGGAGCTGAAGACACATTGTATGGCCTTGCATGCCCAGTACCGCGCAAAGGCCGGAGGTCGTGCCTCCAGCAATCTGGGGTCCTTGTATTGCCAGATTAGAGAAAAGAAAACATTAGTTTCCGCATGATTTCTGTAGCTGAGTTGATATAGCTACCACATAAAGCTCAGAAAACCTTTAGCTTGAATGTAGGAACTGACACCATCTTCAGATCCTGGAACCCTGCTCCTTCCCATTTGAAGGAGGTCCAGAGTGCAAAGAGGGATAATTTGGATCCCTCTGCCTAATCCAGGCCCCCATTGAGTGCATGCATGAACTAATTTCCTGCACCACTAGGTGAAATCAATAGTACAGTGTTCTGCATTCAAACAGAGGGGATTTGTGTATGACCCCAGTCTCTCCATAAGATCAGCATTGGTTTACTGCTTCAAAATACCTTAACACCTTGATAAGCTTACTTAACTTAAGTTATAAATAAATAAAGACACGGACACCAGAGCTTGGCTTAAAAAGGTCACAGCTTTTTATTTATAAATGAATCAATCAACCTAACCAGTGTCGAAGCTGGATTAGTGGCTGAGACGGAATCAGCGTAAAAATTAGCGTGCGCAATGCCATCTTGCGAATGGCAGCTAGACTCCATCTAAAAAATAAGAATCTGCAAGACGCCATTTTGCGACCAGCGCCATTTTAAGTTACAACTCACGAGCTAAGTACAGATGGCAATGTTTTTGATAATCTACCAAAAACAACTAGAAAAACAGCCTCCTGAGAAAAGTAAATAGAATAGACAATACACCAGAATACTGTGAGTGTTTTACATACAAATTTGGAACCCCTGTATATAGACAAGTATAGTTGTGGCAATTGTAATATAACCCAGACATTGATCTACACAATTGAATTTGTCTGAATCCTAAACAGGTTTTAGTCTCACTCCCAGACAGAATGGCCCCATTTGCATTGCAGTTTGAAACTGTAACTAAGGAATGAGATATGTGTGTGTGTGTATGTATATATATATATACATATATATATGTTAAGTCCATCATAGATAGAATCTCAGGCATAAACACCACACATTATGCACAGTTGCGCTGCTAACATGACGCTCAGTAGCGAATGCACAATAACCTGCATGCGAACGCTGTTTATTAGCTGCATGTGTGCACATCTGCCCCAAATCAGATAAACCTAACTAGCGTCTTTTCCCATATCCCTAATACTTACATAATGCACACTTACACAAAAGGTTCCATAGCTATAAAGTAAAAGATCCAAGTTTTATTCATTTATTACAAATGCTGTGAAATAAAGACTATTTTGGTATCTAAGGTTTAATACGTGATAAGTAAGCCGTGTTTGATATTATACTGATCCGCACTTTATCCACAGCTTTCCGGTACCATCGGTGTGAAGATCAGAACATGCGTTCGCAACTTATGGTCCGTAAAGACATAAAGAACCAAAATGTCTATTTCTGGGGGGGGTATAAATATGTGTGCTCTGACCCTGGGTTTCTAGTCTATTCTGCTGATTGCTGATTGACGGAGGTCTCTTGCTGATGCCGGAATCTGGTACCAGAGCGCTTGCGTATGTATGACTGTATCTTGGGTCTGTATAATTCTTTGTGCTAAATTGTACTTAGATCACAGCGTGTAACTGACTGTACTTTACTTGAATAATACTTTGTGCTTTGGAACACATGTTCAAGGTCTAAAGTCTTTATTTTACTGTATGACTGCGTACGCAAATAGCGTCAATTTTAGAGGTTTATAGGCAGGGTTTAGAAGGTATAGGTAGGTGCGTATAGAGGTTGAAATTCAATATCCTTACCAGGGTGGCAAAGAAACGCTGCAAGCTCAGTTCCAGCTTTCACCTTGATCAATACTCGGAGGACGACTAAACACGTTCCCCCTTCTAGACGTACTAACGATGTGAGAGTCTCACTTCCCTCCTGGGCCAATCCGAGGTGCTTCCGTACAGACAGCACTGGGTCCCCCCGCAAAGAGAAGGACAAATTCGCCAGGGCAATGAGGGTCAGTGCCTCCATAAAGTTGTCTTACGCCACATAAAGCCACTGAATTGCAGCAAACTCCCGCCAAAGCCAGGCCCTAAGACAGACTGGCCCGCCACCCAAAAACTAAACCAAGAACGAAAATAAATCTTTCACAAACAAACTAGTACCCAAAGCATTCAGGTACACACCATCATGTCGAAAGAACTTCCCAAGTTCACCAACCAGAAAGCCATGACTCACCAAGACTCCATCTATTTTTTCCACATGCCTTGCGATCGCAACATTCGCCTTCTTCCGGGACCTTTCCAAAGCACCATGCTTACGGACTCCCCTCCATTTCAAACGAGGCATCATTTCCGACCAAACAATCCGAACAGATGGCCAACGCAAACGAATCTCACGAAGCCTCACAATTAACTCGACACCTTTCAACTGACCCACATCATTGCCTCCAACATGTAAAACCAAAATTTTTGGTAATCCCCACTTCGCCACCGATGAAACTATCAAAGCCAACACGATTCCACACGCAAGCCTCTCACACCAATCCACACCAATCCATCGCACTTTAAACCTACTAGGCCACTTTAGCGACAACACATATTTCTCCGCCCAAAAAATATAGGAGTGGCCCAGCAGCCACACCTGTCCATCTTCTTCTGCCAACGCTGTGGAAAACGAGAAGCCCTAACCGTGAGAACCGCACCAAACCCAAGTCTAACAGACACAACTTTATAATAACACATAGCAACTGACTAGCAGGGATGCATAACAGGGGGGAAACAGGAACCCGAGTGAAGAAGAAAAACCAAAAAACCTACCCGTGAACCAAATTGGTTCAGGTCATGGCTAACGGGAGGAAAAATTAAAAATCCCTTCACACCCCCAATTGTTCAACGCTAGTCGTTGTATAATTGATGGGCAAGCAACATTTTCGGGTTAAACGCAAGGTGCACGTCTATAACTTCTCACACATTTTTTTTATAAGCAGCCCTACCTTTTGAATGTCTTGCGCAGATGCCCCTGAGAGGGCCGCGCAAGTAGCGGCGCCAATGCGAAATGAATGGGTACCATAATCTGAAGGATTTAAACCCAGTTCTATCAAACCTCTCTTAAAAACTGCTGCGAATTGAAACTTGGTGAGGGGCGCGCCATCCGCATGAATTAACCATTGAGCTCCCCCAATAGGACGCAATTCCATATACTGCACAGCTAATTGAACCGGACAAATAACCAAATCCCGATTCTGAATTAACGTGACCCATTTTCCTCTGCCTGTTTGGTCTTTTTTCGAGAAACATAATTTGCAAAGCACCGCTGCATCTCTAAAAACAATGTCTTTTAACAATAGTCCAGAAGTAGTGGAGGTTTTATTGCTCGCTACCAACTCACTCACTGTTCAAAGCCCCAAAATATGCCACAGCGAAAGCAAGACAAAAAAGAAAAGCCTCAAACCTATCAGACGCTATCTTCTCCATTGACGCCAACAAGCCTGACAAAAGCTGTGAATCAACTGGCCAACGAGAGTCAGAGCACGCTGGTGACCCCTTCGCCCAACCCTTCAAAGCCTTCATCAACAAGAAAGACTTGGTGGGATCATGCAAACCTTTTACCTTACAAAAGGAGACCCCCGCGAGCGCAGAACCCATAAATGCCCTTGATCTGCCTTGCTTATATCTAACCCAAACAAAAGAGGAAATCAACTGTTCTGGAGACTTACCCTCCATGTCCGGGAGAGCACAATGCATGCACCAATCCTGCCAAGCGGCTGAGTAAGCCCGGAGAGTCGATGGAGCAAGCGACTGTAATGCCAAATCTTCTAAGCCGGCCTGATAATCTTCCACACAAACGAGGGGCACACCAAACCAACGTCAGAAGCTGACTGCACAAGCGATTGGAAGCGATCGAATTGAAATCAAGACAGCGCGTCAGCAATCCCATTACAAACACCTGGCCCATGCCTTACCCTGAATCTAATGTTAAACTCCAAGCATCGCAAAACTAAATGCCTAAGCAAGCTCAAAACAAAAGGCGAAGACGAGCGTTGGTTGTTGATGGCGTGAACTACACCCAAATTGTCGCACCAAAATTCAACATGACAGTTGCTCAGACGCACGGACCAGAGTTCAACCGCTATGACAATTGGGAAAAGTTCTAGCAGCAACAAGTTGCCCGTCAAACCCTCCTCGCGCCAATCTAATGGCCACGGAGCAGCACACCGTTCCTCATTGAAAAGGGCTCCAAAACCGGTCGATCTGGCCACATCCGTAAAAAGTTGTAACATGCTGTTCGCTAAAGGAGGTGAAGGCCAAATACGTTCACCATTAAAGTGTATCAGAAACCTGTTCCACATACGAAGATCCTCCCTTATCTCTGACGACATGCGAACATAGTGATGCGGCCGAACCGCCCCAGCTGTGGCCCTCTCCAATATCCTGCAAAATACTCTCCCCATGGGAATGAAACGGCAAGCAAAATTTAAAGAACCGAGAAGGGATTGAACCTAACCGAGTCCGAAGCTAAGCAGACCGCAATAAGGGCCTGATTCAGAGCCGGATGCTCTGACCAGAGTGCTCGCTATGAATCAGGGCCCTCCTACCTAAAATTGGAGCGGCCTCTTGGACGCTCGCATAGCTGTGGGTTACCACCCACAGCTTATGCGAGCGTCCATGATGATGGTCATGATGGTCAAGACCATCGCGACCTTTGGGCTTGCGACGAGACCCTGCGGTAGAGTCTCGCTGCCGCAAGCCCTGGAGTGATTTTGGCTCTATCAGAGCCAAAATCACTCCCACTGACATCACTAGTGATGTCAGTGGGGCCGGACCCAGACGGTAGGCGTTCCCATGGGAACGCCTCCGTCTGGCAGCCACACCCCCAGCACGCCCACCAAAGGGGGCGTGCTGTCACTCTCACCATCGACAGCACGCCCCCTTTGGTGTGAGACCCTGAGCGACGGATTCCCCGTCGCTCGCCGGGTCTCGCGCATGCGCACGACGGAGCTCCCTCCATTGTGCGCGTGCGCACTTAGGCACCATCGACCCGCTTGCGAGCGTACAGCGCTCGCAAGCGGATCAGAATCAGGTCCTAAGTTTAAGCAATTTCTTCACCTTATCACGGGGCAATCTACAACAACCCGCCACTGTGTCTATCTCGATTCCCAAATAAGACAAACAAACAGCCGGACCCTCTGTCTTCTCATGAGCAACAGGAACACCTAAAACTTTAAATAAGGACTGCTCAGAAAAGAGGAGGTCAAAACAAACGTCACTCTCTCCTGGACCTATGAAGAGAAAATCATCCAAATAGTGCGCTATGCCCGTCTTTCCCGTTCCGGCATGCAGACACCACTGAAGAAAGGAACTGAATTTCTCATAATAGGCACAGGAAACTGCGCAGCCCATGGGCAAACATTTGTCTACAAAATAATCCGAATCTAACCTAAAACCCATGAATTTCATAGCTTCAGGATGCATTGGCAATAAACGAAATGCTGATTCTATATCAAGTTTTGCCAACAAAGCGCTATGCCCAAAAGCGTGCACTAATTCAAGGTGTTGTCAAATGATTGGTATACAACTCTACGACAACTCTCAGGAATGGCATCATTAACAGAACCGCCCTGTGGATATGAGAGATGCTGTATCAAACGAAACTTGCCCAGCACTTTTAAGAACCACGCCCACCGGAGAAATACAGAGATTCTGCAAAGGAGGACAAGGAAAAGGACCTTGCATCCTCCCAAGCAAAACAACCGCCCTCACATTATCCTTCAATTCCCCGGGAAAATCCCTGGGAGAGCGTAAGTTCTGCGTCGCCCTAACTACCAATGGTCTGTCTATGGGTAAACGAAAACCTACTGAAAAACCTTCAAAAAGAAACAATGTATCTTCCCTATATGGGTATAACTGCAACCATCGAAGTAGAGCATCCAAACACACTGGAGAACTAGCCTTAACCAGTACCCTTGTGTCCCTCGGATCGGTCCTGGGAAATACCTCCTGCCCAACGTCGACAGTCCTTGGCCGGATGCTCACCCCCGCAGAGATGACAGGAGTGGCGAAAGCGACAGCCTGGCCCCCTAGTACACTTGGAGTCGTTATAGGCAAAACATTTGCCTCTCCCCCCTCCCGTCGTCCCTTGCCTGTTGGTAGCATAGCTTTTCCGAGTAGGCACACCGTCCAAGGGAGTTCGACGTTGTTGTGATACTTCTAACCACACTTCCACGTCTTTAACCCCAAAAGGAATAATTAAAGCACCGTCATGTTTTTTTCTAAATTGGGAATCATATTCATGCCTTGACAAATTACGAGACCGTATGAACATGTCAAGCACCAAAAATAGGTACTTGATAATGTTAACATGCTCCTGCGCCCTGGTCTCCAAATAACATGTCGAGAATATGAGCATGCCTTTCAGCCAAGAATTAAAGCTACAAAAGGTATCCTCCCCAATGCCTCCCGATTTTTTAACCTGTGTTAAGCCTTTTTTCATGTCATCAGTAAGTGAAAAAAGGTCTACAAATTTACCCTTACGAATCTTGCCTTTAAAACTTTTTCACAAACCTAGAAGAACTGCAGTATTCACACAATGGACTGTATCTGCCCCTGCCTCCTGCGCTTTAGGCCCTGTCTCGTCATCCTTCCTAGTACCGCTACCTGACTTTTTCGCCAGCCGCCGCGCAACCATTCTAGCAATCTTACGGGGGTGTGCAGGGGAACCAGAAGAAGAATCAGAAGAAGACATAGGTGTTTCATACTCACCGGAACCAGATGGCCCCGGACCCGCCTCGCCAGCCTTCTGCTTTGACAACGCCAAAGCTTCAGATACTGGTGTAGAATCCTCCTGTCCCGGAGTAGGTAACAAACGAACCACCGACACTTCACCACTGCGACCATTCGATACCTCTAAACCAGGAACTAAGGAAGACGGGTGAGGCACGGAAGACACCAGCCTGGAAACATCTGACTGGGGAAGCGGGGCAGTCGCTGCAATAGGAGGAGGAGTAGGTGGTGGCCGTGGAATAGGCAACTGGGCAGGGGCAGAGAAGTGGCCAATGGGCCAGTGTATGCGCTGGGAGATGAAACAGGAGGCACAGATGGGGGTGCACCCGGAGCAGGTGGGTAAAACTGCCAAGCCGGCAGGTAAGGATACTGAATTTGGGCTTGTTAAAAAGTGGGGGGGGGGGTATGCCAATGGAGGGGCAGCAAAGTGAGGAGAATAAAAGGGGGAAGGAGGAGCAGCAGCAGAGGAAGTAAAAACCGGAGGAGCTACTCCTGAGCTCCAAGATGTCTGACCCCAAGAAGGGCCTGCCATGGAAAGGGGAACTGGCATACGAAATGCGGGTGCCTGGCTGCCGGCTGTAGTGCACCAAGGCACCAAGCCGGAACCATGTGACCCCAGGAATTTGAGTAGAGTATAACGCAGAAGAGCCTACACGCTGTGCCAAACCCCCCGAAAGTTGAGTGCCTGGGAAATAAGGAGACCCTGAACCTAAAATGTCCGCTTGCGGCAAGATGGCCGCCGGACCTGCCGCATGAGCCAGGCCGACGGGACCACCCAGGAACAAAGATGCAGGGGAAGGTGTAACAGAGGCAGACATGATTGCCCCCGACCCAGCATAAGGCCAGGAAGGGGCTGCAGACATGTAACCGCCGATAACGGAGGTGGGCGGGGCAGATGGATATACTGCACACGCGGCCCCAGCATTGCTGGGTGCGCCGGTGGGGACTGCCTGATAAACAGGGATGCCAGAGGACCGCGTAACCACAGGCGGAGCTGCACTGAGTGGCAATGATGGGGTGAGTGACCGAGGGAGAACATCGGAAGTGCCCGCTTGCGGGGAGACCAGGACCGCGCCGCTTCCGGCAGTACTGGAGCTGGGGCTAGACGGGGAAACTGCTTAAAAGGACGCCCGAGGAGGGAGCGCAAGCAGCCGTAGAAGCAGACCCAGCGGCCGCTGGAGAACTGCCGGGAGGTAAGGTGGAGCCGCCCAGGGACAAATTGAGGGAAGGGGATGGCGAGGTGGGTGGTGACACACAGGCAGGCGCCACTCGCAGGGGACATAAAAATTCAGCCAGCCGGTGGGGTGGGGGGCGTCGCGATGGGAACGGGACATAGTGGATGAGAGAAGGATAAGAATGCCTAAATGAGAATAATGAACAGAAAGGAATATAACAATGGTGATACTCAGCCTTTATGAAATTCCATTGCAAAAGAGGCTGAGCTGCCTTCTGACTTTGCATTATATACCCCCCATTTAACTCCTCCTATCCTTCTTCCCATAGGATCAACTAACCAGCTGACACACACAATTTACCCAGCAACAAGGCTGTCATAACACAATCACCCAGCAGAAAACCATCAATCTTATCTATCCTCAATCCTATACAGATTTCATCTTCCATAGGTAGGGCAGGTGGTGCGCAGGGGGACAAAGTTTTAAGGGCCCCATACATGGTGCGATATGCACCTTGCGATATGACGGCTGATCCGATGGCCGACATATCGAGCGGTCCCCATACACGGAGTGATCGGGTGGCTGACCGCCCGATATGCAGGCACCTCCCTCCCACTCCCGCATAGCGCTGCATGGGATCGTACATCGCATCCCCAGATTAACTGAACATGCAGAAAGATCTGGAGGACTGATGTAAAATCCTACGGGAGCGCGAACTGGCCGATATCATACCCACACACGGAACGATATAGCAGCGATATCGTTCCAATCCGTCGGATCGTCTTCTATATCACACCATGTATGGGGGCCTTTACTGTATAGATCACCACAATACAACTACCTTTGTTACTGGATAGGGGGTAATAAGCAACATGCCAGTGATGGTTAGCAATAGTAAAGGCAATTGGGGACTGCAGGACTTTCCTATGCATACTGAAAGAAATGACTGTTGTGACTGTTAACAGCCAGCAAAGTGGTTTTTTATTTAATTAGTATTTGTTTTTGTAATCATTGATTAAAGTGAATCAAATGGAATTTCACAGAAAAATAGCAGTGTGTCTTGCAAAACTTTGAAGTAATTTTCTGTGTGAACCGATTGGTTTAATACAGGGTAATACAGTACAACTCAGGGCCTGATTCAGACCCGCTCGCGAGCGCTGAGCGCTCGAAAGCGGGTCGATGTTGCCCAAGTGCGCATGCGCACGACGGAGGCGGCTCCATCGTGCGCATGCGCGAGACCCGAATAATGATATAATGATAGAGCCAAAAGCACTCCAGGGCTTGTGGCAGCTAGACCCTACCGCAAGGGTCTCGTCGCAAGCCCGATGGTCGCGATGGTCTTGACCATCGCGACCATCATTTTGGCCGCTCGTTATAGCTGTGGGTGGTCACCCACAGCTATGCGAGTGGCTAGGAGGCCGCTCCAAAAGGTAGGAGGGACGGCCCTGATTCAGAGCGAGCGCTCTGTCAGAGCGTCCGGCTCTGAATCAGGGCCTCAGCCTCTTCCACAACATTATGTTTATTCGTTTAGCAGGAGTCAGGACATACATCAGGCACTTTAGCTTCTTTATGTATTTATTTTCTCAGCACATTTAAATACAGGTAAGCTTACAAAGCACAGACACGAGCTATAGACAAGGATACTAGATGCTGAGGGAAGGTCACCACTCACCAGATCAGTCAATTGATGGAACATGGCACTCTAGTCCACCCACTGTGCAGGATTTCAGATTGCTCATAGAGAATAAGTCACAGGAAGTGTATGACTCACTCACTCAGACATTATTCTTTAGAAAAGGAACATTCATCAGCTTTTAGATTTGTTTTTAACCATGTTTTTATTCCAGAAGGGTGAATGTATATACATCAAAAATGGCAACAATACATTTCCTAGCATTAGCAACTTCTGGCTCATTCTCAGATAACTAATCAGCCCAGAGGCAAATGCACAGTTTGTAAGGGGGTTGGGCCCATGCATGTGATTATGTGAATATATATATATATATATATATATATATATGTATATATATATATATATATATAAATATATATATAATACACAGTCGAGTCACATTATTATGACCACCAGCTAATAGCCAGAGTAACCACCGTGTGCAGCATGAACAGCAGCTAGATGGACTCAATAAGGTGCAGGTAGGTTGGCACAGGTATCTGGAGCCATGCTGACTGCAGTGCATCCCACAGCTGCTGGAGGGTGCGTGGTGGAGTATCCATAGAGCGAACACAATGATCGAGGTGGTCTCATAGATGCTCAATTGGGCTCAAGTCCGGGGAATTAGGGGACCAGGGAAGTACTTGGAAGTCTTGGTCGTGCTCGTCCAACCACTGTCCGACATTTCTAGCCATGTGAAATGTCGCATTGCTTGCTGGAAGATCCCAAGATCCCATCCACCTCAGGAAAGACAATCGGCATGTATGGATGTACGTGCTCTACAAGGATGGATTCATAACCAAACCAGTTGAGGGTGCCTTCCACATGGATCAGTGGGCCCAGGGAATGCCATGAAAACAATCCTCAGACCATAACGCTGTACCACCAGCTTGTGTTCTTCCAGCAATGGTTGCAGGGTGTCTGTTCTCAGATGTTTCTCGTCTGACACGCCAACATCCATTCCATTCGATGAAGCAGAAAACATGACTCATCGGAGAAGGAAACTCTTTGCCAATCAGTTGAGGTCAAATTCCTATACAGGCATTTAAATTTAAGCCTTTTCCACTGATAGCAAAGGTGCAGTGACCATCCATTTGCTTCTGAGCCCCATACGCAGCAGGGTTCCCTGAACTCTCATTTTAGACACGTCTGGTGGTCCCCAGGTTAATTTTGAGGATGAGCTGCTCCACTGTAGCATCTTGGTCGGCCCTCATGCACCTTCATTGCCAAAGTTCACCTATAAATGGCATGTGGTGATTCGCAGTTTCCACTTCGGTTATTCACAATGGTGCCATTTGTCCAGTCACAATAGCACGCAAACAGTTCACAAACTGCGCTGTTTCAGAAATACTGCCACCAAGGCAGGGAGAACTACAAGAGAGACTTGTGTGAAGACCAGGAGGCCAGAATCCTTACCTTTGAGAGACAGAACTAAAGGACTGAGACTGTTACATTTGCAGACTAGCTGCCCACTGTAGTCTATATATACACTACCGTTCAAAAGTTTGGGGTCACTTAGAAATTTCCTTATTTTTTGAAAGTAAAGCACAGTTTTTTTTTAATGAAGATAACATTAACGTCTGTTTTTTTAAAGAATATCTACATAGGTGTATAGAGGCCCATTTCCAGCAACCATCACTCCAGTGTTCTAATGGTACATTGTGTTTGCTAAGCGCGTTAGAAGACTAATGGATGATTAGAAAACCCTTGTGTAATTATGTTAGCACAGCTGAAAATGGGTTTGCTCGTTAGAGAAGCTATAAAACTGGCATTCCTTTGAGCTAGTTGAGTATCTGGATCATCACATTTGTGGGTTTGATTACACTCTCCAAATGGCCAGAAAAAGAGAACTTTTATGTGAAACTTGAAAGTCTATTCTTGTTCTTAGAAATGAAGGCTATTCCATGCGAGAAATTGCCAAGAAACTGAACATTTCCTACAATGGTATGTCCCTTTAGAGAACAGCACAATCAGGCTCTAACCAAAGAGAAGTGGGAGGCCCCAGTGCATGACTATGCAAGAAGACAAGTACATTAGAGTCTCTAGTTTGAGAAATGGACGCCTCACAATTCCTCAACTGGCAGCTTCATTAAATGTTACCCGCAAAACGCCAGTGTCAACATCTACAGTGCAGAGGCGACTCCGGGATGCTGGCCTTCTAGGCAGAGTGGCAAAGAAAAAGCCATATCTGAGACTGGCCAATAAAAGAAAAAGATTAATATGGGCAAAAGAACACAGACATTGGACAGAGGAAGATTGGAAAAAAGTGTTATGGACAGATGAATCAAAGTTTAAGGTGTTTGGATCACACAGAAGAACATTTGTGAGGCGCAGAACAAGTGAAAAGATGCTGGAAGAGTGCCTGATGCCATCTGTCAAGCATGGTGGAGGTAATGTGATGGTCTGGGGCTGATTTGGTGCTGGTAAAGTGGAAGATTTGTACATGGTAAAAGGGTTTTTGAATAAGGAAGGCTATCACTCCATTTTGCAATGCCATGCCATACCCTATGGACAGTGCTTCATTGGAGCCAATTTCCACCTACAACAGGACAATGACCCAAAGTACACCTCCAAATTATGCAAGAACTATTTAGGGAAGATGCAGGCAGCTGGTATTCTGTCTGTAATGGACTGGCCAGCGCAGTCACCAGATCTAAACCCCATTGAGCTTTTGTGGGAGCAGCTTGACCGTATGGTACGCAAGAAGTGCCCATCAAGCCAATCTAACTTGTGGGAGGTGCGTCAGGAAGCGTGGGGTGAAATTTCTTCAGATTACCTAAACAAATTAACAGCTAGAATGCCAAAGGTCTGCAATGCTGTAATTGCTGCAAAAGGAGCATTCTTTGACGAAAGCTAAGTTTGAAGGACAAAATTATTATTTCAAATGAAAATCATTATTTCTAACCTTGCCAATGTCTTGACTATATGTTCTATTCGTTTTGCAACTCATTTGATAAATAAAAGTCAGTTTTCATGTAAAACACGAAATTGTCTGGGTGACCCCAAACTTTTGTACCAGTTGGGCACTCGAGCTGTTAGTGCAAGGTATAGAGGAAGCCTTCCCAATGTTGGCATATGTAAGCGGTCTATTCCTGCAGAGCTAAACAGCCTCTTAAGAAAAGAACAAGTTTGCCTATGTGAGTGGGTAAAACAGAATATAAAATAAATGTGTGTGTGTGTTATATATATATATATATATATATATATATATATATACATGTAACACAGTCTGCCGGCACTCAATGTAAACAACTTGCTCCGGTGCTCCTAATAGAGAAAATGCAATCCAGTGGAAGAAAGGGCACTCAGAGACGACAAAAGGTACAAAAATCCGTGTATAAACGTTCAAACGTTTTCAGGGACACAGCCCCGTCATCAGGAACATACACATACAACAAATGAAACCCACTTACCATCACCAATATATACCCCACCCGGGTGCCGTCCACAGCGCTTCCCCACAGCTCACGCTGCGTGTAGCCACCTCCCACCAGCCTCAGTCACTGACGCACTTCCGGGTCACGCTCCCAAGGTAGCCATAGGAACCACCTGCGTGCGTTCTATCAGCTAACTGCATGCATGCCACGCGTGCAACCACAGTGACCTAACGTCGCGGGGTCACCACACCACAAGCGGCTGATGGATGCAGCTGTGTCTGGCAATCCCCAAAACTAGCCAAAACGATAAAAATAATATATATAATGTGTAAAAAAACAAAAGGCACATATACAAAACATATAATCAATAACAATGGACAGAACCATACAGATTTGAAAATATTGTCATGTGAAATCAATAATTGTGCATATTACTACGGCAATTAAATTCCATAATTATTACATAGGCTCAAAAAACCGATGAATGCACTGAATAACGCAGACTTATAGAAATAACCAAACGACCCCTGTTTACATCAAACAATTCCAATTGATTTTATCGTTCAACCCACCCGGTTTGGTGGTACCCAAACGCATGATCCACCTGGATTCTTTAAACAATAATGACCTAGCTCGGTCGCCACCTCGCAGCGAAACAGGTACATGGTCAATCATATAGTACCTAAGTGAATCCAGTGCATGCCCAGCTTCGGCAAAATGCCGGGCTACCGGCTGATCAATATCCTTGCCATTCAACCGCATGCGAATGGCAGAGCGGTGTGCTGCCATCCGCTCCCTGAATTTTCTTGTAGTCTGTCCTACATAATGCAGCCCACAAGTGCATACAATTATATATACAACATAAGTAGTTGTGCAGGTCAGAACAAATCTGATGTCATACATGACATCTTTATGCGGATGTTTGAATGTTTTACAGCTCAACATCATTTTGCAGGTGGTACACCCACTACATTTATAGCACCCAGGGCTCTTAAAATACACATTAGGAGGACTAACTTTAGAAAAATCAGAGATATCAGAATGGACCAGTCTATCTCTCAGACTGCGTCCCCTCTGAAAGGCAGCCAAAGGTCTCTTTTTATTAAACATGGGAAGTTCTTTGTCAGTACTGACAATAGGCCAAAGGGCCCTAGTGGCTCTCCTAATAATGGGGCTAGCAGTCGTAAATTCACTGGTCCACGGGATCATGTTCAAATCATCCTGTCTTACTGGGTGAAGTAACGTATCCCTCTGTATCTCAAGTACCTCCTTCTTTTGAAGCTGAAGTGAACCCACATCATAGCCCCTGTCAGAATATTTTTGAATTAAGTTATCTAACTCTACCTCTAAGATCTCTATTTTTGAAAGAGATAATGTCAAAACCCTGGAAGAGGACACCAATTATAACTGGTTGTCTAAACTAGAGACACAATGCGATCAATATCGGAAGGATTTATTGAAATTCAAGCGCAGAAAGAAGTTGGCAGTGGATTCTGACTATGAAGAAAATAGGGTGTATAAGTGGTTGTCTGGTGGTGAGATGTTTTCATCCAATAAGACCCTTGTGAAAAGAAGAAGACCGTGGCAAAGGAAGGGGCCAGGTTCACAGCAAGATCAGCATAGATCTAGTAGTGATAGTGACTTTAGGATGTCTGAAACTGAGGATGGAGCGACAGTATCCTCTGTCCCTTTAGATGTGGCACCTATAGCTACTCCAACCCCATTAGACGAACTCCCACCCGCAGGGGCGGGCAGAGGAAGAGGAGGAAGGAAAGTGACCAGCAAAAAGAAGCACTAATCTTTAATCTCTCTGATCGTGTTCTTACTCCGTTGGAAAAGAGGGTATTGAATAAAGGTCTTAGTTTTGTGCCCACCAACAGACACGATGACTTCACCTGGAAATTGAATCTGCATAAGTTCTCTAGAAAATTGAGATTGAAAGAACATTACGGTGATGCTAGTCCCCAAATTACGGCTTCTGCTCAGGACACTTTTCTTAGAAAATCCTCTAGATCTAATTTTGATCCTGTGTCTACAAATACGTCACTGAAAACATTCAGTCGACTATTGGATGACTCAGTCACCAGATATATTGCCACTCCATGCAAAATTTATCCAAATCTATCTAAATTGGAATTTCAGGCCCTTCAAGCCCTTGAATCATATAAAGATATCATCATTAGGCCCGCCGATAAGGGCGGGGCCATTGTCATCCAAGGGATTGATGACTATCGGAATGAGAACTGCAAACAGTTGGCTGATTCTGAAGTTTATTTAAAGTTGACGTATGATCCCACATCACAATATCAAAAGGAGCTGTTTACCGTATTGGCTCAAGCCAGAGACAACAACTATATTAACCCCAAAGTATATCATGCTTTATGTGTTCAACACCCGAAAGTGCCGGTGATCTATACCTTGCCCAAATTGCATAAAGACCCTGTAAAACCTCCCGGTAGACCGATCATCTCTGCCCGAGGGTCTTTGTTACAGCCGGTGTCTGAGTTATTAGACTGTGTATTACAACCATTGTTATATCTACAATCCACATTTCTAAAGGATACTACTATGTTTCTCAAAAAATTGATTGATATAGATCAATTACCTGAGGGTGCACTATTGTGCTGTCTAGATGTTTGCAGTTTGTACACTGTGATCCCACATGAGGGGGGAATGTTAGCTATGAAAAAGTTTCTATATGATAACCTGGCAAGTTCTGCATTTGATCATGAGTTGTTTTTATCTCTTCTTGAATTAACATTGCACCGGAATTATTTTCTGTTTGATGGGTCGTTTTACTTACAGCTACGAGGGTGTGCCATGGGTTCTTCTGTGGCCCCCTCGTATGCTAATGTATATATGTTTGACCATGAAAAGCGCATGTTCTTTCAAGATCAAGAGATTAGTAAATATATTTATATGTTTACTAGATACATAGATGATGTATTCCTTATATGGTTAGGTGGTGTTGAACTCTTTGAGTCTCTGATGACAGGGATTAACCAGTCTAACTCCCCTATTAAATTTACATATTCACATAGCCATCATAGTGCCAATTTTCTGGATGTGGCCATCACAGTGGTTGATGGTAAAATCCAGACTGGGCTCTTTTGTAAACCCACTGACAGGAATACTTTCCTAATGGCATCCAGTCATCATCCGCCGGCTTTAAAGAGAGGTCTACCTCGTTCTCAGATGATGCGTGTTGCCCGCATCATCAGTGATCCAGCTAAAGTGGAGGTAGAGTTAGATAACTTAATTCAAAAATATTCTGACAGGGGCTATGATGTGGGTTCACTTCAGCTTCAAAAGAAGGAGGTACTTGAGATACAGAGGGATACGTTACTTCACCCAGTAAGACAGGATGATTTGAACGTGATCCCGTGGACCAGTGAATTTACGACTGCTAGCCCCATTATTAGGAGAGCCACTAGGGCCCTTTGGCCTATTGTCAGTACTGACAAAGAACTTCCCATGTTTAATAAAAAGAGACCTTTGGCTGCCTTTCAGAGGGGACGCAGTCTGAGAGATAGACTGGTCCATTCTGATATCTCTGATTTTTCTAAAGTTAGTCCTCCTAATGTGTATTTTAAGAGCCCTGGGTGCTATAAATGTAGTGGGTGTACCACCTGCAAAATGATGTTGAGCTGTAAAACATTCAAACATCCGCATAAAGATGTCATGTATGACATCAGATTTGTTCTGACCTGCACAACTACTTATGTTGTATATATAATTGTATGCCCTTGTGGGCTGCATTATGTAGGACAGACTACAAGAAAATTCAGGGAGCGGATGGCAGCACACCGCTCTGCCATTCGCATGCGGTTGAATGGCAAGGATATTGATCAGCCGGTAGCCCGGCATTTTGTCGAAGCTGGGCATGCACTGGATTCACTTAGGTACTATATGATTGACCATGTACCTGTTTCGCTGCGAGGTGGCGACCGAGCTAGGTCATTATTGTTTAAAGAATCCAGGTGGATCATGCGTTTGGGTACCACCAAACCGGGTGGGTTGAACGATAAAATCAATTGGAATTGTTTGATATAAACAGGGGTCGTTTGGTTATTTCTATAAGTCTGCGTTATTCAGTGCATTCATCGGTTTTTTGAGCCTATGTAATAATTATGGAATTTGATTGCCGTAGTAATATGCACAATTATTGATTTCACATGACAATATTTTCAAATCTGTATGGTTCTGTCCATTGTTATTGATTATATGTTTTGTATATGTGCCTTTTGTTTTTTTACACATTATATATATTATTTTTATCGTTTTGGCTAGTTTTGGGGATTGCCAGACACAGCTGCATCCATCAGCCGCTTGTGGTGTGGTGAGCCCGCGACGTTAGGTCACTGTGGTTGCACGCGTGGCACGCATGCAGTTAGCTGATGGAACGCACGCAGGTGGTTCCTATGGCTACCTTGGGAGCGTGACCCGGAAGTGCGTCAGTGACTGAGGCCGGTGGGAGGTGGCTACACGCAGCGTGAGCTGTGGGGAAGCGCTGTGGACGGCACCCGGGTGGGGTATATATTGGTGATGGTAAGTGGGTTTCATTTGTTGTATGTGTATGTTCCTGATGACGGGGCTGTGTCCCTGAAAACGTATAAACGTTTATACACGGATTTTTGTACCTTTTGTCGTCTCTGAGTGCCCTTTCTTCCACTGGATTATATATATATATATATATATATATATATATATATATACTGAATATATATATATATATATATATATATAAGCGGTTTCTTCCTGATGAGCTAAACAGCCCCTTAAGAAAAGAACAGGCGGCACTCCTCTGTAGTGAAAAAAAATATTTGTATTAATCACTTAGTACACAAAATATAGTTTGTTGTTTCAAGGTCGCGCAGGACCTTTTCATCAGGACAGGTGCATAGAAAAGTGTAAGTGCAAGTGTCTTACCTTATATAGGGTGTTCTGAATGCGAGCGTGTGCTTCCATGCTGGGCTCAGCCATCTGATGTGAAAGGGGCGGTTGGGGAGACATCAGGACCGGTGGAGCAAGACGACATCAGCTGTATCCATGGCAACCTCTGAAGCCTCCTGGCTCAAGCAAAATAGCACGAGCTGTGTACAAAAAGACCATAAGTTAGACCTACAATGTAACAGCTACACACAACATCTTATGAAATTTAAAAAGTCTAAACTTACCATAGTCCAAATAGACTACAAGGAACACCATTGGCTGAGTGGAACAGAGTCACCTCAACATCGACAACATCCCTATGCCAGAAACACCTGGAGGGATAGTGATTAATACAAATAATCTTTTTCACTACAGAGGAGTACCTCCTGTTCTTTTCTTAAGGGCCTGTTTAGCTCTACAGGAAGAAACCGCTTATATATATAACACACATTTATTTTATATTCTGTATTACCCACTCACACAGGCAAACTTGTTTTTTTCTTAAGAGGCTGTTTAGCTCTGCAGGAAGAAACCGCTTACATATGCCAACATTGGGAAGGCACCCTCTATACCTTGCACTAACAGTTCGAGTGCCAAACTGGAACAACATTCTATATATATAATATATATATATATATATATATATATATATTTAATGAACATAAATGGTGCTTTACTGTCAGCAGTTCAAAAAAAATAAAATAAACAGCCTAGCCCCCATGCAGGGCACTGCATCACTGCTTGAGCCCTGACTACAGTGGGCAGCTAGTCTGCAAATGTAACACAGTCTCAGTCCTTTAGTTCTGTATCTCAAAGGTAAGGATACTTATACAGTATATATATAAACACACACACACATATATAACTCACACACACTTATTTTATATTCTGTATTACCCACTCGCACAGGCAAATTTACTGTACATTTAATTTAGCCTAGAGCAGTGGTTCTCAAACTCAGTCCTCAGGACCCCACATAGTTCACTTTTTCCAGGTCACTCATCAGGTGCACAGGTGTACTCATTACTCACGGACACATTTTAAAAGATCCACAGGTGGAGCTAATTATTGCACTTATGATTCTGTGAGGAGACCCGGAAAACATGCACTGTTTGGGGTCCTGAGGATCGAGTTTGAGAACCTGTGGCCTAGATGGGAGATATAGCAAGTAGCTGATAGGAGGGGTGGAGGGCAGATCTGTGCACTTTGTGTCAATGGTGCAAATAAAATACTGATTTTTCCACTTGACTGGGTTGGTATGTCAATGCGGCCACACCATCCTTAGTGATGCTTGGTTCTCTGGGCATGCAGGCTGGCAGCGATAAAAGGACTCTTGCTGCTGTACCAGACAGTCTTGGGGCCTCCTATACATGCTATTAGTGGGCTTCCAGTTGCAGTTGAGCTGAAAATTAAAATATCTTTTTATATTTTTACTTTCTACAATATATATATATTTTTAAAGAAATATAGTATTTTTTTTAGCCATTTAGTCCCCCCATCACCTCCTGAGATGGCGTTAGTAATGACAGGATTATGATGATACATGTACTGCCACAATTCTCTTATATAGATTCCTGGTTCTTTGCATGAGCTATAGCCACCACTAGTAGTACGAAAAAGTCTCCAGTGAAAATAGCCATTTAATTTATGGTTATCACGACTTAATAAATAGACCCATAAAGTGATAATGATGAACCAGTGTGCTATAGGGGTTTTGTATCATTGTTATAAAATGCAGAACAATAGCAGTGTACAAATAAAAAAAACCAATGGTGTTAATAGCCCCTTAATCCATGCAGGTACTCAACAGATCTTCAGGCACTACAGTAGTTCAAGTTTCCGCTTGTCACATAATGATATTTAATAGAGTCTTGTACAGTGATTGCAATAAAAACACTCTCAATAGCAAACATTGTGTGAAGATGTAATCACAGAACACTGCAGAGCCCCTGTAAATGTGTCTCCTATGATTGGTTTCTATCTGCTTTTTTATCTGCTCTTTGCTACATATAATTCTTCCTGCTAAAGAGATAAAGCATATAAAGCACTGAAAGCACAGAATTATAAATGGTACAGAAATTAAACATTGACACAGGTCTTGATTCTAAGTTGTATGCTGTTTGCATCGCTGCTGCATTTTATTGAAGCCCCCTGCAGCTGGTATATGAACCATATACTCACTTGGACTATTCGACTATCAGACCCTTCGTTCTCGCTTTTCGTGTAATCCTACTCCAAAACTGGCAAAAACCCATTCTCGTGGTAACTTTTTGGGGGGTGATCTGGAAAAAAAATGCAAATCTGCCTAGACCCCACAAAAAAGACCAACTAAGCTAGGATGATAGCATAGAGGTGTGTTAGTGGCCATAATCAACAGTTTTGGGGTTCTTAAAATGTTGTAGATGGCTTTTATAAGCAATTTTGTAAAACAGTGAAAAATTATAGAAAGCAAGTTTGTTGGCCAAAATAAATGCTGTTGTAGAATTAGGGGTACACTAAAATGGGTATAAGTTTATTTTTGTGTAATTCTAGGGCACTTTTAAAACATTTTAAAAAATACAGCTGTAACTGCCTCCTGTAATCTAAAAAACACCCGTTGCATCAATACAGCCCATCAAAATATCTATCCCTCTAATTTAAACCCATTTTCCAGCATTTTTTTCTTTCACCCCAAAACTGACATGTCGTAATTAGCCAAATTAAGCTAATTAAAAAAATATTTTTGCCTAATGAGTCATTAAGGACGTTGTCCAAAGGGTTCTGAAGCAAGTCCCAACATTTGTACCCCAAAATAAGGGTTTTGGATAATCTTTCACCACCTCCTGGGGTTCCGAAAACAAACTGGCGATAACAGTGAAAATGCTTTAGGACACGCGAAAAGCTTGCAGAAATTGAAATGCACAATAACTTTTCCCCAAAAAGTTTACTAGAAAAAAGCAGCTTAACGCCAGTTTTGGCCTTATCGTGGCTAATTGAATTAGGCCAAAAGTGTTAATTACCTTTACTCTGACCATTATCTCTGGAGTAAGCCCTGCTGGTATTATTGGGAAATAATTTTCTGGCAGTATATTTCAGAGAGACTATTATAGGATAGGTACACTCACACAGGTGGTTTTTCTATAAGTGACGTTTATAGATAACCTTAATAAGGGTCAATTGCTGCAAAACCTTTACTTTGAACATTATATTTTTTTGTAATATTCTGGTGCTGATATAATTATTCTCCACATTGAATGCTACAGATGGGGTTTTATTGAAACTGTTTAGAGCCTTGAGACAAATTCGCAACACAGGAAATATGTATATACCTTTTAACTTTCTCCTACAGTATGTCTACAAAAATCTCGGTAACAACAGGCACGTAGAGAGCTGGGCCGCGCCAAAGTACTTTTGCAGAGGGTCCTAATCATTGGAGCCGAGGTCCGTCTCCCTTAGAAAAAAAATAGAAAAAAGTATTTGTGGTGCAGCTCTCTGAGCAGGAGGGAGGGGTAAATCCAGGAGAGAGTGACCGTTCAGTTTGATTGACCAGGCAGAACATTATACCTATGGGCAGCAGCCTCCCTGGCCCCATTGCAGCCCAGCACTCAGCAGTAGGTACTGGGCTGGGGAGAGAGACTGCTGCTGCCCATAGGTAAGAAGGAGTGGGGCAGCGCGGACCTGGGCCCCTCCAACAAGTCCAGGCTCAGGGAATTAATACTTGACCCCCCCTCTTAGTGGCCCTGGGTACCAAAACAATAATCTCGGTACTAACACAATACAATTGGATACTTAGGGGTAAATTTACTAAGATTCGAGTTTGGTTGAGTTAGAATTCTCTGGAGTGTTTGGCCATTTTTTGCAACTTGTAAATTTACTAATGTCAAGCTCGGGAGAGAATTCTCATTTGCTACAGGAAAGCTCTGGAGAGTTAACAAAGTCGCCAAACTTGTGAACCTTTTCCCTAGTAAAGACAGGATCCGGGTATTTACCAATAATTGAGTTTGAAAATACCTACGAGAACGGACAGATCTTGTTTCCAAATTTTTTAAATAATTCACCTGCCTGTGAGCTGCGAGTTCGGCAGAAGCATACACAGATCAGTGTGATCCCTGTATGTAGCCAAAAAAGGGTTAATTCAAAAAAAAAAAAAAATGTGTGGTTCCCCTCCAAAAGCATAACCAGCCCCGGGCTCCTAAGCCTGGTTCTAAAATTATGGTGCACAAAATGTGTAGGGGTCCCCCATATTTTATGAACCAGCACTGGGCTCTGTGAGCCGGTCCTGGTTTTAAAAATACAGGGAAAAAATTGGGCTATTTTGGCATCATGCTATGAAGTGCTGTGCCGTAATGTGCAGAGCTGCATGATATCGTACAATATGGTGCTTTGTGGTTGTCAGTCACATAACCTGCTTTTAGTTAATATCTTAATAGTTTGTATTGTTAAGTGTATCTCATTTTCATTGTCCCTAAAACTGTTAGTATGTGTGGTGCTGTTCAGTGTGGAGTGGAATTAACTGTGGTTATCTCCAAGAGTGTATCCCCAGCACCTAATTCTTATCTGGACTTTTTTCTCAGTCCCTCTGGCTGATCACATTACTGTGGCTGGTTTCTCTTGTTCTGATGCTCTATACTGGGGCTGTTATTGAGTTTCAAGGGTCTGGTTACAGGGCTGTGTATTGTACCTACGTTCTCAGCCCTGAGTTCTGGATTCTGATTCCAGTTCCAGACTAGGAAGCTCTGGCCTCCATGGTTGCCCATTCTGAGCTCCCCATTCCTGACACTGGTTCTGAGTTTCTCGATTCCAGGTTTAGTACTATGCAGTTTTGAGTCTCTACAGCAGTGTTAGTCTAAGTTCCCAGTAGGTGGTTCCAGCTTTGAGTCCCTGTCACTAGGTTCCAGGGCTGAGTTCCGCACAAATGGTTCCAGGCCCTCACGGCTAGGACTCCAGTTCTGTATATCTTGGTTCACATTCCAGGCCTAGGTTTCCATGTTGTATTGCTAAACTTGCTAAGGATACTTAAGCATTCCTATTCTACCTAAACCTGCTTCATGAGCGGGCAATTTATCAAGTCTCCAAGGTTCACCCACACTCCTACTTCAGCTGGTCACAAAGGTCCCAAAACAGATCTCTAACCATCGGTTCCTGTGACATATATTTTGTATTGAGTTTAACTTAATTACTTAGTCATTAGAACTAGTTTAATTGTCCTTAAAACTGTTAGCATAGCATCATGCTGTGTGGTGCTGTTCCGTGGGGCACCGTATGGTGTGGCATTATATAGTGTGGATGCTTCCTTTTAGTCGCATATTTTGCTTTTAGTTAGTATCTTAATAGTTTGCATTGTTGCATTTAACCTAGTTTAATTGTCCTTAAAACTGGTAGTATAGCATCATGCTGTGTAGTGCTGTTCCGTTAGGCACCGCATGGGGTGGCATTATATAGTGATAACACAGGAATATGTGGTCTGTACACGTTCCTTCAGCAATTCACAAATATATGCATGCTTATGTATTTTATTATTACCTGCATTGCAATTAAGGGTGTATAGAAATGTTTGAGATTATATTCAGCATCAGTATAGTTGTGTGAGTTGCAGAAGGCCGCATTTGTCGAATGGCCTCAGGCCTAGAGAGGATAAGGCCTTCCTTTTTCTCTCTAAAGTAAATAAGTGCGTGTCTGATGCAGCAGCCATCTTGTTTAATATTTTCTTAAAAGTATGTTAACAGTTATTCTAGCAGTAGGAAATATGGGTTTAAAGTGTATAGGTTTTAACATGTGCAGAAAGGCAGACAGCAAGTCTCAGTTTTTAGAAACAAAAATAGTTAAATCAAGATAGCCTTTGTCTGCCATAAGCAGGAGTTGAAGGCTAAAGGGGCCTACATGGGAACAAACAGTTAACACAGAATAAGTGTCAATATTATGGTTAAGACACCCATAACCAATTAAAGCTTAGCACTTACGAATATTAAATAAATTAATATTCCCCATTGGGTTAACTCGTGGTATAGCCAAAATGATAGTATAAAACTTAGCAAAGAGTGAGGGAGGGGGGAGGAGTCAGAGGACAGAGGAGAGAGAGGGCACACAGCGAGGGTCTGGGGATGCTGGTGCCATTGCCATACGTATGTATGAAATTGGCTGACTGATATGCTGCACTGGGTGTCACAAATTTATTAAGTATTCCCTACTGCTGTTGTTATGTTTTTGTTGTAACTCTGCACTGGCAAAATACATGTATAATTATGCTGTCTTTAAGTAAAAGCATTGTCATTTATTTTAGAATCTGTATTTGTGTGAATTATTTAATTTCTCTTTGTGACGGGTAAGGTTTATAAGTAATCTAGAACACATTGCGTTATCAATAGTATGGTTGCTTCCTGTTAGTCGCATATTTTGCTTTTAGTTAGTATATGAATAGTTTGCATTGTTGCATTTATCATAGTTTAATTGTCCTTAAAACTGTTAGTATAGCATCATGCTGTGTGGTGCTGTTCCGTAAAGCACAATATGGAGTAGCATTATATAGTATGGATACTTCCTGTTAGTTGCATATTTTGCTTGCTTTTAGTTAGTATCTGAATAGTTTGCATTGTTGCATTTATTCTAGTTTAATTGTCCTTACAACTGTTAGTATATCATCATGCTGTGTGGTGCTGTTCCGTATTGTTTGGAGTGGCATTATATAGTATGGTTGCTTCCTGTTAGTTGCATATCCCGCTTGCATTTAGATAATATAGTAATAGGTTACACTTAACAATACAACTATTTTTATTGTCCCTAAAACTTAGTATGGTGTGACGTGTCATAATGCTGTATGTTTCCTGCCTGTAGGTTGTTGTACCAATTATTTACAATTGGCAGTTGTAGATTTTCAGTAGAAACTTTTGTTTACTTTCTAGAATTACTGCACTTCTCATTCGAGCAGCTACTCTAATGAATATTGAGGTTTTTGGATACCTGAAAGAAAATGGTTTGCTTCATCCATTGGCAGTGTTGCAAAAGGAAACCAGTGTCTTCAAACAGTGTGAATATTATAGACGGCTTTGTGGTAGACATTACAGGAGTTTATCAGGATACAGTGCTGCAGACTATTGAGCTTATGAAACTACCAGACAAGATGCTTACTGACTTCTATGCAGAAGTAATGATATCCTGTATGAATTTTACATAATCAGCTTGCTTTAATATACTAATAGTCTGTATAGTTGGGTGTAACATTATTGTTTTCTATGGTTTTTTTTTTATGTATGAGTTGCCAGTGGCGTAACTATAAATTTTGCTCCCGCCTGCCAAATAAGTTTCTGGCGCTCCCCCTGCCACCCCCAAAAAAACTAAAGAAAATGTTTTTCTGCACGCGCCTCTGGCACACGCACTAAAAGGTGTGTAGTTTTGTGATACAGTAATGCCCCTTAAACATCATACCACACTAAGTAATGCCCTTATAACACATTATGCCACATTGAAATGCCCCTTACAACACATTATGGCACACCGTAATGCCCCTTATAACACATAATGCCACACAATAATGCCCATTACATTCCACCCTGAAAGATCTACCTCACCAACTCTCCTCTCCACTCCTTCCAGTCTGTTACCTCAGCTCAAGACAGTTTACACAGTTTACACAGAACCAGATTATTGGGAACATAGCTTATAACCTGTAAACTCTGCATGTATCAGGTTAGTGCCCATTATGCAGTGCCCCTTGTAGTAGTGCCCCTTATGGAATGCTTCCTGTAGTAGTGCCGCTTATGCAATGCTTCCTGTAGTAGTGCCCCTTTTGCAATGTCCCCTGTTGTAGTGCCCATTATGCAGTGCTTCCTGTGGTAGTGCCCCTTATGAAGTGCCCTCTAAAGAAGTGCAATATATGGAGTGCTCCCAGTACTTTCCTGCCCACGTTGATTATCGCTGGCTCCAAGTCTTCAGGGCTGCCGCTGACTGGATCCAACAGGCATGGAGGCTCCTCACATCATGGGTGACATCCATAGGCAAAACTAGAGATCTGGTAATGGGTGGTCCCAGTTTTAGCACCATGTGAGATATTTAAAAAAAAACACCAGTGGCGTCCTTCCCCATGGTGTCATCCGGTGCAGGGAGGTATCCGCACGCTGCCAAAAAGGGCATGGCATTTTGATCAGGGGACATGGTCACTTGAGAAGGGGGAATGGCCTCACAGCCTGAACCCCAGTGGTCTGGTGTGTGGAAGAAGTATGGGTGAGCACTGTGCAGTGCCAACTCCCTCACACTGTCAGGAGCTGAGTGCTGTATTTAATGCTACAGTGCAGCTGTGTTACTCCAGACCCCCCAATGTCTCCATCCCCATGCCCCTCTGTGGTTCTCCAGGCTCTCTGTGTCTCTTTATCTCCAAGCCTCCATGTCTCTCTATCTCCTGGCCCCTTTGTCTCTCTCCATCCCCAGGACCCCTTGTGTCTCTCCATCCTCAGGCCCACCTGTGGCTCTCAGCCTTATTCCACCAGCCCCAATGTGTGTCTTTCTGCCCCATTCCCCTGACCCCAGTGTGCACCTCTCAGCTCCAGTGTGCATCACTCAGCCCCATTCTCCCTGCCCCAGTGTGCATCTCTCTGCCCCAGTGTGTCTCTAAGCCCCATTTCCCCAACCCCAGTGTGCATCTCTCAGCCCCAGTGTGCATCTCTCTGCCCCATGGCATCTGTCAGCCCCATTTCCCTGGCCCCAGTGCTTGTCTCTCAGCCCCATTCCCCCCATCCACAGTGTGCATCAGTGTCATTCCTCAGGCCATGTCACCGTAGCCCTGTGTTAACTCCAACCCCCCCAGCCCTGTGCAGTCAGCTCCAACCTCCCCCCAGCCCCCTGTGCAGTCAGCTCCAATCCCCCACAGCCCTGTGCAGTCAGCTCCAACCATACCCCCCAGCCTACTGTGCAGTAAGCTCCAATCCACCCCTCCCCCCTCAGCCCTGTGCAGTCAACTCCAACCCCCCACCCCAGCCCTGTGCAGGTAGCTCCAACCTTCCTCCCCAGCCCCCAGTGCAGTCAGCTCCAATCGCCCCCTTAGCACTGTGCACAGCTCCAATCCCCCCTTCCCCCTCAGCACTGTGCACAGCTCCAATCCCCCCTCAGTACTGTGCACAGTTCCAAATCCCCCCTCAGTACTGTGCACAGTTCCAATCCCCCATCCCCCTCAGCACTGTGCACAGCTCTAATCCCCCCTCAGCACTGTGCACAGCTCCAATCCTCCACTCCTCCCCCCAATGCTCTGTGCACACCTCCAATCCCCCCTCCCTCCTCAGCACTGTGCACAGCTCCAATCCCCCCTCCCCCCTCAGCACTGTGCACAGCTCCAATACCCCCCTCCCCCCTCAGCACTGTGCACAGCTCCAATACCCCCCTCCCCCCCTCAGCACTGTGCACAGCTCCAATCTCCCCCTCAGCACTGTACAAAGCTCCAATACCCCCATCAGCACTGTGCACAGCTCCAATACCCCCCTCCCTGCAGTCGCTGCCAGCACTTACCTGCTGCTCCTTTGCTTTGCTGCTTGTGGGAAGAGCTGCTGCTGGGCATGCGCAGCAGCTCCCCCGGTGGCCTTTTTTTTTAAAGTGAGCTGGGCTAATGGGTAGTCCTGTGCGCACCCCCAGCCCACCCTCCAAGTTTCGCTTATGGTGACACCATGACATCACCCACGCACTGCATCACTGGGAATGCTGGCCTCTGATTGCTAAAGAAGCCTGTCCCAAGAAGACCAGCTGTGGGCAGGAAGTGAAGCGGGATCTTTTTTTTTTTTTTTTTTTGCCCTCAGTGGGGGATTTCTGCCTATGATGGGATGGAGAGTAATTTGGGCCTATAGATGCAGCACAGTTTCACACTGCCATAGGTGATTGGAGAATATACCTCTGGCTTCAACACAAAAAATAACTGGGACCCGAGAAGTTTTGGAGATTTATTGCCTGGAGTGACAGTGGAGAGTGCAACAGTGTGTGTGTGTGTATATATATATATATATATATATATATATATATATATATATATATAAAATTAGTAGCACAATAAGGGTAAGGGTGTTGTTGCCTGGGGAAAACAGTTGTACTTGTCATGCAGCAGCCAGGGCGTTGGTATAAGTATCCACAGCTATTTTTCTTAGCACCAGAGAAATATACAATATAGGAAAGCAAATCTTGGCCTGTCTGGCTCTAATTAAACAATATGATTCCTCTCTCAGAGTGGATAGACCTAAATGTCCCTCTCACAAAACAGAAGTTTTTAGCGGAGTACTTATATTCCGTAATCTGTGTCTCAATGGGCCTCTGACTTTTTCCCCAGGCAGTGAGAGACAGAATACAGGGACTTAAATACCGTTTATCATCCTCTCTAAGGTGGCCTGGTAATCAAGGCTGCTAATCAGCATCCGCTAAAAACATTGGGTATATGCTTGTGCATGTATATATATATATATACAAATATTATGCAAGTATCACAACTTAATGATACAATAAGCATAAGTCACTCACCCATATGTTGTCAGCAGTCAGCTCTATAAGGAGGAGAAATTAATACCTCATAACAATCCTCCATCATTTATCCAACAGGCTGCCACAACCAGGACTTTGTTGGATTCCCTTCCTGATGATGCGGTCTAAGTAGCAGCCAATTGCTTTGTAGTATGTCAGGGCCCACAGTCCTGAGTTGTCATTGACATGCTGAGTCAACTGCATTTCTCACTTCCATCCAAAATATGAGGTGGCAGGTGCCCCCTCTCCTGCTGTGGCTGTTTCTGGCAGGAGAACTGTATGACAGAGTACTTCAGGTGAGGTAAGACCCACCAGGACTGGAAACAGACAGCTAATGGTTGGTGATGGAAAAAAGAATCTGAGGAGGTGGTCTGTTGGCTAGGCACATAGCCAGAAAATGGGCAAGATACCATGTTCCCTGCACATTTTGTGGACATGACTATGTGTCATGCTCCCCATTCTTGTCACGCTAGGTTGTTACAGGGAAGCCCCCAAGCCCTCTTGGAGAGCATTGGTGACAGAGTGCCTACCCACTGGACACTGTGGGTCTAGGTGGGAAACTGGCATAGTGTCAGAAAAGCAGGACTGTCCCACTTAAATGTGTATGGTTTTGAGGTATGCCTATATGCACAAGTTCACTGCTACATTTTGTATAACAATTGTCGAAACCGGATAATTGGCTGAGACAGAATCTGTTTAAAATTAAATCTGCACAACGCCATTTTGCGAATGGCAACAAGATGACATTTTGCAACTGGCCGCCCAGCGCCATTTTAGTGAATCTCACACATTATAAGTACATACGCCGATGCTATTATTTAGCGTTGTGCAATTCCCATGCAATAGAAAGATGTTAAAAGTCCTCACTATATAAATACCGACAGTTACTAAAACATAATATGATCAACCCTGCAAAACACGTACCATGGTGTACTCCACAAAACATGTAGTCGCACAACGATAACTAGTGTCTTTTCTCAATACCCCAATACATACACACCGCACACTTTCATAAAAAGGTTCCCTAGCATTAAGGTTAATATTTAAGGTTTTATTAGAAGAAATTGCAACATGTGTCTGCAAGTTATGGATCATAGAGAGTTAGGGATTGAAATGTTTCCTGTAATGCAGCCAGTCTAATTTGTTATGCAGTGGGAAAATGGACAGAAAGAGCTGTTGGAGGCTGGAATGTGATCATACGAATTGACCTATGAACTGTACTGTAACAGAAGAACCAGGAAGAAGAACCAATGGAATCATGCCAAACTGTTCTATTGTATTGCCTATCCCAGTAAGAGTATATATGCAGGCTCTCTGAAACTAGATGCTAGTCTTCTTGCTTTGCTGTTGACGGAGGTTTCATCTTTGATGCCGGGATCTGGATCCAGAGTGCGTGCATATGTAACGACTGTACCTTGTGTCTGTATAATTTGTTTGCGATAATTGTATTTAGATCACAGCGTGTAACCATCTGTTTTTATGTTGAATAATAACTTTTTGTGCTTTGGAACCACAATCAAAGTCTGAAAGCGATTATTTCTTGTGCGACTCATAACGCTAAACAGCGACAATCAGTCTATAGATAGGTAGGAATCGGTAGTTGGGGGCTCGCAGAGTGAAATCACGCTACCAGTAACACGGTAACACTCGGTCAGCGATCTCTCAGCAAAAGGGTGGAGGCGCCATAAGCAGGAAAGAATGCATTGTGCCTTCGAATACCTGCTACCACTTTGTTGCTGAGAGACTGCTATCTGTTATTGTGTGAGTACAAGGAGCACTGATTAGAATCGAGGGTCAAGGAAGGAAAAACTTTGTACGAATTTCATGTTAAAAGGGGAAGTCGCACAATAGCATAAGGGTAATAATATGTTTTGTGTAGTAGTCGCATTATTGTGTATGCGACTAGTCGAACAATAGCGTATACGTATTTCCTGTATTGCTGCCATGTGTTAAACAAAGCTGTTGAGATTGCATTGTGATATTGATAGATAACATTGTTCTAAATATCTTGACCAGTGTTGCCATAATCTGGGAAAACGTTTATTTTTCTGCGCAGAAAAAGGGTATATAACAGTGAACATTTGTTGGTAGGGGTAACATGTTCCCTAGTTAAGGGTATCGTAGGACCCTTAAGTGCTAGGTGCCTGGTGTCGGCCTAGTGGCTCGGTAGTAGATAGCGCAGTCTATATACATAAGCAGGTGTAGTTGTTGTCTTTGTTGTAGGTATCTGCTCTCAGTGTGATTGCAGTATTCAGTGATCAGTTAGGGTTATTTGAGCATTGTATTTAACCGCACAGTTGCGGCAAATTGTGATTGTGAACTGAGCACAGGGTGGACAAAATCACTGAAAAGGGTAGGTGTTATTGGAATGCCTACATGCTAGCAGTTGAAAGGTAGTCAAAAAGGGATTAGGTGCGTGGAAGCAGCCTGGTTATTCTTCCATAGGTGTGTGGGCGCATCCTGTTAATATCGTCCACAGGTCCACAGTTAAGTGAAAGTAGCCTTGACGTTCTTTCACCAGTCTAAATCTCTATTGAAATGCTTAGCGTTATTTTCCCATAGATGGAAGGCAAACAAACGGTAGAGATGTTAGATGATGTGCTGCTGTTTGGAAGCGCCGCTTGGGTCGGCATGGTATATTATGCATACTAGGTACGGTGCTTATGCAGCTAAGTACTGTGATGTATGTTTAAAATGATGAGGAAGAGTGTTAAACCATTTCCCAGAATTGGCAGCTTTGATAAGGAGGTATTGAACAATGTCCGAGATAGCATCTGTATGGTGCACTCTCGAATGAAAAAGATAAAGTATAATGAGTGTTTAAAGTTGTGGCATCATGAGGGGGATGCGTGGCTTAAAGGTGTGCACGTGAAGCAAACTAGCCTCACAAGCACGATGCAGGAGAGTGTGAACGCGGCGCTAAACCGCGGTGCGTGCGTGCCACAAAATAGCGCACACGCACAGCAAGGTAGCATTGCAGAAGGTATTGCCAGTGGTTCAAGCACACCACCACTGCCCTATGCGGGGGTGGAGGTACAGTCAATGTAAAAACTCATAAAAATGTAACAAATAAATTGTATCCTCTCTTGAGTAATCACAAAGAAAATGTTTATGATGCGGATGATGAACCTGTCGTTATGTCTGCCATTTCCCATGCTGTACACATGTTAGATGCTCCATCACAACAAGCACGAGTGGTGGCCCCATCTTCATCAGTGTTAACATCCACTGCTGCACCCGTAGAGAAATTTGTTAACCCTATACATAGCAGTAATAGGCTAAATCTCCAGCCAGATAGCAAGGTCAAAGAAAGCAGCGCGGCCGGTCTGCATCCCATCTGGACAATAACTGTTCCAAATGGGAATGCGGATGCGAACAGGGTAGTGCCCACAAGGGAGGTAGCAATGCATTGTCCTTGGACAAGAGCTGAGCTAAATTCCATAATGAATGATTTCCCTGATCCTAAAAAGAAATTAGTAAAATGCCAAAGATTTTTGAAAAATTTGGGTAATGTTCACGAGCCAACCAATAAAGATTGGCGAGTCTTCCACACAATACAGACATGAAAAAGTTTATCACGTATTGCGTATTGGATGGAGATGGTCCCTTAACAGACGAGGTTAACCAAGGTAACATTACCCGCATAATAACTCAATTGGGTGTATATTTTCCAGTAGTAGTTAACTGGAGTAAAATTTTCACCATAAAACAAAAAGAGAGTGAATCTGCAGAGGATTACTGTACCCGAGCTCTGCAGGCTATCACCCAGTACACTGGGATAGAAGATATTAAAGATAGCACTCATTACAGGGAAATGATCATCACGGTACTTAAGGATGGTCTTAAAGACAATCTAAAGACCCGAGTCCAGACCTCACTATCTGGGTGGAGAGGAGTTATTGTAGACACGCTCATAGAATCTGCTATTGAACATGATAAAAAAATCCTCAAGAAGAGAGAGACCAAGAGCGAGAAGCTAATGGCTGTTAGTATTCAAGCTCTAGAAGGAATGAATGTAACATCACAGCCACCAGACACACATGCACCTGCACAGCTACACACCCTCACCAATCTTGCACCACCACTGCCCTACCCCACTTATCACACACAGCCACAAAACCCATACTATCCACAGCCACCATATTACCCTCAAAATCCTTATCCACACCCACAATCTTTCTCTACCACTCAACCCACACAGCAACCCTTTCACCTACCTCACTCACGAAGGTGCTTTAACTGCAACCAAGTGGGACATGTAAGTAGGAACTGTAAGGTGAAGAAGGTAGGACCCCCTAACCATGCAGTACCTGGATATCCCCATAACGGATATACACAGAGTACAGGAAATTTCCAACAGTCACCAGCTCCAATTGTGGCCTTAAATGCTGTATTGGAGAGTTAGAGCCAATGCTAAGGGTCAGGTCAATCTCCAGCTAATTTACAGGTGATCAGCGAGACAGTACCAGCAATGGGTGTAACGGGTAAAGTGCAACATTATCCTGTAACTAAATCCACAGAGGTCCCTATCGGGCCATTGCATACCAGGCATTCTCTTCTCTTGGCAGCAGCGGCTCCTACTAACCTACTAGGAAGGGATTTGTTATGTAAGATGGGATGTGTCATATATTGTACCCCTGATGGTATATTTCTAGATATCCCAGAGAGAGTTGCGCATGAGGTGAGGGATATGTTGGACACTCCCCAAAGGATAATGTATCACTCTACCGGTTCAGGTAAAAAACCATCTCAGGTAGATCAAGTGTTATTCCAAATTCCAGATTCACTTTGGACCAAAGATGGACAGGACACTGGATTAATGGCAAATGTAGCTCCCATAATGGTAAATCTAAAAAGCGGTAGACAAGCTCCAAAAATTCCCCAGTACCCATTAAAACGGGAGGTAGAGATAGGGGTTTATCCCATAATTGAGCGATTATTACCGGAAGGAATTTTAGTCCATACAGCAAGTGTAGCCAACAGTCCCATCTTTCCTTTGAAGAAAAGTGGTGGGAGGGGTTATAGGCTGGTACAAGACCTTAGAGGGGTTAATAAGGTAGTAGAGAGCCAATATCCCATAGTGCTGAATCCAGCTATCATTCTTATGCAGATCCCACCAAATGCAACCCATTTCACTGTCGCTGATCTCTGCTCTGCTTTCTTCTCTGTACCTCTTCATCCTGACTGTCAGTACCTATTCGCTTTTACATACAGGGGTGTACAATACACATGGACACGATTGCCCCCAGGGCTTCATAGACAGCCCCAGTATCTTCTCCCAGGCCTTACACGACTGTTTACAATCTTTTCAACCTGCCAATGGATCTGTTCTAATACAATATGTGGATGATTTATTGTTATGTTCTGATTCGTTTATGTCATGTTTAAATGATACTAAACTTGTATTGCTTCATCTCTCGCAAACAGGACACAAGGTTGCTAAGGACAAACTACAGCCATGCTAGTCCAGGGTTAAATTCTTGGGACATTGCCTAACCCAGGGGTTATGACATCTAACAAATGACAGAATCCAAGCCATACAGACCATGACACTGCAGCAGAACCAACAGCAAATTCGTACCTTCTTGGAATGTGTGGATACTGCAGAATGTGGATCCCAGGTTTTTCTATTTTGGCCTTGCCATTACAGGACTTAGGACCTCATTCAGAGTCGGTCGTTGCGGCCGCACGGTCGTAGAGGAAAGGGGCCGGATATGCAAATGAGGCGATCACAAGTTGCGGTCCTAAGATGAGATCGTTACCTGAACGACCGAGGATAAGAAGCAGCCGTAAGACTAAAGCACGCCCCCTTCTCGTTCACAATACATGTCATCTCCTGGGATATAAGGATTAATTGCGAGCATCGGGAACCATCGGAGCTGGTCGTAGAGCTTAAGGTTGACCATACCCTCTCTTAAGCACTACGATCAAGTCAGTGTAAAATCCTCCCATGTCACGTGTGCCATGACACTACTTTGTTAATTATGCACTCCCATTAAACGCTGTTTGCATAATTAGGCACGCCTTCGTTCGGATCTCCACTCCCCCGTTTTCAAGCACCTTCCCCTGTTACCACCCAAAAACGGTTCAATCTGTCACTCAAACTAACGACCTGGCTGTGTTCAAGGAGAGAGAAATTTCTGATCGTAACAGCTAGTTTGCACACGCGCATTGCGAACTTTACGCATGCGCAGTTTAGCGAACATCGGTGGCGTACGACCGTGCGGCCGCAACGACCGACTCTGAATGAGGTCCTTAGTTTATTCCTCAAAGCCCGATCGTGTCATACACACAGAGGAATCAGAGCAGGCTTTCCTTAACCTTAAGGATAGTCTGACAAAAGCACCTGCATTGGGAATAACTGATTATGAAAACGTTTCGATTTGTATTGTACGGAAGCTGATGGTTGTGCAGCAGGTGTCCTCACACAAAAACATGGTGATGCCAGTAGGCCCGTAGCATACTACAGTGCACAATTGGACACTGTGGCAAGATCACTCCCAATGTGTTTAAGAAGTGTAGCAGCAACTGCTCTATTGGTCAGTAAGAGTGGTATTAGGCCATGATATGATTGTCTATACTCCCCATGCTGTATCTGCTTTGCTAAACTCTGCCCAAACCAGACATGTCTCCTCAGCTAGATTCACAAAATGGGAACTAGCCTTAATAGCACCTGCAAACATCACCATCAAAAGGTGCAGTACGTTAAACCTAGCTACATATTTACCATATGTGCAACATGAGGCACAAAGGGTGGAGAGAGGTGAATCGTTGGCGAAAGGTGAGTTCTTCAGGTATATTGATGCACATGATTGTATGGAATATCTGAATCAGACCTTTGCTGCAAGGCCTGACATACAGGATACACCTTTAGAAAATGTAGATGTGAAATTTTACACAGATGGGAGTTGTCATAGACCAACTGACACTGGAGAGTTATGTACAGGTAATGCTGTGGTAAATGACGAAGATGTCATAGAGGCCGAACCTTTAGGTCCACCACACTCGGCCCACGTGGCGGAACTGGTGGCATTAAGGAGAGCATGTGAATTAGCAGAAGGTAAATCTGCTAATATCTACACTGACTCTAGGTATGCCTTCGGGGCACCTGAGAAATTTTATGACAGCAGCAGGCACACCAATCACACATTCCAGACATATAAAAGGACTACTGACAGCAATCCAATTGCCTAAGGCAGTGGCGGTAATTAAGTGTAAAGTCCATACATGTGAGGATGATCTGGTGTCATTGGGCAACAACAGGGCAGATGAAGCTGCCAAATGGGCAGTAGGGTTAAAAATCAATGTGCAAATTAACCAAATGATGTTCCAAATGATTGACATGATGAAATTAATTGAGATGCAAAATTTGTGTTCCATTCAGGAGAAGGCAGTCTGGAAGTCCAAGGGATGTCGGCAAGAGTCCTCTGGACTCTGGAGAGATTGACAAGGTAAACCAGTGGCTCCCAAGGTGTACTACCCAAGCCTGGCTGAGGCAGCGCACGGTCTGACTCACTTGGGAAAGCAAGGTATGTGCAAATTGGTGAGAGCATACTGGTGTGCACCGGGCTTTTCTTCTCAAGCGGAAAAGAGAGCAATGTCTTGTCTGCCCTGCTTGAGGAAAAACATTGAGAAAACGATCCCTACCGAACCATCCCACATTCCTCCGATCGTCGGACCTTTTCAGGTAATGCAAATTGATTTCATCCAATTACCACCTTGCAGGAATCTCAAGTATGTATTAGTGTGCACTGATGTGTTTTCTAATTGGGTTGAGGCATACCCAGCTGCCACTAATACTGCTGCGTTTACTGCTAAGAAAATTGTTCAGGAGTTTGTATGCAGATACGGTATCCCTAGAAATATCAAAAGTGATAGGGGTACTCATTTCACAGGTGATGTCTTCCAAAACATATGTAATTTGATGGGTATTAATAGTAGACTTCACACCCCCTACCGACTGCAAGCCAGTGCCAAGGTGGAGAGGATGAACGGGACTATTACAAATAAATTAAGTAAAATCATGGCGGAAACTGGACTGGGTTGGCCAGAAGCACTACCACTTGTCCTTCACAGTATCAGGACAACTCCTAGACCCCCTCTCAATCTGTCCTCCTTTGAAATACTGTTTGGTAGACAGCCTCATTTGATTATAAGTCCGCTGGAAGATTTGAAAAGTAACAACGAGATAATTGTAAGATATCTTATATCAATGAGTAAACAGTTAAAACAGCAACAGCAGAAACTGAAATTGTTGTCACATGATATGCCTGAAACAAACTGTCATGATGTTGAACCTGGAGAATTTGTTATGATCAGAAATTTCTTGCATTCAGGTTGTTTGACAGATCGGTGGGAAGGTCCGTATCAGGTGTTGCTGACAAGTACAACTTCATTGAAGGTGGCAGAGAGAGATTCCTGGGTCCATTCCACTCACTGTAAGAAGGTCAACCAACCCATGGAGAAACAAGGCGGAATCAAGGCAGATAACATAGACCTGTCAATTGCGAGTCTGTTCCAGGAAGTTTAAAGGTTACAGTGAGATACCTGAGCTAAAGAAATTTGTAGATCACTGTTTTCAGCAATGGATTAGTCTGCTGTGGTAATCTTTGTGTTTTCTCCCAGTGTCCTCATTATCTTGGGTTGTTTCGGGATATCTGGTTTCTGTGATGGAGGACAGAGGATGGAGAGGGGAGCTGATGGTGATATCAATAGAGTAGAGTCGGGAGAAGGAGCAATACAGTCACAACGGCGGTATCTGACCAAACCCAGTACAGTAATTGCTAAGAGATCTGCTATTCTGGATACTTGGAGACAGTGTGAAGGTCTGTCATATAAGGATTACTGTATGTGTGATTTCTGTGGGTCCGTAGTCAATGAGAGATGCATCCAACAGTGCCAACCTAAGTATAACTAGTATTATCCTTTATAGGATTTTCATACCATGGTGGGCAAAGTTTTAAACCAAACCGACTGTTAGGTGTGCTCTCACGTGCCCCAAGGACAGAATAATGTAGGATTAGTGCCATTCCCATTAAATATCTCTGAGATTTTAGAATTACAAAAAGGGAAGACACTGGATGGAAAATTTCTTAACACCAAACCACCCCATTTTAAACTCCACCAGTACCAGGTAGATAAAACACTTTTATGCTTGAACATCACCAACTCTTATGACCCAGGAAGTTGGGAGGTGACCGGGAATAACCAGACGATGATGACCTTTTCACTAAGAGCTGATCATGAGCCTATGAATTATGAACTGTTACGCACAATTAGATCGGGGGGAAGACACTTCCGGTATAAATATACACTAAGTAACACCAAAGAAAGGGTTGGCAGAGTACCAGAAGGGTACTGTGCTAGGGTTATACAACCAGAAATGTGTATTAGCCAGATGGGAGAACCTGAGATAGGATCATTTGTTAGGGAAATGTGCTGGATGATCATGATGCATTCTATTCCCTATGTTCTCCCCGATGATGTATATTTTATATGTGGAAGGAAAGCGTATAAGTGGCTTTCTCAGAGTTCCGAAGGTTTGTGTTATCTGGGAAGAGTACTTCCAGAGCTTATGACCCTTACACATGGTGAAATGCTTGGTATTCATAAAAACACACCATCACCATATCTTCACACACAGTATGAACATAGAGACAAAAGAAATATACCTGGTGATGTACATAAAGCCAATCAGTTAATTAGTGAAGCAACTGGCTTTCAAGTTTTGGTAACATTGGCTCCCACCAGGATCACTCGGGGTACACTAAATTTTAGATATATGCAAGATCTTGCTAAATTAATAGATAATATCAACGAGATGTATGATGACACGTTTAGATATACAGGTAGGGAGTTGCAAGCTTACAAGAAAGAACTCGTGCAACACAGATTAGTTTTAAATTATTTAACAGCTGTCACTGGAGGGTATTGCGTAACTTTGGTCACCCAATTTGGTGTTGCACATACATTACGAATGATACCAGTAACCCCAAGGAGGTGATAGACCAGAAGATGGATGAAATTCTGCAGCTGAAATAGGAATTTTGGAAGAACCATAATGCTTCAGTGGCTGAAGTAGAGGAGAAGGTAGAGGAATGTGTTTCTTGGTTGAATGCAGTGAAATGGTTCTCAGGTCTAGGAGAGTGGGTCCAGGAAATGATTGCGAGCATAGGTAAACTCCTGATCCTCATGTTGGTTGTCATCATAGTAATTGGCTTATGTGTCAGGTGTGTTCCTACTGTGTTCAAATGTGGAAAATGTAAAGATAAGGTAAACATGAAATTATGATGGTGGTTAGAAGTAGCAATATGAATACTGAGGTAAATGTAGGACTGCATTACAACCCTGAACTAGAAGGTACCATCATATGATGTATAAGATTTAGACATGCATGAAATGTGTTATTAAAATGTTATTTTTAAAACATCTTAAATAATGTAAGTCCCTATCCCCTTCTAGACTTTATAGGATTGGTGCATCCCCACATCTTTCCAATGATCTCCCAAGATCCGCGGTGTGCGTATAAGGGTAGTTTTATGTCCCTCCCAGAGACACATTATTGATGGGTTAAGAACCACCTTGTGCCATCCCATAATATAACATTAAATTATATGTCATAGTGTAAGCCTAAACTAAAATTTTAAAATCATAGTGTGATAGCATGTTGTTTGCTATCAAAGGGTGGACTGTCAAAGCCGGATAACAGAATCTGTTTAAGATTAAATCTACACGACGCCATTTTGCAAATGGCAACAAGATGCCATTTTGCGACTGGCCGCCCAGTGCCATTTTAGCGAATCTCACACATTATAAGTACATACGGCGATGCTATTATTTAGCGTTGTGCGATTCCAACGCAATAGAAAGATGTTAAAAGTCCTCACTATATAAATACCGACAGTTACTAAAACATATAATATGATTAACCCTGCAAAACACATACCACGGTGTACTCCACAAAACACGTAGTCGCACAATGCTAACTAGTGTCTTTTCTCAGTACCCCAATACTTACACACCGCACTCTTTCATAAAAAGGTTCCCTAGCATTAAGGTTAATATTTAAGGTTTTATTGATTATCAGTAATGTTGTGATACATGTTATTTGATATCTAAGGTTTAGTGCATGATAAGCAGACCGTGTTTGGTGTCATTCTAAACCACTGTGTCTTTGCAGATTTCCGGTTCCATCGGGGAAGAAATCGCAACATGTGTCTGCAAGTTATGGATCATAGAGAGTTAGGGATTGAAATGTTTCCTGTAATGCAGCCAGTCTAATTTGTTATGCAGTGGGAAAATGGACAGAAAGAGCTGTTGGAGGCTGGAATGTGATCATACGAATTAACCTATGAACTGTACTGTAACAGAAGAACCAGGAAGAAGAACCAATGGAATCATGCCAAACTGTTCTATTGTATTGCCTATCCCATTAAGAGTATATATGCAGGCTCTCTGAAACTAGATGCTAGTCTTTTTGCTTTGCTGTTGACGGAGGTTTCATCTTTGATGCCGGGATCTGGATCCAGACCGCGTGCGTATGTAACGACTGTACCTTGTGTCTTTATAATTTGTTTGTGCTAATTGTATTTAGATCACAACATGTAACCATCTGTTTTTTTGTTGAATAATAACTTTTTGTGCTTTGGAACCACAATCAATGTCTGAAAGCAATTATTTCTTGTGCGACTCATAACGCTAAACAGCGACAATTTTAGAGTGTATAGATAGGTAGGAATCAATACAATTATACTTAAAAATGTCTTAATCAGTTAACTGGTGCCATTGCTTGTGATGCGACTGCAGCCAGCTGGCAACATCGCATCACATGCGACCACGCCACCATGCTGATTCCCCCGACTTTTCCAGAGGAGATTCAATCTGCATTTGTGCAGAATGGATCTCCTCTGACTCCCTGGACCACCGGAAAGTGAGGCGGAGGTCTATACCTGCTGACATCACTTCCGCAATTGAGCCCCAAAATGCCTTGCAAACGGCACTCCGGAGCCCAGGTGCCGGGGATCACAGTGCAAGGAGGGGAACTTTGCTCTCCTCCCCTACTATTTGGCAGATCTCTGCAAGTGCAGAGATCAGCTTCAGCAGGGAGGACTGATCATCAGTGCCCCCTGACACACTCTATGCTGAACTCTGCATGTGGATGTGGCGGGGGTTGTATGCCTATTGGGGTTGTGGGGCTATCTAGCATCAGTGGGGGTAGAGGTGGGGAGAAATAATATATATGGAAATACGATGCTGGAGGGGGGTAAAATAGTAATAAAAAAAACATACTTGTCACAGGGTAGGAGGGTGGCAAAGAAAAAATTTATTTTTACAGGGGGGGTTGGTTTAGAAAACAGTTTTTCTTTTTACTGCTAATGGAGTGTGGAGGGTATTATTATTAGGATTTATGACTCCTGGGGGGTCTATTGCCTATAGGGGGTGATAAGTTATTTTATAATGGGGGCCTGGGGTGGTTATACAACTAAAACACCCTCTAGATATATATACACTAGTGACCAAAATTGTGGAAACCTTTTGGAAAATGTGCATTTTTGAAGTATAACAGGTTATAGCACTAATATATTTTAGTATTATACCAAAAAGCATACATCAATACAATGGTAATTTAATTTAGAACATAATACAACATAATACAATGGACTTTTGCGTAAAATTTTACATCTTTAAAACAGTTATACGTACTGAACTGTGGGAAAGTACAATTCTTAGTTTTGCACAATATCCATTAGTACCTTATTTAGAAGGCTTTTGCTGCAATTACATACCTCCCAACGTTGGTGGCCAGTTGGTCGGGACCCTTAGCGTGCCTAAGGCGCACCCATGTCAGGAAAGGGGGTGGAGCCCAGGGAAGCAGGGTGGAGCCGAGGGAAGCAGGGCGGAGCCTTGCAGCCCCCTCGTTTCCTTCACTGTGGGGGTGTGTCCAGCACTCTCCGAGATGCTGGGCTGCCCCCAGGCACTCTCTGCACTGTGAATAGTTGCTGTGCACATGTGCACAGCGTCTATTCACCCGCTGCTTATGCTATGCAGAGCAGCGGAGTGTGCTCACCCCAGCTGCCCACCACTGCGGGACACTGATGTATTTGCTGCTATTTAAAGATTCATTGACCACACAAATTCGGCCCACACCTTTTGCTGTCATACACACCCACAGCATAACACTAACTGGATGCTTCACAGTAGGTTTTGTGCACTCAGGTAGCAAATCTTCTCCAATTCTTCTGTGGACAATATTTAATTCCATCACATCCAAATATGGATATTTTGGTTTCGTCACTCCAGATGACACTGTTCCATTAATCTTCTGACCAATTAATATATTTTTTAGCCCATTCTAATCTTTTCTGTCTTTGTTTGAGAGATAAAAGCGGCTTTTTCCTTGGAATTCTAGCATTTAATCTAAAATATTGAAGTCTGTTCGAACAGTCCTGGCACAGATGTTTACACCACATTCACGTGAATCATTTTGAATTGCCGCAGATGATTTTCTTCTGTCACTCAAGCACAGTTTTTTCATTCTTCTATCACAGCATGGTGTTATGGATCTTTTCGTACCTTTACCAGTTTGGTTTTGAATTGACTGAGTCTGTTGATACTTATTCCACAGTTTTGAAGGTAACCAAACCATCTTCATGTAAAATAATTATTTTGTATCTCTTTGTAGCTGACCAGTCAACTCTTTTTACTTTGCTTGTCATCCTAAATAAATTACACAGCTTACTTCAAGAAATGAAAGTAAAAAAAACACATAAAAAACAGTGACCAACTTAGTAATAATCGAACAACTAAATTAGATGTTTTACTATCAATTCTGGTAGCAACAAATGTGCTCCCTATCTTTATTTAGCTATAACTTTTTATGTAATAAAGATAATTATTTGCTGTGAACTGCATTATATTGTGTATAAAATTATATTTCCAGTGATATATACCTTCATAGGATTTTCTTTAAAAATAATGCAGTTATATGCAATTAAACTCTAAAAACAAACATTTTCCAAACGGTTTCCACAATTTTGGCCACTACTGTATTTGCAAGTAAAATATTTAAATATATTATTAAAAATAATTTTTAAACTTTAATATTTAAATAATAATAAAAACAGACAATTTCTGAATGGTGTACAAGGACAAAAAAAATCAGTTAATTGGTTAAATAATTTTACAGAACATTTGGCAGGTAATACAGAGATTTCAAGAGCATTTGTTCTGAATGAAAACGGCATAGTTAATTGCAAGGAAAAATAACAAGGGTTATCTTTACATTTTTGAAGTAAACTGCTCTGCAGCTACATTATCATTTATGTCTGATGCAGAGCAAAAACAACCAGGGCCTTAGCTAGTGCGTAGTGCAAAGTTGTGGGGGTGTTGACTCCCATGTGGGAATCAGGATTTTTTTTATTATCACAATCAGTGGTGTTTCTAGGATGGATGTCACCCTGTGTGCCTACTCACCCTGTCCTGGACTTCTTTCGTGCATGCTCATGTAATGGGCGTGGCTTTGTGTCTGTAAAGCCACACCCCTGTTGTATAGAATTTTGGGGTTGTGACTGTGTGTCAAACCCCTCTTGTCGTTATGCTGGGGGCTTGCCCAGTGCTCAGGGAACTGCTAGGCATCCCCCAGCCTCTCCCTGATCTCACTGCTGCTCAGTGACACCATTCAAGGGGGGTGATACCAAAATAGCAGAGTAGCTATTATGATGGTCTCTATATTATATGGTAGTTACTGGGATGCTGTCTGTATGGTGGTCAAGGTGTTGATCTCTGTATTAAATGGTGGCCATATTCTCTATATGGCAGTCAGTGTTATGCTCTCTGTAATATACAGTAAGGCAGTCAATCTTATGTTCTATGTATTATATGGTGGTTATTGAACTGCTTTCACTATTGCATTGTGGTCAGTGAAATAATTGTAAGATGTTCATTGTGATCCTCTGTGTATTGTATGGTGGTCACTGGGATGCTCTTTGTATTTTACTTATCTTTGAGTCCTGTGAAAGCAGAGCCTGCCTTTATGGTTTGTTTGTGTTTCTACTGTTAGCTCTTCTGTGCATGCTCCATTTAAAAATGACGACAATCTACGTATCCTAGAAACTGAAAATAAATGCAGCAGACACCTTAGTGTAATGGAACACTAAAAATTGGTTTTGCCCTCAACATTTAAACATTTCAATCTTTAAAAAGTGGCATCTGTATACAAGCATGGAATGTTAGGTTACATTTTGTAATAGCTGTCAAGTCAAAAATTGGGGTTGGAAGTTGGAACAGTGGGCCTGATTCAGACCCGCTCACGAGTGCTGATCGCTCGCAAGCGGGTCGATGGTGCCCTAGTGCGCATGCGCACGATGGAGGGAGCTCCATCATGCGCATGCGCGAGACCCTGCATAGCGATGGCCAAGCCGTCGCTATGGGTCTCGCACCAAAGGGGGTGTGCTGTCGATGGTGAGTGACAGCACGCCCCCTTTGGTGGGCGTGCCGGGGGCGTTGCTGCCCAGACGGAGGCGTTCCCATGGGAACGCCTACCATCTGGGGCCGGCCCCACTGACATCACTAGTGATGTCAGTGGGAGTGCTTTTGGCTCTGATAGAGCCAAAAGCACTCCTGGGCTTGTGGCAGCGAGACCCTACTGCAGGGTCTCGTCGCAAGCCCGATGGTCGCGATGGTCTTGACCATCACGACCATCTTTTTGGCCGCTAAATTAGATGTTTTACTACTACTTTTTGGCCGCTAAATTAGATGGTGACCACCCACAGCTATGCGAGCGGCCAGAAGGCCGCTCCAATTTTAGGTAGGAGGACCCTGATTCAGAGCGAGCGCTCTTGTCAGAGCGTCCAGCTCTGAATCAGGCCCAGTATTCCAAGGACAATTGAAATACAACATTTGTACTATTCACTAACAGAAAAATATCCCAGGTGGTGGGGCATGTGCTACCATGGCCTAGTGTGATTACAACTGCCCAACCAAATGTGTCTTTATTTCGGGGTTGGGCCAATGGCATATCTAAAATGGGTGCAGGGTGTGGGGTTCACACATATCCCTAGGTCCATATCCATTCAATAATAAATACAAAAACTAGAGGGGGAAAGCGCTCTGTGGTAATGGAATATGTGAATGAAATTGTTATGTATGTATAGTCATATTGGACTATAGTGTCTATCTATATTATGGCCTAATTGTATTTAAATTTCTCGATGTTCTATTATAAGTCCCTCCATCTTGGTGACCAGGGTGACGTCAGGTAGGCAAAAACTTGAGGCTGGAAGTTGAATGCTGGTATTTTAGATGAAGTCTTATATGTTTAAACAGGCATATGAAGATAAGCTGGTTTAACCACAAAGCATAAGGTGAGTCTTGTATAGATAAAGAGTCAATTATGTGAGTCTATAAATATGTACCAGGTCGGCAATAGCTTTAGGCAGAGTTTTCTATGAGCAAAACAATGTGAGTACATAAATATGTACCAGGTTGGCAATAACTTTAGGCAGAGCTTTCTATGAGCAAAATGTAGATGTTGTGCAAATCAGGATGCAGTAGGTGCCACCTTCTTCACAGCTGAGACCACCTCGGGAACAAGGAATGCAGTATCAGGGTGCTTTTGGACATGATACAGTCTAGGTAATGACGAGTATACTTACCCAGTTACGGTATCTGCTGGTCCAACTCCTCCCCGCATCCCAGAAAGCTGAGTGGATGTGAGTGGGAGGCCCAAATATATGCAGCACGGACACTGACTCAGTGTGACTTGCTTTAAACAACTGATTTAATATAAATTCTAATAATAGACAAATTCACCCCTATTTAAAGTGGTGATGGGTTATCATAAAAACATAGGCAGTTAGGTAAGTGCCCCAACGCATTTCGTCCCACCTGGGGAGGACTTTTTCAAGGGCAAATGTTCACTGTTCTGCTCTTACCATCTTAAATAGCGGGTCTCTTCATTGATTATGCCACAATATGCGGTGCTGAGCCATACTTCCGAGTTCTGTGAGACGCGCATGCGCAATGCATGCTTATGACCGTCTTGTGCACAGGGTTGTGCAGTCATCTTTGTGAGCGTCAGTCATATGTCTCATCCAGTGTGGATCAGGCAGAGCTGTCTTGTACTTAATCAATGTGATATGGGCTCCGCTATCTGCACTAATGTCTGCAACAGTGGAGGCAGCCATTTTTGGTGGGATTACCTCTATATGTTGTGCATTTTGCTTGTACCACTACATATGTACATGTAGCCTGTCCCTTAAGGATAGGACGGCGGTGGCCATTTTGGGTTGGTCCACATCATATACGGTATATGTGTCTGGATCAACCCTAAAAATGTAAAATACCTTGTGTAATCAAAATGTGGCACAGACATTAAATAGTGGGATTAGTCTTATAAGATATGCATGGGTGTTTGGGTCTTTGTTCACAATTAGTCGGTCCTTCAAATGTTCCTAACACTGGCCATTTTGGGTCAGTGTATTTATATATTAGATAGTAACATACATACCCCAAAGGATTCTAGAGGTATGTATTATGACAATACAGGGCAATGGTGAGAAGAGGCCTGAGATACAGTAAAGTATGATCATGATATACAGTGATTAGTGTTCAGAATTTAAATGAAATAACAAAATAAGAAGTATTTATGAGTGTCCATATGATTTCAAATGGACTGACATAAAGCGTAGGGTACCCGGTAAGCTGACATGATTGTAGTGTAAAGGGATATGATTACCATGGGGATATAAAGCAGATGGATTTAAGTTGTTTAGGAATAAATCTATGGATCTATGGGCCTGATTCAGAGCCGAACGCTCTGACCAGAGCACTCGCTCTGAATCAGGGTCCTCCTCCATGAAAATGGAGCGTCCTCCTGGACTCTCGTATAGCTGTGGGCGACCACCCACAGCTATAGCGAGCGTCCATGATGATGGTCGCGATGGTCAAAGACCATCGCGACCATCGGGCTTGCGACAAGACCCTGCGGTAGGGTCTTGCTGCCACAAGCCCAGGAGTGATTTTGGCTCTATCAGAGCCAAAATCACTCCCACTGACATCATTACTGATGTCAGTGGGGCCGGACTCAGACGGTAGGCGTTCCCATGGGAACGCCTCCATCTGGCCACCACGCCCCCTGCACACCCACCAAAGGGGGCGTTCTGTCACTCACCATCGACAGCACGCCCCCTTTGGTGCGAGACCTCGAGCGACGTATTTCTCGTCGCTCGCCGGGTCTCGCGCATGTGCTCGACGGAGCTCCCTCCGTCGTGCGCATGCACCAAACATCGACCCGCTTGCGAGCGAACTTTGCTCGCGAGCAGGTCTGAATGACCCCCTATATTCAAACCTTCAGGGTGTAGTGTTTGTAAGTCATAGATCCATCTACTCTCCACATTGTCTTTTTCTTTGTTCTGTCTCCTCCCCTCCAATTGTAATGAATTTTGTCGACCCTTTTGTCGGTCTATAAATTTGAGACCCTTAGGATTGCAATGATTAATGGTTTTGAAGTGTTCCGAGACACTGTGATTCTCAAAACCCTTTGATATGATTCTGAGGTGCTCATTGATACGGACCTTCAGGGTTCTTGTTGTGCGTCCTACGTACTGTAGTCCGCAAGAGCACTCCAGAAGATAAATTAGATTGTCACTATCGCAGGATAAAGTCCCTCTGATTTTAAATTCCTTCTTGGTCCGGTTAGATATTATGGTACAGGTGGGTCTTGTGCTTTTATAACCTAATTTTGTACAGTTTACACACCTCCCACAGTAGTAGAAACCCTCTCTCATGTAATTTACTTCTAGGGTCCGTTGTATGACTCCCTTGTTATTCTTAAGATGATTCTGAACCAAGTTTTTCTTTATGTCAGGGGCTTTATGGAAAACTACATCTGGTCTATCTTGTAGTATGGTTTTTAATCTCCTATCCATTTCCAGGATGTGCCAGTGTTTCTTAAGTATTTGCTTTACTTTCTGTGAGGCTCCGGTATACACAAAGTAGACCTTTTCTTTTCCATTTGTTAAAGCCAATTCTTTGGTAGAATGTTCCAATAATTTCTCCCTAGGTGTAGCTTCTAAGTTTTTAAATGCTTCTTCTACTTCCCCCATGTTGTAATTTTTGTCCTCAAATTTCATTTTAAGCTCTATACCCTGTTTAATGTAGTCAGTTGTATTAGTACAGTTCCATCTTAGACGTGTGAACTGCCCCTTGGGAATCTCCTTTATCCAACTAGGATGGTGATTACTATGAGCCAAGATGTAACTATTCAAATCAACATGTTTATAATGTGTTCTTGTGTGGAGTTTAGAATCCATGACAAAAATCTCCAAATCTAGAAAGTCAACATTACTATAGACAGAGGTGAATTTCAGGTTCCTATCGTTATTGTTAATGTACGCTAGAAATTGTGTTAACGATGTTTCATCCCCTCTCCAGATACACAGTACATCATCTATGTACCTCTTCCATAGGACCAAGTTTGCCCCAAGTTCAGCATTGGACCAGATCTTATTGTCCTACCATTGTCTCATAAAGAGATTAGCATAACTAGGGGCTAACTTGATTACCATTACTGTCCCTCTCCGCTTCAGATAAAAATTGCCATCGAACCACATGTAGTTAGGCATTAAAATATATTCTATTCCATGCAGTATGAATTCACTTTGTTCTGTTTCTAGCTCTCCACCTTGATTAAGGAATTATTTGACACTATCGAGGCCCTGTTTGTGGTCAATTATGGTATAGACTGAGGTGACGTCACTGGTCAAAAGCCAGAGATCGTCACTCCATTCCATATCTTGTAAAACTTTAAGTGCCTCTGTGGTGTCTCTGAGGTAGGCTCTTTGTCATTGTAAATAACCTTGCAGGAAATTGTCAATATACTGGGAGAGTGGGGAAGTGATGGAATTGATGCCTGATGTAATTTGTCTGCCAGAGGGGTTGGTGACATTTTTGTGGATTTTGGGGAGATAATAAAATACTGGAATTACTGGGTTGGGAGTTAATAGGAAATTGTGTTCGTATTTATTTAGGATCCCTGCCACTTTACCGTCATCTAGTAATGATCGAAGTTCTTTTTGAAATGTATTTGTGGGGTCATTATTAAGTTTATGATAGGAGTTTGTGTCATTAAGAATTTTGTATGACTCTGTTTGATAATCCTTCCTGTTTAGTATAACATTATCTGCAGGTTTCACATTCAATGTCACACTCCTGCGTAAACATCTGTACTGAGAGTCTCATATCACAGACTAGCACCAAATTGAAACAAATGTTACTCTATTAGCCCCATTCACCAAATATTTGACCCTGCCTTTATCCACCTTCTTGGTGTACAAGTTACACTTAGAATGCATGTGCCTGGCCACAATTTCTGGGGAAGATTTTTATTGTTTTTGTATGCCGAATTGTTTTTCTCCAATTAAATGTAAACTATTACTTTGTAGTCTAATAATACGCTTAAGTGCCATAAGTCATGGAACCTAGTATTGTGTAGCCCAGCGAAGTGCAGCAACTTGATGTGGCATCGATTCCACAAGAGGGCGGAATACCTCTGGAGAGATGTTGACCCATGCCGACTGGATAGCTTCCCACAGCTTCCTGATATTTGTAGGTGCAGGATCTTGGGTGCGAATGGATCTCAACACCACATCAATAAATGTTTGATTGGGTTCATGTCGGGTGAACGTGGTGGCCACACCATTTGTTGAAACTCTCCAGAATGCTCCCCTAACCAATTCTGGACAACTTGGGACTGATGATATGACGCATGATCCTGCTGGAATATTCCATCGTTGTGGGGGTACATGAAGTTTATGAAGGACTGCAAATGTTCATCAAGCAAAGTAAAGTAGCGGTTTCCAGTTAATGACATGTTCAGGTGGACCAGTGGAACCAACCCATGCCATGTGAACACACCTCACACTATTATGTAATCACCACTAGCCTGCATGGTGCCTTGTGGACAAACAGGGTCCATGGCCTCATGAAGTCTGCCTACCATTAGCTCTAAACTACTTGAACCATGACTCATCAGACCACACCACATGTTGTCAGTCCTCCATTGTCCAATTAGCAACATCACAAGCCCAAGTGAGGAGCAGTATCTGGCGTCGTAGTGTTAACAGGGGTACTCTGGGTGTCTTTTGCTCCCACATCCCATGGAAGCTAGAGAACACTGCGCTGACCTACTGAATATGTGTCTGGTACCTCCTGCATTGAATGTGGATGTGATGTGAGCCAGTGTCGCATGCCGTTACCAAGACAATTCTGGCCAGATGCTGCTCATCACGGTCATAAAGCACACACACGTGACACTGTAGATCGAGGAATGTCGAATGTGCCACAACTTCGGAAATGGAATGTCCCATCCATCAGGCACTCTCTATTATGCCCCATTAGAACTACGATAATTCAGGTTGCATGAGCAGCCTAGCCGGTGATCAAACTGACTCATGAGATGTCAGATTACAACTAAGGTCTGGACATTTCTAAGACATCACAGTACGATGACACCACCTACCATTACCTTTACATACTGCTATCCCATGAGCTTTGGCAGTTCAGTGTACTCTAACACTACTGCATTAATACTGTAAAGCACTACACTTATATTACATTGCAGGACCATAGCAGGGTGAAAATGGAGAGTCCTAAGTATGCTCCAGGTGGCTCTTTAGGTTACAGGGTGCCAAGCAAAGCACCCTACAAGACAAATGCTTATGCCACAGGGGAGCAATGGTGCCACCCACTAGATCGTGCACCCTGGGAGGTAGCACCATTCACCCTCCCTTAATTACATGAGCAGTGGTACTGCTCACCCTCCCCCAATTACCACTCACCCTCCGCTTTTACATAGATTAGTTCTACTTAACTAATATTCAATGCTTCTATTGTAAAGTAGGGATCCCCATATACAGGTGTTCAATACTGTTCCACTAAGTCTGGTCCATTTGTGAGTGGAAAATAAGCTTTCACAATAAGGAAATGTGGACCTGATTCAGACCCGCTCGCTAGGATGTGTACGCTCGCACCCAGCGTATGCAAATTTGGGAAGGCAGGCGATCACACGGCAAGGCATCAGCACGCCCACTATGTCTTGGCATGCGCTTGCTTTGTGTATGCAGACACCCACCAGCCAGTCTTAAGATGCCCACTTGCGCACATCATATCCAGGAAGTGTATGCAACCATCGGTACTTCGGGTACCATCGGATGCGATCGCAGCGCTTGAGGCTGACCATACCTACCGCAAGCACTGCGAGCAGTTCAGTGTAAAAACCAGCCAGGTGACGTGTATTATAACGCTGCCTATAATTTATGCACGCCTCTGAAACGGCGTTGAGACGCTCAGGCACACCTGCATTAGCATCTCCACTCCCCCGTTTATAGTGGCCAGCCCCTGTCACCAGCCACAAACTGCCTCTCCTGTCACTCACTCTGCTGGGCTATCTATGCGCAGTGAGAGAATGTTTCCCGATCTCACACTGTGATGCGCATGCATGCGCACAATGTGAACATCGGCCGTGTACGAGCGAACACATCCTAGCGAGCAGGTCTGCATCAGGTTCAGTTACTGTAAGGGTAGTTAGGCTATGGAATGCCTTACCAATTGAAAATGGTGATGGAAAATTCAGTAACAGAATTAAAATGGGTTGGACATCTTTCTCACAAGAAATCGTATCTGTGGCCATAGATATTACAGGACATTATGGGGATGGTTGATCCAGGGGATTCAATCAATTTTCCAGAATTTTTTTTCATTGAAATGTTTCTTACTATGGAAATCATTCTCTGTGAAAATGGAATAAAATTTCATTTTTGTGCAAGTAAATTGTTTTGTCCTGGTTACACAGAGCAATCATTTTACCAGCTTAAATTACAAGAGAAATATTACTTGCAAAGAAAACACACCGAACCTGCCTGGCATTTCCAAACATTCTTTAATGATTCTATTTTCATCTACACAGTTTCTTTTTATTATTCCTATGAGGTAAGTGCCGTCTATGGCAACGTCTAGAACATTATGTATTAAAACATGATGCAAGGTCTATATTAATATAGATAAAAGCAGTAAAAACAACTTGGCTTTACCTGCTAACCCAAGGTACTTTATTGGAATTAATAAATCAAGTGAACAAAAGGGACTGCATTATTCAGTTTACTTTGCACTGGACCTCATTGCTGCATTATACAGTTGGCACTGTACCTCATTGCTGCATTATACAGTTGGCACTGTACCTCATTGCTGCATTATTCAGTTTGCACTGGACCTCATTGCTGCAATATGCAGTTTGCACTGTACCTCATTGCTGCATTATACAGTTAGCACTGGACCTCATTGCTGCATTATACAGTTTGCACTGGACCTCATTGCTGCATTAAACAGTTTGCACTGGACCTCATTGCTGCATTATACAGTTTTGCACTGGACCTCATTGCTGCATTATACAGTTGGCACTGTACCATATTGCTGCATTATTCAGTTTGCACTGGACCTCATTGCTGCATTATACAGTTTTGCACTGGACCTCATTGCTGCATTATACAGTTGGCACTGTACCATATTGCTGCATTATTCAGTTTGCACTGTACCTCATTGCTGCATTATACAGTTGGCACTGTACCATATTGCTGCATTATTCAGTTTGCACTGGACCTCATTGCTGCAATATGCAGTTTGCACTGTACCTCATTGCTGCATTATACAGTTAGCACTGGACCTCATTGCTGCATTATACAGTTTGCACTGAACCTCATTGCTGCATTATACAGTTTGCACTGGACCTCATTGCTGCATTATACAGTTGGCACTGTACCATATTGCTGCATTATTCAGTTTGCACTGGACCTCATTGCTGCAATATGCAGTTTGGACTGGACCTCATTGCTGCATTAAACAGTTGGCACTGTACCATATTGCTGCATTATTCAGTTTGCACTGGACCTCATTGCTGCAATATACAGTTTGCACTGGACCTCATTGCTGCATTATACAGTTGGCACTGTACCATATTGCTGCATTATTCAGTTTGCACTGGACCTCATTGCTGCAATATGCAGTTTGCACTGGACCTCATTGCTGCATTATACAGTTGGCACTGTACAATATTGCTGCATTATTCAGTTTGCACTGGACCTCATTGCTGCAATATACAGTTTGCACTGGACCTCATTGCTGCATTATACAGTTGGCACTGTACCATGTTGCTGCATTATACAGTTAGCACTGGACCTCATTGCTGCATTATACAGTTTGCACTGGACCTCATTGCTGCATTATACAGTTTGCACTGGACCTCATTGCTGCATTATACAGTTGGCACTGTACCATATTGCTGCATTATTCAGTTTGCACTGGACCTCATTGCTGCAATATGCAGTTTGCACTGTACCTCATTGCTGCATTATACAGTTGGCACTGGACCTCATTGCTGCAATATGCAGTTTGCACTGGACCTCATTGCAGCATTATACAGTTGGCACTGTACCATATTGCTGCATTATTCAGTTTGCACTGGACCTCATTGCTGCATTATACAGTTGGCACTGGACCTCATTGCTGCATTATTCAGTTTGCACTGGACCTCATTGCTGCAATATGCAGTTTGCACTGTACCTCATTGCTGCATTATACAGTTGGCACTGGACCTCATTGCTGCAATATGCAGTTTGCACTGGACCTCATTGCAGCATTATACAGTTGGTACTGTCCCTCATTGCTGCATGCATTATACAGTTGGTACTATACCTCATTGCTGCATTATACAGTTGGCACTGTACCTCATTGCTGCATTATACACTTGGCACTGTACCTCATTGCTGCATTATACAGTTAGCACTGGACCTCATTGCTGCATTATACAGTTGGCACTGGACCTCATTGCTGCATTATACAGTTGGTACTGTCCCTCATTGCTGCATGCATTATACAGTTGGCACTGTACCTCATTGCTGCATTATACAGTTGGTACTATACCTCATTGCTGCATTATACAGTTGGTACTGTCCCTCATTGCTGCATGCATTATACAGTTGGTACTATACCTCATTGCTGCATAATACAATTGGCACTGTACCTCATTGCTGCATTATACAGTTGGCACTGTACCATATTGCTGCATTATTCAGTTTGCACTGGACCTCATTGCTGCAATATGCAGTTTGGACTGGACCTCATTGCTGCATTAAACAGTTGGCACTGTACCATATTGCATGCATTATACAGTTGGTACTATACCTCATTGCTGCATTATACAGTTTGCACTGGACCTCATTGCTGCATTATACAGTTGGCACTGTACCATATTGCTGCATTATTCAGTTTGCACTGGACCTCATTGCTGCAATATGCAGTTTGGACTGGACCTCATTGCTGCATTAAACAGTTGGCACTGTACCATATTGCTGCATTATTCAGTTTGCACTGGACCTCATTGCTGCAATATACAGTTTGCACTGGACCTCATTGCTGCATTATACAGTTGGCACTGTACCATATTGCTGCATTATTCAGTTTGCACTGGACCTCATTGCTGCAATATGCAGTTTGCACTGGACCTCATTGCTGCATTATACAGTTGGCACTGTACAATATTGCTGCATTATTCAGTTTGCACTGGACCTCATTGCTGCAATATACAGTTTGCACTGGACCTCATTGCTGCATTATACAGTTGGCACTGTACCATGTTGCTGCATTATACAGTTAGCACTGGACCTCATTGCTGCATTATACAGTTTGCACTGGACCTCATTGCTGCATTATACAGTTTGCACTGGACCTCATTGCTGCATTATACAGTTGGCACTGTACCATATTGCTGCATTATTCAGTTTGCACTGGACCTCATTGCTGCAATATGCAGTTTGCACTGTACCTCATTGCTGCATTATACAGTTGGCACTGGACCTCATTGCTGCAATATGCAGTTTGCACTGGACCTCATTGCAGCATTATACAGTTGGCACTGTACCATATTGCTGCATTATTCAGTTTGCACTGGACCTCATTGCTGCATTATACAGTTGGCACTGGACCTCATTGCTGCATTATTCAGTTTGCACTGGACCTCATTGCTGCAATATGCAGTTTGCACTGTACCTCATTGCTGCATTATACAGTTGGCACTGGACCTCATTGCTGCAATATGCAGTTTGCACTGGACCTCATTGCAGCATTATACAGTTGGTACTGTCCCTCATTGCTGCATGCATTATACAGTTGGTACTATACCTCATTGCTGCATTATACAGTTGGCACTGTACCTCATTGCTGCATTATACACTTGGCACTGTACCTCATTGCTGCATTATACAGTTAGCACTGGACCTCATTGCTGCATTAGACAGTTTGCACTGGACCTCATTGCTGCATTATACAGTTGGCACTGGACCTCATTGCTGCATTATACAGTTGGTACTGTCCCTCATTGCTGCATGCATTATACAGTTGGCACTGTACCTCATTGCTGCATTATACAGTTGGTACTATACCTCATTGCTGCATTATACAGTTGGTACTGTCCCTCATTGCTGCATGCATTATACAGTTGGTACTATACCTCATTGCTGCATAATACAATTGGCACTGTACCTCATTGCTGCATTATACACTTGGCACTGTACCTCATTGCTGCATTATACAGTTGGTACTGTCCCTCATTGCTGCATGCATTATACAGTTGGCACTGTAGCTCATTGCTGCATTATACAGTTGGTACTATACCTCATTGCTGCATTATACTGTTGGCACTGTACCTCATTGCTGCATTATACACTTGGCACTGTACCTCATTGCTGCATTATACAGTTGGTACTGTCCCTCATTGCTGCATTATACAGTTGGCACTGGACCTCATTGCTGCATTATACAGTTGGTACTGTCCCTCATTGATGCATGCATTATACACTTGGCACTGTACCTCATTGCTGCATTATACAGTTGGTACTGTCCCTCATTGCTGCATGCATTATACAGTTTGCACTGGACCTCATTGCTGCATTATACAGTTGGTACTATACCTCATTGCTGCATTATACAGTTGGCACTGTACCTCATTGCTGCATTATACACTTGGCACTGTACCTCATTGCTGCATTATACAGTTGGCAATGTACCATATTGCTGCATTATACAGTTAGCACTGGACCTCATTGCTGCATTATACAGTTTGCACTGGACCTCATTGCTGCATTATACAGTTGGCCTGGACCTCATTGCTGCAATATTCAGTTTGCACTGGACCTCATTGCTGCAATATGCAGTTTGCACTGGACCTCATTGCTGCATTATACAGTTGGCACTGTACCATATTGCTGCATTATTCAGTTTGCACTGGACCTCATTGCTGCATTATACAGTTGTCACTGTGCCTCATTGCTGCATGCATTATACAGTTGGCACTGTACCTCATTGCTGCATTATACAGTTGGTACTGTCCCTCATTGCTGCATTCATTATACAGTTGGTACTATACCTCATTGCTGCATTATACATTATACAGTTGGTACTATACCTCAGTGCTGCATGGCACTGTACCTCATTGCTGCATTATACACTTGGCACTGTACCTCATTGCTGCATTATACAGTTGGTACTGTCCCTCATTGCTGCATGCATTATACAGTTGGCACTGTACCTCATTGCTGCATTATACAGTTGGTACTATACCTCATTGCTGCATTATACAGTTGGCACTGTACCTCATTGCTGCATTATACACTTGGCACTGTACCTCATTGCTGCATTATACAGTTTGTACTGTCCCTCATTGCTGCATGCATTATACACTTGGCACTGTACCTCATTGCTGCATTATACAGTTGGTACTGTCCCTCATTGCTGCATGCATTATACACTTGGCACTGTACCTCATTGCTGCATTATACAGTTGGTACTGTCCCTCATTGCTGCATGCATTATACACTTGGCACTGTACCTCATTGCTGCATTATACAGTTGGTACTGTCCCTCATTGCTGCATGCATTATACAGTTGGCACTGTACCTCATTGCTGCATTATACAGTTGGTACTATACCTCATTGCTGCATTATACAGTTGGCACTGTACCTCATTGCTGCATTATACACTTGGCACTGTACCTCATTGCTGCATTATACAGTTGGTACTGTCCCTCATTGCTGCATGCATTATACACTTGGCACTGTACCTCATTGCTGCATTATACAGTTGGTACTGTCCCTCATTGCTGCATGCATTATACAGTTGGCACTGTACCTCATTGCTGCATTATACAGTTGGTACTGTACCTCATTGCTGCAATATGCAGTCGGCACTGTACCTCATTGCTGCAATATGCAGTCGGCACTGTACCTCATTGCTGCAATATGCAGTTTGCACTGGACCTCATTGGACGCATACCAGAGGATCAGAACCAACCACATTAGAACACCCTGCAGATATCCAACCAAAGGATCACAGCATGCACACATACCACCATGTGCTCCTCAGGAACAACAAGCTAATGTCGCCTGTTTCTAGTTATCTTCTAACCACACTGATCACTTCAGGTATCACTGAGATCAATCTGCTTGGCTTGAGCGCTCAACAGTTGGATCTTCTCCATTGTAACCCATTTTCTATGTGTGTGGCCAGATTAAAAAAGACAACTGCCTGGTAAGTGAGTGGCTAAAATAAATTCCATTTTACTACTGTTCTTAGTTTTAATGTATGATGTAAAATACGTTCAGTATGGCAGAATATGTGGCAGGATGGCAGAATACATGGTAGGATAGCAGAATATGTGGCAGGATAGCATTTTGCTCTTCCAATTGCTCTTCTGTGGGACATCAAATTTATAAAAACATTTAATAAAAAGCTTAAAACAAACAATAGTACCGCATGTAATAAATACAGTTCTGCTCTCTCCTCAATCATGATTAATTAAGCCAAACAAGTACTAAACGAGCAGTAGTTTAGAAGAAGTTAAATGAATAAAAGGTCTGTCTTTATGGTGGGTACACACCTGAATGACTGCCATTTGCGCTGATGTTCAGAGTGATTTGCCTTCACCCTGGACATCGCATGATTGCCGGTACACACTGCACGATTTAATAAATGACGGAACGGTCACTTGTGCCGTCCTTCATTAATATGTATGGCGCCACTTGCGATATCGTGTGATTGGCCATGCTGCACGACTAATCACACGATATTACATGCGACCACAGGAGCGAGCAAAATCAGCCAAATCGGGGCGATATCGTGCAGGTGTGTACCCAGCCTTTATAGTGGTATTTTTGGTGCCTCTTGGCTGATTTCTGAGTGTGTTACTGAGTTCAGTGAAATGGACATGCACCCTAAAATAGTCTTGATGGAACAGTAAACCCACAAAGAAACATGGCACAGTTTTTGTAGTGCATAAATGGCCATACACAGGGAGTTTCAATAATGAGCAATTTCCCAACAGATCAGCACAAAGCATATAATTACCCAAGCAAATACTTGCTTGTTTTTTACTTACACTTGTACGAGTTGCAAGCAAAAGACAAGTCAGTTTATCCTATTGCTTCCATGAGTTCAATGAGGTTATCCTGCTTGACTAGTTGAATTGGCCCAACTGTGTATTAGGTTGATATGTAATTTTATAAAATATAAACTGCACTAAAGTAAATAAAATTTCCAGCTATATAGTATAGGGAGTGACAGACATATGTACAAGTGGCTGCAAGTAAAAGTGTACTTTTGAGAGTTTGTTTGGCTTCCTCGATGTCAGTGCTGTTCATCTATCTTTTACAGCTAATGGGATCAGCCACAACAGCCACTGCACTATGTATACAGTAAATCTAAGGGCATTCGGACAGACTTAATTGAATCAAGGTAAGATTATGTGCAGAACATTGTGAACAGAAACCTAATGGAGAGAGGTCATAGCTGTGGAGTTTGATAAAAGAAGAAGGAACGTCAATTTAAATTTTTGCCAGACAGTGAACTCATGGAAGCAATTTATAATGTTGCCTTAATGGGAAAACAACACTCCAACACAAGTAACATGTTTTCTATTGAGAGCAGCATATTTAAAATACACAGAATGCTGTCCTTAAAGGAATATCATAGTTAAAAGTGTCCACTTGTGTACTTTTCTTGCCTTTGGTCTGAGTGTATGTAACAGTTACCTGCAGTTAAAAAGCTTGTCTTCAGGACTAGCCCATCTGCTAACATTGGGCTTCATTTACAACACGCACTTGGAGCACCCAGTTTTATGTTTGCCGTGTTTTTCCTTTTGTCTGGCCCTGTGGAGCACAATGGCACCTTACAAATAAAAGACAATAGCAATAATAAGTATTATGGTGAGGCACAAAAATACTAAGAGCATATTTTATTGTATAAATTATGCATAAGTAAGGGAATTTTGTGCTGTCATTATTACAATTAGAGATGAGCGGGTTCGGATCTCAGAGAACCAAACCCACCCGAACTTAGAGGATCCGAGTCTGGTTTTCCCGCCTGACTTGGATCTGAAAACGAGGCAAAATGTCATCATCCCGCTGTTGGATTCTCGCGGGTTTTGGATTCTATAAAGGTCCCGCGATCACCGCCATTTTTAATTCCAGCTGTGGTGATTGAAGAGGGAGGGAGCTGGGAACTGTGCTGAGGGAGCTGAGAGCTGTGCTGTTATGTTCTGCTATGCATAGGGGCTGGCTACTGTTGTGTCAGGGGCTGGCTGCTTATGTCCATAGGGGGCAGGGCTGGCTGTTGTCCATATACTGGGGCTGGCTTGCTGTTGTCCTGTCCACTCCATAGGGGCTGGCTGTTGTCCATAATATCCATATATACTGGGGCTGGCTGGCTGTTGTCCTGTCCACTCCATAGGGGCTGGCTGGCTGTTGTCTAGAGGCTGGCTGTGCTGTTGTGTTGTCCAGGGGGTGCTCTGTCCATCAGGGGTGCTATTAACCCCAGTGTGGAAAAAATTATGTATTTTACTTTTATTTAGTTTTTTATTTATAGCCTGCCACACCACCAGTGTTAAAATAAAACATATTTTTTGTGTGCGCGTGTTAGCCTGCCATACCACCAGTGTGGAAATAAAAACAATTTTTTTGTGTGTGCGTGTTAGCCACACCACCAGTGAAAAAATAAAAACAATTTTTTGTGTGTGCATGTGGCTGTTAGCACACCAGTGAGAAAATAAAAACTATTTTTTTGTGTGCGGAATTGCGTATTAGCCACACCACCAGTGAGATAATGGAAACAATTTTTTATGTGTGCATAATTGCGTATTAGCTACACCACCAGTGAGAAAATAAAAACAATTTTTTGTGTGTGCATAATTGCATATTAGCTACACCACCAGTGAGAAAATAAAAACAATTTTTTGTGGGTGCCTAATTGCATATTAGCCACACCACCAGTGAGAAAATAAAAACAATTTTTCTTGTGTGCGTGTTAGCCTGCCATACCACCAGTGTGAAAATAAAAACAATTTTTTTGTGTGCGTGTTAGCCACACCAGCAGTGAAAAAAATCAAAAAACTATTTTTGTGTCTGTGTGGTTGTTAGACACACCACCAGTGAGAAAATAAAAACTATTTTTTGTGTGTGCGTGTGGCTGTTAGCACACCAGTGAGAAAATAAAAACTTTTTTTGTGTGCGTAATTGCGTATTAGCCACACCATCAGTGAGATAATGGAAACAATTTTTTGTGTGTGAATAATTGCATATTAGCCACACCACTAGTGAGAAAATAAAAACTATTTTTTGTGTGTGCCTAATTGCATATTAGCCACACCACCAGTGAAAAAATAAAAACAATTTTTTGTGTGTGCATGTGGCTGTTAGCACACCAGTGTGAAAATAAAAACTATTTTTTTGTGTGCGTAATTGCGTATTAGCCACACCATCAGTGAGATAATGGAAACAATTTTTTATGTGTGCATAATTGCGTATTAGCTACACCACCAGTGAGAAAATAAAAGCAATTTTTTGTGGGTGCCTAATTGCATATTAGCCACACCACCAGTGAGAAAATAAAAACAATTTTTCTTGTGTGTGTGTTAGCCTGCCATACCACCAGTGTGAAAATAAAAACAATTTTTTTGTGTGTGCGTGTTAGCCACACCACCAGTGAAAAAATCAAAAAACTATTTTTGTGTCTGTGTGGTTGTTAGCCACACCACCAGTGAGAAAATAAAAACTATTTTTTGTGTGTGCGTGTGGCTGTTAGCACACCAGTGAGAAAATAAAAACTTTTTTTGTGTGCGGAATTGCGTATTAGTCACACCATCAGTGAGATAATGGAAACAATTTTTTGTGTGTGAATAATTGCATGTTAGCCACACCACCAGTGAGAAAATAAAAACAATTTTTCTTGTGTGCGTGTTAGCCTGCCACCCCACCAGTGTGAAAATAAAAACAATTTTTCTTGTGTGCGTGTTAGCCTGCCATACCACCAGTGTGAAAATAAAAACAATTTTTTTGTGTGTGCGTGTTAGCCACACCACCAGTGAAAAAATCAAAAAACTATTTTTGTGTCTGTGTGGTTGTTAGCCACACCACCAGTGAGAAAATAAAAACTATTTTTTGTGTGTGCTTGTGGCTGTTAGCACACCAGTGAGAAAATAAAAACTTTTTTTGTGTGCGTAATTGCGTATTAGCCACACCATCAGTGAGATAATGGAAACTATTTTTTGTGTGTGAATAATTGCATGTTAGCCACACCACCAGTGAGAAAATAAAAACTATTTTTTGTGTGTGCCTAATTGCATATTAGCCACACCACCAGTGAGAAAATAAAAACAATTTTTCTTGTGTGCGTGTTAGCCTGCCACCCCACCAGTGTGAAAATAAAAACTATTTTTCTTGTGTGCGTGTTAGCCTGCCATACCACCAGTGTGAAAATAAAACAATTTTTTGTGTGTGCGTGTTAGCCACACCACCAGTGAAAAAATAAAAACAATTTTTTGTGTGTGCATGTGGCTGTTAGCACACCAGTGAGAAAATAAAAACTATTTTTTTGTGTGCATAATTGCGTATTAGCCACACCATCAGTGAGATAATGGAAACAATTTTTTGTGTGTGAATAATTGCATATTAGCCACACCACCAGTGAGAAAATAAAAGCAATTTTTTGTGGGTGCCTAATTGCATATTAGCCACACCACCAGTGAGAAAATAAAAACAATTTTTCTTGTGTGCGTGTTAGCCTGCCACCCCACCAGTGTGAAAATAACATTTTTTTTCTTGTGTGCGTGTTAGCCTGCCATACCACCAGTGTGAAAATAAAAACAATTTTTTTGTGTGTGCGTGTTAGTCACACCACCAGTGAAAAAATCAAAAAACTATTTTTGTGTGTGTGTGGTTGTTAGCCACACCACCAGTGAGAAAATAAAAACTATTTTTTGTGTGTGCGTGTTAGCCACACCACCAGTGAAAAAATAAAAACAATTTTTTGTGTGTGTGTGTGTCTGTTAGCACACCAGTGAGAAAATAAAAACTATTTTTTTGTGTGCGTAATTGCGTATTAGCCACACCATCAGTGAGATAATGGAAACAGTTTTTTGTGTGTGCATAATTGCGTATTAGTTACACCACCAGTGAGAAAATAAAAACAATTTTTTGTGGGTGCCTAATTGCATATTAGCCATACCACCAGTGAGAAAATAAAAACAATTTTTTTTGCGTGTGTAATTGCATATTCACCACACCACCAGTGTGAAAATATTTTTTTTTTTTGTGTATGTGTGTGGTTGGTTGTGTGCGTTAGCCACACTATAATTGCTTGGTGACACTGCTGTAAGACTGCAGTGAGTATGGAGGACAGTCACATGACAGGACAGCAGGATCCACATACCAGTCTTGAAGCTACCGGCAGCAGTCATTATGACGATGCAAGGCTGTCAATGTCATCTATGAAGGCTGATGTAAAAGGGCTTAAGTCAGGCCAAAAAGTCAGGGTAAAAAAAACAACTTTTACCCTGTTAAAGAAAAAAAAATCGAAAGCTAAGTCAGCTTTAGAGAAACAAAAAATTGGCAATATGCCATTCACTACACAAAGTGGCAAGGAAAGGATAAAGCATTGACCTTTATTATTTATGACTGGTGGTTCTAGTGATGATTTAAGCCCCTCTGCTTGCAGGAGAGGTACAAAAAAAATGAAAATTGTTAAGACGAATAAGACACTGGAACCAACTGTGTGCTCCGAAAAATCACAAATCCTGAGGAGAGTCCAAGTGTGTCTGCAGTTACCATGTGTGAGCCTGACCTTTTGGATCCTCCTTCCACCATTTGTGTGCCCTCTGCAAATGTGGGCATGAGCAGCACAAGTCAACATGCTGACGTAGAAATTGAAGATGCTTTTGTGGAATTGCATGAGGAGGATGAGGAGGATATTTATATAGTTGGCGATAACAACAAGGATGATGAGGATGTTGATGGCGAGGATGTTTGTGTAAAAACTATAAATCAGGCAACAGATGGTTGCCCATGGTGGGAAAACATCTCATTGTTGCCATGCCTGGGCAAAGAACCAAAAAATTCCACTTCCATTGTGTGGAATTATTTCCACCCAAATACGGACAACCTTTGCCAAGCCATTTGTAACCATTGGCAAGTAACAATGAGTAGAGGTAATGACCTTAACCATCTTGGTTACGTCACTTGCAGCGCATTCATCAAATTGGAAAGTGTAATTCAAATTCTAAAACTTTGGGGACAAAAAAATGAACAACAATCAGTCCAGTGTCATGTAGCTGCTCCCTTCTATCTGGATCCAAGCGCCTGCAATCTGAACCACCAACACCTGCATCATCATCAACATTCTTATTCGTGATCGGAAGTAGTCCTGCATCCAATTTCATAAGCATGACTGACTCCTCTCCTATCCGTGATTCCTCAGAAAGATCCTTGAGTGCTACGACTGTTGCTGCTGCTGGGGGTGGATCTTCATCCCAGAAAGGGACCAAGAAGACTACTACTAGTAGTAATTTAAAAAAACAATTGACTATTAAACAGTCCTTTGATAGAGGAGGTAAGTATAACAGCTGTCACCCAGTTTCACAGCGGATCACTGACGCCATGATGGCTGTGCTAGTATTAGATGGTGAAATATTAAAAAATGAGGCTGATAGTGTGGAGGAAGTGCAAAAGGAGGATTAGGGGGAAATTTGTGTCCTATCTGACACTAATGAGGATGTTGATGATGAGGATGTGGTTTGCATAAGTCAGCCACCAGTGGCAGCAGTTCTTGCTCATGATAAAAATAAAACCAGAAAAGCCACATCTTGGGTGTGGAATTATTTTAATCTAAATTTTGACAACAGTTGTGAAGGCATCTGTTCATTTGTAAAGCCAAAATTAGCAGAGGAAGGGACGTTAACCATCTAGGCACCTCCTCCCTGTTACGTCATTTGCAGCGAGTTCATGCAATTTGTTTAACAAAAATGTAATTATTTGTATATTAAAAACAAGCAGTCAATTATCAGCTACCAGCAGTTTGGACCAACACATGCAATCTCCACCACCAACACCCTCATCATCAACCTCATCCTTAATAATTGAAGGTAGTCCTTCCAAAAAATGTTTTGTGGGGGCCCAAACAAACCAAGGAGTTCAACCACAAAAGTGTCAGTCCTAGTCGCTAAAGTGCTTGGTTTGTTAAACTGTGAATGTCCTTTTTAATATCCCACATAAGAGTGGGTGGGACGGACAATTCCATCTTGCTCCTCTTTTCTTTACATTTTGTACAATTTGGGCCATTGCTGACTGACATTATTATAGTTAATTAAACGGCCATCCTGTCTGCCACTGCTGTGTGGCAATGTTTCATAGATGTCCTATCTTTTTTAAACTGCCGTGCGTTTGTTCCGCTGCTCTGTTGCTTACTTTAGCCAGCCAGCTCGCTGCAGCCTTTGGCCTATATTGGTGAAAAATAGTGAAATCAATATTGTAAGCTGTGAGGTGGTTAAAAATGCATGGAAATGCCTGAAAATGATTGGCAGGGCCGGATTAAGGGGGGGGGGCGACGGGGCGGTCGTACCTGGGCCCCCACACACAGAGGGGCTCCCACTAGCGCGGCCACACTACACGGTGACAAACACACAGCCGCCGGCGGCAGCTGTATGTTTGTTACAGTAGCTGATGAGAGTCACACAGACTCTCATTGGCTGCTGCTTCAACGGAGGGAGCCGGCTGGAGCTCACTCATGAGCTCTGTCTTCTGGCTCCCCCCCGGGTGATGATGGGAGTGACGTCATGACGTGGGGGCACTACTGGGGGCACTGCATAGGGGGACCACTACTGGGGCATTATATAATGGGCACTGCATAGGGGGGGACACTACAGGGTCTGGGGGCACTATATAAGGTGCACTAATGGGGGCACTGTATAGGGGGACCATTACTGGGGCATTATATAAGGGGCACTGCATAGGGGGGACCACTACTGGGTCTGGGGGCACTATATAAGGGGCACTATTGGGGGCACTGCAAGGAGCATTACTATTGGGGGCATTACTACAGGGGACGGTGGTATATAGGGGCCCCCACAAGTTTGTTGCCCAGGGGCCCCCACAGACCTTAATCCGGCCCTGATGATTGTTAATAAGGTTAATAATACTGTAGAAACAAATTATGTGGTTTTAGCTGTTTATATAATACAGATCCAAAACCTAAAACCAAACACCAAGGAAAAAGATCCAAAACTAGATCCAGATCCAAAACCAGGAGAGATACAGATCCAAAACCAAAACAAAAACACGTGGTCGGCGCATATCTCTAATTACAATAGCACTTTGAAGCTATGTTACAATGGGTACGGGGAGCCTAGAAATTAGCTTATCTGCTAATGTGCAGCTGTAAGGCAAAAGATGTGCTCCAATAAAAGTATGGGATAAGACCCAATATCTATGAGAGCTAATGCACATACGTGCTCCTCCACAAATGCATCTGTTTTGCTCTTTGTAATTTGCATACATCTGGGTGCAATTCTTTAGATGCACAGATCTCCATAAATGAGAATCAAAGATAGTGTTCAAATCCCCTGGGAGAAAACCTGATCATGAAGGGACTTTTAAAGCCATTGATGCTGTCTGATGAAGTGTTATTCTTGGTGAGCTAGATACTCATAGGGGCATATTCAATTGGAGGCGAGAAAAGCACAAATCTCACACCTGCCAATAATAACCTGATAAGCTGCTTCCTTTTTTATCTAGGCATGTTTCAAAAAGCAGTCAGAAGACAACTGATGCTGGCCTTCTTGTGTGGATTTTTCCTGACGGTCTCAGTGAAGCAGAAGAAATCTGGTCATTAAGCCCCTGTGTCTGACCAGATTGAATATAGATCCTTCTGATTGGTGCTTGCATGGCAGCCATTGCCTTTTTGTTTGGCTTAACTTTGTCTTTGCAGTGGTGGGGTGGTTAATAGAGATATGCAAAATCTCTGTTTGTGCTATCACCAAAATTCAGATGCAGATGGGATGGCAGTCCACCAAGTTTCCAACTGTAAGTGCTGTTGTAGGATGGAAATGGTAAAACGTGTCTTCACTTAATAAGTGAGAACCTCCACTCAACTTCTCCTATTGGTGGGTGCAAATGCCCACCTCTAGCCCTGCAAACCCCTTGAATTTTGTTGAAAAATAAGCACTTATCAAGGCTCAAAATTTTGCAATGCACCTTGTATGTAGTCTATGTATTCAAGGCAACATGTCTAAATATATCTCATCTTCTAGTATATTATGGAATCTCTTAGCTACTTGTCTCTGAATATATGTTTGGTTAGATAAAATGGGGCTTGGAACTAAAGGATGGCAAATAGACCTCGGGATTGCATACCCCCCCCCGGCTATATGGTGTATGTTGTGACGTTTGTGTGCTGTTTATAAGAGGTGAGTAAATTATTTTCCATCAGTTCTGGAAGAGTAGTTTAGGTCAATCTGTCTCCTCTGCTGAATATATTCATCAATGAAGAAACTCAGCAGAAGATAAGGTTAGAAATACTATTAAACATGAGATTGGTAGGGATAGAAAGTCAGCTCCAAGCAGGGAACACAACTCTAGCTGTCATGAAATTCCAGGTCCATTCCAAGAAAAACAATTACCGCACATACAAGGTTTTATTACATGAAGCAGCATAAATACAGTATATATGTAACATTCTCCTCAACAATTTATATGCAAGAGTTATTGTCCTATAAACAAAAATAACAAATGGAAGCATAGTTTGGGTTAACTGCGATTATTATTTTATAATTTTTATTAATTTTTGTTTAATAAGCACTACAAGGATTCTGCAGCACTGTACACAGTACAAAGTACAACCATTTAAAATTAACTACATAATTATTACGTACAAGAGCACAAATTACAGATATACAGTACATTATTAAAGCCACAAATTATGTAATGACAAAGAGGGAGAAAGGGCTATAGGTGGAGAAAAATGGAAAGTGGGGAGCAGAGCTTGGTATTGTAAAGACCGGGGAGTTATGAGGAGGGATCATAAGCTTGGCTAAAGAAATTGGTTTTGAGGCCACGTTTGAATGAAGAGGGGCTCTTAGTGAATGTCTGATGAAGCTTGGGACAGCATTTCAAAGAATAGGAGCAGCAAAAGAGAATCCTGGAGTCTGGCATGGGAGGAGGTGATGCAGCAGATATTGGAAGAACAAGGAGGGAGGGAGTGTAAGTGGGAATGAGGTTGGATATGTACAGAGAGCCAGTGGAATGATTGGAAGAGGAAAATGAGGCATGCAGTAAAGTAAAGAATACACTTAAATTGTGAATACTCCAAGGGGAGTAATGGTAAGAGAAAAGATAAGAGTTTTAGTGGCTTCCAGGGTGAGAAAGGAGCAGATGCTGGATATATTGTGGAGATGGAAACAACAACAATGGGAGGAAGACTGGATGTGCTGCGAGATAGAGAAGGCAGAGTTGAGGATGACACCTATATATTGACCTTGGAAAGTGTAGTCAATGGAGAGGTAGAGGGGAAAAAAGAAAAGTAGACTTGGAGGGGTAAAGATGATGATTTCAATTCAGAGACGTTGAGTTCCCCCCAAAAATAAGTGTATAAGGAACATAGGAAGAGAACAAGGACAGAGCCTTTGGAACATCAGGAAGGGGACAGAGAGGTGAGGGGGAGGTTGGAGTGGAGACAGAAAAGGAAAAGTTGGACAAGTAGGAGGAAAATCATGAGACCAAAGTGTCAATGGAGTGGAAGATTTGAATGAGGAGGGAGTAGGTGATGGCATTGAATACAGCTGTGAGTTTGAGAATGATTAGTATAGAGAAGTGACCCTTGGATTCACAGAGCCTTTTCAAAGAGGACAGTTTAAGTTGAGTGGTGGGGAAAAGAACCAGATTGAATAGGGTCAAGGAGACAGAGGATGGAAATGAAGCAGGTGATGTTATCTCCTTTAAATAACATATTCAAGGAGTTCGGAAGCAGAGAGATGAGGCAATAATTAGAGGGAGGATGGGTACAGGGATATTTTCTTAGAAGGTGGAGACCATGGCATGTTTTAAAGAAGGAGGAAGGTTCCTAAAAAAGGGATAGTTTTAGCAGGTGGGTAATGTGGGAGCAGGCATCAGGAGTAAGATAACAGAGGAGGTGAGAACAGATTTGATCAAGTTGTCAAGGGGAGATATGATCAAAGAAGGGTGAGAAGAAAGAAGTACATTGGGTCTCTGAGACAGGGGGAAAGGAACACAATATTGACAGGCCATTGGTGGGGAAAGAGGGAGTGGGAGAGGAGTACTCAGGGAGGGGATTTCACTGCAGATGGAATTGATTCTGGAGGTAAAGTTGGTGACAAATGAAATGCAGCGATGGATGAGGGGAGGGGAGAGGGATTTGAAGGTGGCAAAGAGGTAGCGTGGGTTGGAGCTTAGGAAGGAGATGACAGATTTAAATAGGACTGCTTACCAAGATAAAGTTCAGAGCTGTAAGAGGATAGAATGACATTTAAGTGGAGGAAGTAGTGAGAGAGTGCAATCTCCTCCAGAGGCACTCAGCTTAGTGTGAACATTTTTGAAGAAAGCAGTGATTCAAGGTCACAGCAAAAGTGAATAATCAAATTTCCATAGGTCATTGAAAAAGTTAATGATTAGTCTACAATGGTACAAGCTGACAGAGAAAGGGTCAATGCATCAACTGTACTGAGAAAGCTACCAGCTAAAGGAAATAAAGATGAGTGTCAAGTTGGGAAGGGGGTGGGGTGGTAATGGTAATTACCATCAGCATCAATCCAGGCAAGTTCTATACCTCAGCTTTCATTTTAAAGTATTGTGTTCAAAATGTGATAAATCGTCTGTTAGTGATAATCATTCCACTACCTGAATAACTTTCTACTCTCCAGCATCCTTTTTCTTGTCAGTCTGCTTTCTCTATTAAACTACTGCAACCTCAGTCAGGCTGAACGGTGCCTGTTGTGTTTTTTTAATACAGTTGGATGGATGTTATGAATTCAGTAACACGGGCAGAGCAAATCCTGCAGAGATCTTTATTTGTGTGCTCAGCATTACACTCTTGTCATTATATTATGTTCTCAGGCTGCTGCCCTGCAGCAGAGCAGCCCCCCAAGGACATCAGAGGGTCTGCTCGATAGATGAGAGGTGACCACAGTGAAATAATTTTTTCAGATGTTATCTCCTTTAAATAAACCTGGCAGAACAAAACGATAATATTAACACTTTATTTCATTTTATACCATTGACAGGAACTAAATCTAATTGTAGAGAATGTCTGACATCTTCACAGCCTAAAGCAAAATACATATTACTATAGATTAATGGAGGTGGACACAAGTATTTTGCTGTCTGAGGCATCACAAAAATAGCTGCTTTCTCATTTCTTACAAAAGCCAACAGAAAAATGTTTTATTTAATTACTTGTCATAACAGAACAATTACTGTCACTTTATTCAGTAAAAACTAGCTGCAGAATATGCTTCTTTGTTTAAGTATCAAAGCTGGAATGGGATTGTTCAAATCCCGACAGCGGCTGGTCGAAGGGAGGAAATCCTGACAACGAAGGTAAGTACAGCTAACCCTTCCCTCTTCCCCTCTAACCCTCCTTTAGGGGTGCCTAACCCATTCCTCCCCCCAAGTGCCTAACCATAACCTCCCACCATTAGTGCCCCCCTCCCTGCACCCTAAACCTAACTCTCCAGGGGGGTGCCTAACCCTAACCCCCCTTCCCTCGCCTAACCCTCCCCGGGGGGTGCCTAACCCTAAGTCCCCCTGGGGTTCCCTAAACCTAACCCTCCCCCCTTTCCCGTGGCTAAGAGGTGCCCATACTTACCACGTTTGGCCCGCGTTGTTCTGCAATCCGGCACAGGATTATGACAGGCGTCGGTATCTTGACACCTGTCATAAATCCCTTGCCGGCATTCCGGCGTTGGGATTGTGACTGGCGGCCTTGCGGCCGCCGGTCACATAACTACATCCCTCAAAGCCACAGGGAAAGATTGTAGGATAAACTTGTGACCAGTACACATAAAATTCATCATTTGGAGCATTAAAAAGGAGATTCAAGACAAGAACACATAATAGAATCAAAGGAAGACTGATACAACATCACCTACTGAACCTACTGAACCTCCACTATGGGCTATATTCAATTGGGCGTGAGGTTTAGCCAGGCTAAAACCTCGCGCCCCTCACGGCCAATTTCGGGATCCCGTGGGTATGCGCACTCCCGATACCCGCGGGATTCACTTAAAGAAACAGTGGATGCGGGGTTTTCATTGATGAAAATTACAAAAAAAACACCTGCCCGGGTGTCCGCGGCTCCCAGTGGCTTCCCCCTCTCTTCTTACTGGAGAGGGGGCTGCTGGGAGTCCTGGTGGCTGATGGAAGGAGCAAGGGCTGTTTGGAGATGTAGTTCTCCCAGCGCCCATTCCGAGGGGCCACACACACCACACCGGGGGTCACACACACTCATGCACACACACCCTCGCTCACTCATGCACACTTACATACACCACACACACTGACATACTTACCCTGCTGCAGAAGAGCCGGCTCCCGACACTGGATGCAGAAGAAGATGCAGAAGACAGCGCTTCGGAAGGTGAGTAATTAAGGACTAATTACGCTAATTGGATATATATGGTAAATGAAGAAAAAATATATTTTTATTTTCTTTAAGACTTCCTTTCCAGAATGGTATATGATTTAAAGTGGTATATAAGAAGGCTAGGGTGGCCAATCCCGGGATTGGGATTGGTGGGACACAGGGATTTTGGCCTAAAATCAGCGGGATTTGAATCCCGGGATTACAGTTTCCAATTCCGGGATTAGTCACTTCATGCTCTTTTTATTTTTTTAATGCCGGGCAGCGCTGTGCACCTGGAGCAGATAGCTCAGGCTCTGCGTGACTGTGCGCAGTGTGATGTGATATCAGAGGTCACACTGCACAGACCAACACCAGCTGTGCCTGTCTGCGCTCATGCTTAAACCTAAACAGAGGAGGATTGTCTGCTGCTCGGTGGGGCGGCTGCAGGTATCATCACAAAGTGAGCCAGCCCAGGCAGCCGTGGAGAGAGGAACACACAAGCGGAGGCCGGTACTCGGGTGGGGGGTCGGGTTGCAAGAGAGATATAAGGACTGAAGGACTGATGGGAGGAGAGAGATAAGGACTGAGGGACAGAGGGGGGGAGTGATAAGGACTGAGAGATGGGAGGAGGATGGAGCCACTGAGTCCTGCTGTTACCTGCCAGTGCCACCACCAACTCAATCCTGGGATTGAACGTTTTTCGATCCTGAATCCTGGGATTGAAAAAATAGTCCAGGATTTGCCTCCATAAATAAGGCTATGCTTCATTAACAAATTTAGAAAGCTTCTTGGGAATGAGCTTGTGCTGGTGGCCAGAAACCTGGCTACAGAGAAAGAGCTAGTTTCCTGGCAAATAGTGCCCCCACGAGTGCCATCCTGGCCAACGGTTAGCTATGCCCCTGCTTTTATGGTACATTGCAAATACTATCCCTCCAGTATACTGTAGCTTCTCAAATGATACTGGGCCATTATTATACTCCAACAAAATTTAGCAAGGTGTAAATTGTAGGTGCATAAAATAATCCCCTTTTTAGCAACAATTTCAGTACCCTATTGCTAGCGGAATTGGTATGAAAGACCACCGGATCTATGTCCGACGGTTCAAATACTGACAGCGGAACACCGGCAGCGTCCAAAATTCCGATTGTAAGTGTTTTAACTATTACTAACCCTTTTCCCCCCTTAACCCAAACCCTCCTTTAGGGGTGCCTAACTCTAACCTCCCTCCCTAGTGCCTAACCATAACCCCCCCTGTAAGTGCCTAAACCTAACCCCCCGTTCCCCGCACCCTAAACCTAAGACTCCCGGGGGGTGCCTAACCTTAACCCACCTTCTGCTACCCTAACCCTCCTGGGGAGGGTTGCCTTACCATAAGTCCCCCCTGGAGCCCTAAACCTAACCCCCCCCCCGCGGCTGTCTGCACCCGCCACCTGGTTTGCCTTCATTCGGTATGCCGGGCGTCGGGCTCCCGGTGTAGGGATAATGATAGGTGACGGTATTTTGATGCCTGTCATAATTCCCCTGTCAGGATTAGACAGTTGGGAAGCCAGCAGTCAGCATTTCAACCATCGGCATCCCGACTGCATACCTTTCTAGCTGCAGGGCACATGTGCTATTGGCATTGGCATAGACATTATGGCCATTTACTGTATATATTTTATTACAACACATATAAAATTGGGAGTTGTACAAACCACATAACCATTTGCATAGACATCATTGCACAGTCCCTATTGTCATATGACTAGAGCCAACTGCAGAGACTCCATTGCTATTTGTTTTTATTTAGTTATTCATTCATTCATCTTGTTACACAGTCCACTTTATTTTTTCCCCACCTGCTTCATTCCATAGATCCTATCACTAGATTTATAGACCCCATTACACATTCCCAGTTGCACACCTCCTACGTGGCTTGTGTCCACGCAAACAGGATATTCTGTCCTTTAGTATTATGACCACCAATAAGGAATCCAAACATTGCAATTTGTATTTTTAAAATGTATTGTCTTTAAGTTGCTGCATCCAGCTACATCACAACTGTAGTTGCAAAAGATGTGACGTTATAGAGCCCCAGGGTGAAGGGGTCCATGGGTCATGCACCACATATGTTGGCAGCCTAAGCCACAATCATATAAATATTCAGAGATGGACGGTGTTGCACAGTCACAAGGAGGTGTCTGTAATAAATAGACATCTCCTTGCTGTATCTGTCATCCGAATGCTGCATCCATAGACGCTGCCTCAGATCACCATCACGATCACGATCGTCATCACGATGGTTGCTCCTTTGGCCAGGCTGCATAAGTTGAGTCAGTTCCTGGCAGCCTGCGAGGCCAGAAAATCTGCATCCACAAATGCAGACCCTGGCCTCTTCCCTCCCAGAAAATGAGGGTGACATGTCCCCTTTTCCAGGAATGCTGGGCAGCCATGCCCCTGTTTCCCCCCTATATATTACAGTATGTCAATCATGCTGCAGCTTGGGGGATCTGCAAGTGAGATTGCAGGACTCGTTCTGCACATACGCAGACCCCAAAATATCGGAGATGTATTCAAACCATCGGGTCTGAATCAGGCCCATTGTCTCCTCATTGCTGACTTTCTGTGTGGACCCTGACAATCCCCATCCACTGTTTTAACATCTTGCCTCACAGGTTGGTACTTTAGCACTGACATGGCCTGTTTTACATCACTTATATTGGACTCAATACTCTATTTTTATTACTTACTTCCTCAGGGCTGCTGAAGAAAATGTGATAGCCGAAGGGTTCCAAGTGGTTGGATTAGGCAAAAGACCCACTAGGGTATCTCCCTAAACAACAAAGTTTCAGCAGTAGTGGACACATCACATTACTCACATCATATTGTGGCCAATTACTATTCTAGAAATATCACTGACACATTGTAAAGTACAAGCATTTACTTCCTACCACTTTGGTAGGGCCTTGGCTGAGACAAGTGGGACAGTCCCTGTTTTACCTGGATGTGGCCAAGTTTGTGAAGAAGAACCAACTGGAGGGAGTTAAACCTGACTTGTAAAACCAAAGACAATCCACAAGCTCATCAGGGCTAAGAACATGGTGGAGTATATTCCAGGGCACCCAGATACAACAACCAAGCATGTTTGGGAGAATGTAGCTTCTAAGAGGCTCACAAATAGACATAAAGATATGTCATGGATGGTCATCCAAGGGCGTCTGCCCCTCAGGTAATTTATGCACCTGGTGTATCCATCACGAGGAAACATCTATGTACTTGTTTTGTAACTGCCCCTCTGCACAGGCGTTGTTGGATGCCCTGGAACATGAACTCAGAGACAGTGTGCCCACGAGCAACCACTTGATACTTTATGGACTATTTCTTGGCACCAGTACTTTTGATGCAACCCAGGAGACCTGGCACCTAACGGTATTAAGGACACTTCGTGGCTTGCCAGGAACTGCCTCTTCCTGAAAATGGAGAAGATGATGATCTAGGATTGCTGCAGGCTGATCCACAGCCTGCTAAGAGACTATGCGATCATAGACAGTCCTGAGGAAGAAGTGGATTAAACCCTACTTCTTCTCCCCTTCTCCCTATAAGCAACTGTTTTTCAACTAAGGCTTGAGCCTGTGACTTCCATCCCCCATCCCTTTCACATTGCTTGATGTTTTGTTGAAATCTATTTTTATTTGTTCACCCTTCCCATATATGTGTCCTTCAATAAAGCTTTGGGCATGTGACTCCCTCCCACACCCTTTTTCCCTACCACACCCATTAACCTTGGTGACTGTTATATGGTTTATCTACTGAGTGAACAGTGCAGTACATGATGCATACCTCCCAACATGACCCTCTCCAGGAGGGACACAATGCTCTGGTCCTGGACTTCCCTGGTAAGAGGTGGGGCTGCAGCGCAGTCCAAAATTCAAATAGGGGAGCCACACCAACTGTCATTTCACACACTGCCAAACATCACTGGCTGGGACTCACTGGCAGTTGGTGTGACTCCCCTATTTGAATTTTGGACTGTGCTGTTTCCCCACCCCTGGAATTGTCACCAATCATAAATTACCAGGGAAGTCCAGGACCAGAGCATTGTGTCCCTCCTGGAGAGGGTCATGTTGGGAGGTATGCATGATGTATACAGTAAGATATGTTATGCCATATGTTTAGTATAGTGCTCTAGTATAAGAATGATTCATGTTTAGCTGTGTATTGTGTTTTGGCTGTGCTGAGGCACAGGGCAATTAAATGTAATGTCTTCTGTGTGTGTTTTGCTATCTTTATGTAAATAAAAACTGCTTCTAAAAAAAAAAAATCACAGTATACTAACTTGCACCCCCATCATGAAAATGACAGAAATGTACTATGTAATACAGAGGCTATACTCCTGCTCTATCTGAGATCCAGGTTATGGGTGCAGGGACTTTGGGAGACATGGAAATGCAAAGAAAAGAAAACCTCCCCTTCCTCTGAAAAAATAATTTTATATAAATAAAAATAAAACAAATTTGATGTACGAAGTCTTCCTTTTTTGATTTGAGACCTTTGAACCCTTCTCCTTGGGCTTACAAACTCTTAGTGGCCTAATTACAGTGGTTATTGAGAATCTCATCTAGCAAGTCTGATTTTTTTTATTGTTATAATATAAAGCAGTTATTACTCACACTTATGGAAAATATGTTGAACATGGAGAGCACACTACACTTTAGAATGGGGGCTTTTTAAAAAGGCGGCTATTTCTCTGTACAGCAGCATCCAGTGGAGGTGATCTTATCCCCCATTCTAAAGGGGCGAAACGCATCAGCCGACACCCCTGATTTACAAGCACCCGCTTCATGTGGCAAGCCCATTTGGATGAACATTCCCCACCACACCAAGCAGCTATTTCTCTGTACAGGAGCATCCAGTGGAGGTGATCTTACAAATTTTAAATTATGAGGGAGATGGGGAGGGGAGGAGGCACTTACAAAATAATAGTTTGCTCATTCACATCAGTCCTTGCCCCCAGAAGAATCCTTGAGTGCTGAGCCTGCTGCTGCTGTGAGTGGATTTTCTCACCCCAGAAGGGGACCAGGAAGACTGGTGACTGGTGGTTCTAGTGATGATTTAAGCCCCTCTGTTTGTAAGAGAGGTACCACAAAAATGAAAATTGTTAAGACGAGTAAGACACTGGAACCAACTGTGTGCTCTAAAAAAAAATCACAAATCCCTGAGGAGAGTCCAAGTGTGTCCGCAGTTGCCATGTGTGAGCCTGACCTTTTGGATCCTCCTTCCATCATTTGTGTGCCCTCTGCAAATGTGGGGATGAGCAGCACAAGACAAACTGCTGACATAGAAATGGAGGATACTTCTGTGGAATTGCACGAGAAGGATGAGGAGGATATTTATATAGTTAGCGATAACAACAAGGAAGATGAGGATGTTGATGATGATGAGGATGTTGATGGCGAGGATGTTTGTGTAAAAACTGTAAATCAGGCAACAGTTGTTGCCCATGGTGGGAAAAATCCCATTGTTGCCATGCCAGGGCAAAGGACCAAAAAATCCACTTCCATTGTGTGGAATTATTTCCACCCAAATCTGGACAACCTTTGAAAAGCCATTTGTGACCATTGCCAGGTAACAGTGAGTAGAGGTAAGGACCTTAACCATCTTGGAACCTCCTCCGTGTTACATCATTTGCAACGCATTCATCAAATTGGAAAGGGCATTTCAAATTCTAAAACTTTGGGGACAAAAAAACGAACAACAATTAGTCCAGTGTCACCTAGTTGCTCCCTTCTATCTGGATTCAAGCGCCTGTAATCTCCACCACCAACACCTGCATCATCATCAAAATTCTCATTTGTGATCGGAAGTAGTCTTGCATCCAATTTCATAAGCTGACTGACTCCTCTCCTATCCGTGATTCCTCAGAAAGATCCTTGAGTGCTACGACTGTTGCTGCTGCTGGGGGTGGATCTTCATCCCAGAAAGGGACCAAGAAGACTACTACTAGTAGTAATTTTAAAAAACAATTGACTATTAAACAGTCCTTTGATAGAGGAGGAAAGTATAACAGCTGTCACCCAGTTTCACAGCGGATCACTGACGCTATGACGGCTGTGCTAGTATTAGGTGGTGAAATAATAAAAAATGAGGATGATAGTTTGGAGGAAGTGCAAAAGGAGGATGAGGGGAAAATTTGTGTCCTATCTGATGCTAATGAGGATGTTGATGATGAGGATGTAGTTTGCGTAAATCAGCCACCAGTGGCAGCAGTTCTTGTTCATGATAAAAAGAAATCCAGAAAAGCCACGTCTTGGATATGGAATTATTTTAATCTAAATTCTGACAACAGTTGTGAAGGCATCTGTTCCATTTGTAAAGCCAAAATTAGCAAAAGAAGGGAGGTTAACCATCTAGGCACCTCCTCCCTGTTACGTCATTTGCAGCAATTTCATGCAATTTGTTTAACAAAATTATAATAATTTGTAAATTAATAACAAGCAGTCCAGTATCAGCTACCAGCAGTTTGGACCAGCACATGCAATCTCCACCAATAATTGAAGGTAGTCCTTCCAAAAAATGTTTTGTGGGGGCCCAAACAAACCATGGAGTTCAGCCATGAAAGTGTCAGTCCTAGTCGCTAAAGTGCTTGGTTCGTTAAACTGTGCATGTCCTTTTTAATATCCCACATAAGAGTGGGTGGGAGGGACAATTCCATCTTGCACCTCTTTCCTTTACATTTGGCACAATTTGGGGCATTGCTGACTGACATTATTATAGTTTATTAAACGGCCATCCTGTCTTCCACTGCTGTGTGGCAATGTTTCATAAATGTCCTATATTTTTTATTAACTGCTGTGCATTTCTGGTGCTTGTCTGTTGCTTACTTTAGCCAGCCAGCTCGCTGCAGCCTTTGGCCTGTATTGGTGAAAAATAGTGAAATCAATATTGTGAGCTGTGAGGTGGTTAAAGATGCATGGAAATGCCTGAAAATGATTGTTATTAAGGTTCATAATTCTGTAGAAACAAAAACAGGCCCAAATTATGTGGTTTTAGCTGTTTATATAAATTTTTGGAAAAAATACAGATCCAAAACCTAAAAACCAAACAGCAAGGAAAAAGATCCAAAATTAGATCCAGATCCATAACCAGGGGAGATACAGATCCACAACCAAAACCAAAACACTGGTCGGCGCACATCTCTAATTACAATATCACTTTGAAGTAGGGGTGAGCGGGTTCGGATTTCTGAAATCCGAACCCCCCCGAGCCCCCCCGATCCGAGTCCGATCCGAGTCAGGCTCGACTTTTCCCGCCTGACTCGGATCTGAAATCGAGGCAAAACGTCATCATCCCGTCTTCCGAGTCTCGCGGGTTTTGGATCCTATATAAGGTACCCGCGTCGGCGCCATTTTCTCACTCGGCTGTGGACAGTGAAGAGGGAGGGTGGGAGTTAGGGCTGTGTAGTGTAGTGTAGTGTAGTGTAGTGCTGCTGTTGTCCACTACTTCAAAGTCCATAGGGGCTGGCTGTGTTGTGCTGTGCTGCTGTTGTTAATAGGGGCTGTGTCCACTACTTCAAAGTCCATAGGGGCTGGCTGGACTGTGTTGTGCAGTCAGTTCTCCATAGGGGCTGTGTCCACTCCAAAGTCCTGTGCAGTGTCCCAGTCCTAAAGGAGTGCTGTAGTGTTGTCCAGGGGGTGCTCTGTCCATCAGGGGTGCTCCCCCCAAGTGCTAAAAAAATAATATATTTTCTGTGTTTGTGAATTGTGTGCGCAGTAGCCGCACGTGCATCAACAAAGTAGTGCCAAGCGTGCGCCTGTGTCATAAGTAAAGGGCCGGCTGGCTTGACCGTTAAGGGTGCTGTAACCCCCGAAAGTACACTCCAGTCCAAACCAAAAAAAAAATTATTTTCTGTGTTTGTGAATTGTGTGCGCAGTAGCCGCACGTGCATCAACAAAGTAGTGCCAAGCGTGCACCTGTGTCATAAGTAAAGGGCCGGCTGGCTTGACCGTTAAAGGGTGCTGTAACCCCCGAAAGTACACTCCAGTCCAAACCAAAAAAAAATTATTTTCTGTGTTTGTGAATTGTGTGCGCAGTAGCCGCACGTGCATCAACAAAGTAGTGCCAAGCGTGCGCCTGTGTCATAAGTAAAGGGCCGGCTGGCTTGACCGTTAAGGGTGCTGTAACCCCCGAAAGTACACTCCAGTCCAAACCAAAAAAAAAATTATTTTCTGTGTTTGTGAATTGTGTGCGCAGTAGCCGCACGTGCATCAACAAAGTAGTGCCAAGCGTGCGCCTGTGTCATAAGTAAAGGGCCGGCTGGCTTGACCGTTAAGGGTGCTGTAACCCCCGAAAGTACACTCCAGTCCAAACCAAAAAAAAAATTATTTTCTGTGTTTGTGAATTGTGTGCGCAGTAGCCGCACGTGCATCAACAAAGTAGTGCCAAGCGTGCGCCTGTGTCATAAGTAAAGGGCCGGCTGGCTTGACCGTTAAGGGTGCTGTAACCCCCGAAAGTACACTCCAGTCCAAACCAAAAAAAAAATTATTTTCTGTGTTTGTGAATTGTGTGCGCAGTAGCCGCACGTGCATCAACAAAGTAGTGCCAAGCGTGCGCCTGTGTCATAAGTAAAGGGCCGGCTGGCTTGACCGTTAAAGGGTGCTGTAACCCCCGAAAGTACACTCCAGTCCAAACCAAAAAAAAATTATTTTCTGTGTTTGTGAATTGTGTGCGCAGTAGCCGCACGTGCATCAACAAAGTAGTGCCAAGCGTGCGCCTGTGTCATAAGTAAAGGGCCGGCTGGCTTGACCGTTAAAGGGTGCTGTAACCCCCGAAAGTACACTCCAGTCCAAACCAAAAAAAAAATATTTTCTGTGTTTGTGAATTGTGTGCGCAGTAGCCGCACGTGCATCAACAAAGTAGTGCCAAGCGTGCACCTGTGTCATAAGTAAAGGGCCGGCTGGCTTGACCGTTAAAGGGTGCTGTAACCCCCGAAAGTACACTCCAGTCCAAACCAAAAAAAAATTATTTTCTGTGTTTGTGAATTGTGTGCGCAGTAGCCGCACGTGCATCAACAAAGTAGTGCCAAGCGTGCGCCTGTGTCATAAGTAAAGGGCCGGCTGGCTTGACCGTTAAGGGTGCTGTAACCCCCGAAAGTACACTCCAGTCCAAACCAAAAAAAAATTATTTTCTGTGTTTGTGAATTGTGTGCGCAGTAGCCGCACGTGCATCAACAAAGTAGTGCCAAGCGTGCGCCTGTGTCATAAGTAAAGGGCCGGCTGGCTTGACCGTTAAAGGGTGCTGTAACCCCCGAAAGTACACTCCAGTCCAAACCAAAAAAAAATTATTTTCTGTGTTTGTGAATTGTGTGCGCAGTAGCCGCACGTGCATCAACAAAGTAGTGCCAAGCGTGCGCCTGTGTCATAAGTAAAGGGCCGGCTGGCTTGACCGTTAAAGGGTGCTGTAACCCACAAAGTACACTCCAGTCCAAACCAAAAAAAAAATTATTTTCTGTGTTTAGCCGCACGTATATATCAAATCGATATAACATAAATGGAGGACCAAACTTTCTCCGATAAAAATAAAATAGAGAAAGATCAAGAACCACTTCCTCCTAGTGCTGAAGCTGCTGCCACTAGTCATGACATAGACGATAACATGCCATCAACGTCGTCTGCCAAGGCCGATGCCCAATGTCATAGTAGAGGGCACATACAATCCCAAATGGCAAAGTTCAGGAAAATGACCTTGAAAAAGACATTTAAATCAGCTGAAGAGAAACGTAAACTTGCCAATATGCCATTTACGACACGGAGTGGCAAGGAACGGCTAAGGTCGATCCCTAGTATGTTCCTGACTAGTGGTTCAGCTTCACATGACGATGGAAGCCCTCCTCCCACTAAAAAAATCAAAAGAGTTAAGCTGGCAAAAGCACAGCGAAGAACTGTGCTTTGTAAGAAGATATCACAAATCCCCAAGGAGAGTCCAAGTGTGGTGGTGGTTGCGATGCCTGACCTTCCCAGCACTGGACGGGAAGAGGTGGCTCTTTCCACCATTTGCACGCCCCCTGCAAGTGCTGAAAGGAGCACCCACAGTCCACTTGCTGATATGCAAATTGAAGATGTCACTGTTGAAGTACAACAGGATGAGGATACTGGTGTAGCTGGCGCTGAGGAGGAAGTTGGCGAGGAGGATTCTGATGGTGATGTGGTTTGTTTAAATCAGGCTCCGGGGGAGACAGTTGTTGTCCGTGGGATGAAAAAGCCCATCACGGTCATGCCTGGGCAGAAGACCAAACATTCCACCTCTTTGGTCTGGCAATATTTCTATCCAAATCCGGACAACAACTGTCTTGCCATATGTACCATATGTAAAGGTGAAATAAGTAGGGGTAGGGACGTCAACCACCTAGGAACATCCTCCCTTATACGGCACCTGCAGCGCGTTCATAAAAAGTTACTGTCAAGTTCAGAAACTTTGGCTAAGACCGTAAGCAGTCCAGGGACACCTAAATCCCGTTGTCCTGTTGTATCCAAGCGCCTGCAAACCACACCGTCAACTCCCTCCTCGTCAATTTCCTCCTTAGTCAGGATCGGAAGTAGTCCTGCAGGCCATGTCACTGGCATGACTGACTCTCCTATCCGGGATTCCTCTGGAGGATCCTGCATTGCTACGCCTACTGCTGCCGCTGCTGCTGTTGCTGCTGCTGGGAGTCGTTCATCATCCCAGAGAGGAAGTAGGAACACCACTACTTTTACTAAACAATTGACCCTCCAACAGTCCTTAGCGAGGAGGATGAAGTACGACAGCAGTCATCCTGAAGCAAAACGTATAACTGAGGCCTTGACTGCTATGTTGGTGTTAGACGTGCGTCCGGTATCCGCCATTAGTGCAGTGGGATTTAGACAATTGATGGAGGTAGTGTGTCCCCGGTTCCAAATCCCGTCTAGATTCCACTTCACTAGGCAGGCGATACCGAGACTGTACAGAAACGTCAGAAAAAGTGTCCTCAGTGTCCTGAAAAATGCCGTTGTACACAATGTCCACTTAACCACGGACATGTGGACAAGTGGAACAGGGCAGACTAAGGACTATATGACTGTGACAGCCCACTGGGTAGATGTATCACCTTACGCAGCAACAGCAGCAGCGTCACCAGTAGCAGCATCTCAGAAATGCCAGCTCGTTACAAGGCAGGCTACGCTGTGTATCACCGGTTTCAGTAAGAGGCACACCGCCGACAACCTCTTAGAGAAACTGAGGGAAATCATCGCCCAGTGGCTTACCCCACTTAGACTCTCCTGGGGATTTGTGATATCTGACAACGCCACCAATATTGTGCGGGCATTACATCTGGGCAAATTCCAGCACGTCCCATGTTTTGCTCACACAATAAACTTGGTGGTGCAGAATTTTCTGAAAAGCGACAGGGGCGTGCAGGAGACGCTTTGGGTGGCCCGAAAAATTTCTGGCCACTTTCGCCATTCAGCGACTGCGTGCCGAAGACTGGAGCGCCAGCAAACACTCTTGAACCTGCCCCGCCATCACCTGAAGCAAGAGGTTGTGACGCGGTGGAACTCAACCCTCTATATGCTTCAGAGGATGGAGGAGCAGCAAAAGGCCATACAAGCCTATACATCCACCTATGACATAGGCAAAGGAGGGGGTATGCACCTGACTCAAGCGCAGTGGAGAATGATTTCCGTGTTGTGCAAGGTTCTCCAGCCCTTCGAACTTGCCACACGTGAAGTCAGTTCAGACACTGCCAGCTTGAGTCAGGTCATTCCCCTCATCAGGCTTTTGCAGAAGCAGCTGGAGATAGTGAAGGAGGAGCTAAGACGGAGCGATTCCGCTCGGCATGTGGGACTTGTGGATGAAGCCCTTCATTCGCTTTGCCAGGATTCCAGGGTGGTCAATCTGTTGAAATCAGACCACTACGTTTTGGCCACCGTGCTCGATCCTAGGTTTAAAGCCTATGTGGTGTCTCTCTTTCCGGCCGACACAAGCCTGCAGAGGTGCAAAGACCTGCTGGTGAACACACTGTCAGCTGAAGCGGAACGTGACACGTCAACGGCTCCTTCTTCATTTTCTCCTGCAACTGGGGCTGCCAGGAAAAAACTTAGGTATCCTAAGCAACCCGCTGGCGGTGATGCAGGGCAGGCAGGACCAAGTTTGGACATCTGGTCCGGACTGAAGGACCTGGCAACAATTTCTGACATGTCTACTGTCACTGCATATGATACTGTCACCATTGACAGAATGGTGGAGGATTACATCGGTGACAGCATCCAAGTAGGCATGGCAGACAGTCCATACCTGTACTGGCAGGAAAAAGAGGCAATTTGGAGGCCCCTGTACAAACTGGCTCTATTTTACCTGAGTTGCCCCCCCTCCAGTGTGTACTCCGAAAGAGTGTTTAGTGCAGCCGGGAACCTTGTCAGCGAAAGGCGTAGGAGGTTGCTTCCACAGAATGTGGAGAAGATGATGTTCATCAAAATGAATTATCAGCTCTTCCAGGGAGACCAGCCTCCAGAAGGTACAGAGGGACCTGTGGTGGTGGATTCAAGTGGGGACGAGTTAATACTTTGTGAGGATGAGGATGTACACACTGAAGAGGGTGAGGAATCGGTGGATGAGGAGGATGAGGATGACATCTTGCCTCCGTAGAGCCAGTTTGTGCAGGGACACATTAATTGCCAGCTTGTTTTGTGGGGGCCCAAACGAACCAATCATTTCAGCCACAGTTGTGTGGCAGACCCTGGCGCTGAAATGATTGGTTTGTTAAAGTGTGCATGTCCTGTTTATACAACATAAGGGTGGGTGGGAGGGCCCAAGGACAATTCCATCTTGCACCTCTTTTTTTTCTTTGCATTATGTACAGTTTGGGGCCTAGTTTTTCAAACTGCCATCCTGTCTGCCACTGCAGTTTCACGCCTAGATGGGTCACGTGTTTGTGCCGCCCACTCGTGTCGCTTAGCATAGTCATCCAGCTACCTCGGTGCAACCTTTTGGACATAAAAACACTATTGTGAGGTGTGAGGTGTTCAGAATAGACTGGAAATGAGTGGAAATTAAGGTTATTGAGGTTAATAATAGCATAGGAGCAGAAAAACCTACAAATTCTGTGATTTTAGCTGTTTTTATGCTTTTTTTCAAAAAAATACAGATCCAAAACACAAAACCCAGAACCCAAAACACGGAAGGGTGGTTTTGGCAAAACCAATCCAGATCCAAAACACGAAGAAAGATCCAGATCCAAAACCAAAACACAAAACACGAAAAGTGGCCGGTGCACACCCCTACTTTGAAGCTTTGTTACAATGGGTACGGGGAGCCTAGAAATTAGCTTATCTGCTAATGTGCAGCTGTAAGGCAAAAGATGTGCTCCAATAAAAGCATGGGATAAGACCCAATATCTACGAGAGTTAATGCGCATACGTGCTCCTCCACAAATGCATCTGTTTTGCTCTTTGTAATTTGCAGACATCTGGGTGCAACTCTTTAGATGCACAGATCTTCATAAATGAGAGTCAAAGATAGTGTTCAAATCCCCTGGGAGAAAATCTAATCATGAAGGGATTTTTAAAGCCATTGATGCTGTCTGATGAAGTGTTATTCTTGGTGAGCCAGATGGATTTCTGATGTTCTTGAGCTGGATACTCATAGGGGGTGAGAAAAGCAAAAATCCTGCACTTGTGAGATTTATCCTGTAGATGCGGGATTTTTGGTATTCAATTAGGTGTGGATTTTTTTCTTTTTTGAGCTGCGGGAGCTTTTTATTCTCGAACCTCCAGAGCAAGTGTGATTATTCCTAAAATCGTTACTATTAGGAAAAATCATCAGGACTTGATCTGGGACCCCAGTGGCACCCCCTTCCCTGAGGACTAATTACGCAATTGGAAGTTTCCAATTAGCTTAATTAGTCCATAATTACTAACCTTCTGCAGCGCTGTCTTCTGTGTCGAAGTTGAATAATTGGCTGAGACAAGTTCAGTTTAAAATTTAATCGCGGCGATGCCATCTTGCGAATTGCCGCAAGACTCCATTTTGGAAATGAGATCACAAGACACCATTTTTGTGGTCAGCCAATTCAAGTTATAACTCAGGAGCTAAGAACAGATGGCAATGTTTTTGTTAACCTACCAAGGGCAACTGGAAAAACAAGCTTTCTGAGTAAAAGTAAATAAGAAGAGACAATGGGTATTTTTACATACAAATTGGGAATCCCTGGATGCAGATAAAGTATAGTTGTGGCAATTGTAATATAATATCTACACAATTGGATTTGTCTGAATCCTAGACAGAATGGCCCCAAATTCCACAGCTTGAGGTGATAATACATTTGCACTTCACACAAGAGTCTGTGAGAACAAAAGAGGTTTTGTTTTCCTTTGAACACGCAACAGGTGGGGGCCTGCTGACAGAGGGCACGTAGAACTACAACCCTCAGCCATCCACACTGCTGGATGTTCACTTCATGTATGAGAAATTATGCACTTAAATCTCACCCATTAATAACTAGCGTCCTTATATCAAACCCCGAATACTCACACACTACATATTCGCACACAAGGTTCCATTAACATCAAATTGTATGATTCAAGTTGGTTAAGTTAGTTTAAATGCTAAGAAATAGAGGTTTTTGATAGCTAAGGTATTATACATGATAAGCAAGGTGTGTTTGGTTTCGTTCTGACGCGTACGCTTTTTACAGATTCCCGGTGTTATCAGTGGAGAGATCACATCATGCAAACTCAAGTTACGGATCGCAGAACTTACAAGCAACAAAATGTTTAGTTGATGGAATGTTACAGGAGGCGTTACCAGAAAGACTCCGGCTGTTAGAGGCAGGGAAAGTCTATTTGAAACAACCTGTTAAATGTGTCGTTACATATGCTTCTCCTCTGGGAACCAATGAGATCAGCAGGAAGTTCCCCCTTTGTCCTGTTTCAGTCTGGGGGGGAATAAATACATGTGTCCGAACACTGGTTTGCCAGTTCATGCTGAATTTTGGTTGAACTGAGGATATCTAGTCAGAAGTCTATCTCTGGGTTCAGAGGCGCAGCGTATGTATAACCGTACTTGGGTCTGTATTATTTCCTTTTACGCCTAACTTGTGTATGTATAGATTGCGTGTAACTGACTGTACTTTTACCTGAATAATACTTGTGCGTTGAAACCACAGATTCCACTCCTGTCTTTATTTGCGGTCATACTGCATACGCAATTAGCGTTGTGTTTAGAGGTTTATAGGCAGGTTTTATCTTAGAGGTTCTAGGCAGGTGAATCTTAGAGGTTTATAGGCAGGTTTTGTCTTAGAGGTTCTAGGCAGGTGAATCTTAGAGGTTTATAGGCAGGAATGTACTAAAAGGTTTATTGACAAATTCAACAGTGGGAGCTCATCGGTTTATCACACTATCTGATACACGATAACACTCGGTCAGTCCTCTCTCAGCAAAAGGGTGGAGGCGCCTTTTGGGAGACGCATTAGTCTTTCATTACCACAGTGTTGCTGAGAGCGTACTGCCGGTTATTGTGTAGAGGAAGCGCTGATTAGAATCCAGGGACAAGAGAGGAAAAAAAAAAAAGGTTTGTTTTTCCTCTGTTGATAGAACCTTGTGTTTAGAGGGGTGCTGCAGTATTTGCGTACGCAGCTAAGACGCACTTTTACGTACGCAGTTAAAAAGCCATTATACGGTTGTGTGGTAGTCACATTATTGTGTATGCGACTGGTTGCACAATAGTGTATACGTACTTCCAATTGTGCTGCCACGTGTTTGAACAAAGCCATTGAGGTTTACATTTTTTTTTTTTTTTTTATTTATTTTTCTATTATCAATATCTGGGTTAACGTGTATTTTTCTGCGCAGAAAAAAGTGTGTAACAGTGAGTATGTGTTGGACAGTTAAGGGTATCGTATGATCCTTAAAGGCTAGGTGCAATGGTTAGTCTAGCCGCTCGGTAAGCAGCTTACCGTTCAGTACACAGAGCAGGTGTATGGTTTGTTATTTTTGTTAGGGACCGGCTCTCAGTGTGACTGCAGTGTTCAATAATATTTGAGCATTGTAGTTGAGCCGCACTAGGTGTGATTGTGAGCTGAGAGATAAAAGGTGAGCAGGGAGCATCTAGAATTTCTTCCATAGGTGAGCGGGGCATCTAGAATTTCTTCCGTAGGTAAGTGAAAGTATCTTGATTGTCTTTCACCAGTTTAAATTTTTATTGAAAAGCGTAGGAGTTGTCTCAGAATGGGAGCCACGCAAACAGTAGAGATGTTTGGCAATGATGTGCTGCTAATGGAGGCTCCAATTGGATCAGCCCGTCGTATTATGCATACTAAGTACGGTACTTATGCAATAAGGTATTGTGATTTATGGTTTAATATGACGAGGAAGAGTGTTAGACCGTTTCCCAGAATTGGTAGTTTTGATAAAAATGTGTTAGACAATGTCCAGGATCACATCAGTATGATGCGATCCCGAGAGAAAAAGATTAAGTATTTTGAATGTTTAAAACTATGGCAGCATGAAGGGGATGCTTGGCTTAAAAATGTGCAAATGACGCAAACTAGCATTGCGAGCGCATTGCCAGAAAATACATCCGCGACGCTGAGTTGCAATACGGGTGAGCCGCAAATTGGCGTGCACGTGCGGCAGGGTAGCGTCGTGGAGAGTATTGACAGCAGTTCACGCGCACCTCCCCCGCCCTATGTGGATGGAGGTGTAAGTACAGTAACAAAAAAACCCATAAAAATGTAACAAGCAACTTGTACCCTCTCTTAAACAATTATAAAGAAAATGTTCATGATACGGATGATGAGCCTATTGTAATGTCTGCCATTTCCCATGCTGTGCAAATGATAGATGCTGCATCACCACAATCACGGGTGGTGCCGCCATCTCCATCGGTAACAGCAAGGGAAGTGTTAACACACTCTGCACCCATAGAGGAAGTTGTTAATACCATACGTAGCAGCAGCAGCAGATTAAACCCCCAGCCAGGTAACCAGGTCAGAGGTAGCAATGCTGCTGGTCTGCATCCCATTCGGACGATAACTGTTCCGAATGGATATGCGGATGCAAACGGTGTAGTGCCCACGAGGGAAGTAGTAATGCATTGTCCATGGACAAGAGCAGAACTAAATTCCATCATAAATGATTTCCCCAATCCCAAAAAGGAACTAGCCAAATGTCAAAGATTTTTGAGAAATTTGGGTAGTTCTCATGAGCCCACTAATAAAGATTGGCGTGTGGTGTTAAGGGCCTGTCTACCACGCAATACCGACGTGACAAAATTTATCACGGACTGTGTATTGGATGGCGACGTTCCCTTAACAGACCATGTAAACCAAGGTAACATTTCCCGCATTGTGGCTCAATTGGGTATATATTTTCCAATAGTAGTTAACTGGAACAAAATCTTCACAATCAAACAGAAAGAGAGTGAGACTGCAGAAGATTACTGTGATCGGGCTCTGCAGGCTATCACCCAGTACACTGGGATAGAAGATATTAAAGATAGCACTCACCACAGGGGAATGATAGTCACGGTACTCATGGATGGTCTGAAAGACGATTTAAAGATTCGGGTTCAGACCTCACAACCTGGCTGGAGGGGACTTACAATAGATAACCTCATAGAGTCTGCCATAGAACATGATAAAAACATCTCCAAAAAGAGAGAAGCCCAGAGCGAGAAACTAATGGCTGTCAGTATCCAAGCTCTGGAAGGAATGACAATAACATCACAGCCAACCGACACACCTGCACCCACACACACACCTGCACCTGAACAATTACACGTCCTCACCAATCCCACACCACAGCAAACACATCCTTACCCCACATATCATACACAACCACAGGTCCCATACTCATATCCACCACAATATCCTTACCCTCCCTATCCTTACCTATACCCACCACCTTTCCCTCTTGCTCAAATCCCACAACAATCTTTTCATCCACCCCGTTCAAAATTATGTTTTAACTGTCACCAAGTGGGACACATAAGTAAGTACTGCAAAGTGAAGAACACCACACAGGAACACGAGTTTCCCATGGGTTCATAGGTAACCCCAGTATCTTCTCCCAGGCCTTTAATGACTGTTTACAATCTTTTCAACCTATCAATGGATCTGTTCTAATGTAAAATGTGGATGATTTATTGTTGTATTTTAGGTCATGTTTAAATGATATTAAACTGTTGTGCTTTATCTCTCACTCATAGGACACAAGGTTGCTAAGGATAAATGGCAGCCATGCCAGGCTGAGGTCGACTACTCGGAATACTATCCAACCCAGTGGCACAGGCATTATTTAGAGCAGTAGCTATTGATAACAAGATTTAATTGCAGGAACCTGTATGCAGATACTATATCCCTAGAATTATTAAAAATGATAGGGGGACTTATTTTATAGGTGACGTTTCCAAGAACATGTGTAAGATGATGGGTAACAACACTGAGATTATCCCAGATTGTCTTTTCCTTTATTTGCCCCCCTTTGAGATACTGTCCAAACAGGCAGCCTCATGTGAAAATATGATAATGAGGTTACTGTGCAGGGTCTCACGAAGATGAATGAGAATAACCGAAATTGAATGTGTTATTAACTAACATGTCTCATGCAAACTGTCATGATGTCAAAATCTGGAAGAATTTGTTATGATCCAAAATTTTTTTTAGCTCAGGTTGTTTGACTTATCGGTGGAAAGGTCCGTATCTGATGATACAGCATCCTCAAAGGGTGGCCGGGGAAGATACGTGGGTCCATTCCACTCACTATAGGGAGGTTAACCAACCAGTGGAGATACAAGGCAGAGACAAGGCCGATAACGTGGACCTGTCTATTGCGAGCTTGTGCCGGAAGGATTAAAAAGGTGACGGTGAGATATCTGAGCTAAAGAAATGTGTAGATCAGTGCTTCCAGCAATGGAGTGGTCTGCTGTGGTCATCCTAGTTCTTTTTCTTTCCAGAGTTTTTGTCATGATGATCTGTTTGGGGATACTCAGTGTCTGTGATGGGGGACCGATAAAGGAGATGTGAGCTGATGGCGGAGCTGATGGAGTGGAGTCAGGAGGAGTGCAATGGCAATCAGGGGAGTTTCTGACCAATTTTAGTATTGTAATTGTTATGTTATTTGGGAAAAATACTTCCAAAAGTTATGACCCTCACACATGTTGAAATGCTGGGTATAAATAAAAACACACCGTCACCATATCTTCACACACAATATGAACACAGAGGCAAGAGAAATATGATACCTGGTGATATGCATAAAGCCGCTCAGTTAATCAGTGAGACAACTGGCTTCCAAGTTTTAGTCGCCCTGGATCCCACCAGGATTGCTAAGGGTACATTAAATTTTAGATATATCCAGGAACTTGCTAAATTAATAGATAATATCACCGAGATGTACGATGACACAGGGAGAGAATTGCAAGCGTACAAGAAAGAACTAGTGCAACACAGGCTAGTGTTGAATTATTTAACTGTTGTTACTGGAGGGTATTGCGTAACGTTAGCCACCCAATTTGGAGTAAAGTGTTGCACTTATGTCACCAATGATACCAGCGACCCTAAGGAGGTGATAGACCAGAAGATGGATGAGATTCTGCAGCTAAAGTGGGAATTTCGTAAGAACCATAACGCATCAGTGGCTGAAGCAGGGGAAAAGATAGAAGGATGGCTGAACCCGGTGAAATGGTTCTCGGGTCTAGGAGAGTGGGACCAGGAAGTGGTCGCCAGCGTAGGCAAATTCTTGATCCTTATACTGATTGTCATCATAGTAATTGGCATATGCGTCCGGTGTGTTCCTATTGTGTTGAAGTGTGGAAAATGTGAAAACAGAGAGAAACGAAGGGATGAAACTATGATGGTGGTCAGAAATGATAATATGTATACCGAGGTAGATACAGAACTGCACTACAACCCTGAGCTAGGAAGTACCATCATTTAAATGTATAATATTTAGACATGCATAGAAGATATTATTGAAATGTTATTTATAGAACACCCAGACAATGTAAGTCTCAAATTCCCCTTAAAAACTACTGTTATAAGACTGGTGCATCCCCACATCTGTCACATGATCTCCCAAGATCCGCGGTGTGCGTATAATAGTAGTTTTATGCCCCCGCCTAGAGACACATTGTTGATGGATTAAGAACCACCTTGTGCCATCCCATGATAACACCAAATAATATGTAAATGTAAGCCTAAATTAAATTCTAATAGCAGATTGTGATAGCATGTTGTTTGCTATCAAAGGGTGGACTGTCGAAGTTGAATAATTGGCTTAGACAAGTTCAGTTTAAAATTTAATCGCTGCGACGCCATCTTGCGAATGGCCGCAAGACTCCATTTTGGAAATGAGATCACAAGACACCATTTTTGTGGTCAGCCAATTCAAGTTATAACTCAGGAGCTAAGAACAGATGGCAATGTTTTTGTTAACCTACCAAGGGCAACTGGAAAAACAAGCTTTCTGAGTAAAAGTAAATAAGAAGAGACAATGGGTATTTTTACATACAAATTGGGAATCCCTGGATGCAGATAAAGTATAGTTGTGGCAATTGTAATATAATATCTACACAATTGGATTTGTCTGAATCCTAGACAGAATGGCCCCAAATTCCACAGCTTGAGGTGATAATACATTTGCACTTCACACAAGAGTCTGTGAGAACAAAAGAGGTTTTGTTTTCCTTTGAACACACAACAGGTGGGGGCCTGCTGACAGAGGGCATGTAGAACTACAACCCTCAGCCATCCACACTGCTGGATGTTCACTTCGTGTATGAGAAATTATGCACTTAAATCTCACCCATTAATAACTAGCGTCCTTATATCAAACCCCGAATACTCACACACTACATATTCGCACACAAGGTTCCATTAGCATCAAATTGTATGATTGAAGTTGGTTAAGTTAGTTTAAATGCTAAGAAATAGAGGTTTTTGATATCTAAGGTATTATACATGATAAGCAAGGTGTGTTTGGTTTCGTTCTGATGCGTACGCTTTTTACAGAATCCCGGTGTTATCGGTGGAGAGATCACATCATGCAAACTCAAGTTACGGATCGCAGAACTTACAAGCAACAAAATGTTTAGTTGATGGAATGTTACAGGAGGTGTTACCAGAAAGACTCCGGCTGTTAGAGGCAGGGAAAGTCTATTTGAAACAACCTGTTAAATGTGTCGTTACATATGCTTCTCCTCTGGGAACCAATGAGATCAGCAGGAAGTTCCTCCTTTGTCCTGTTTCAGTCTGGGGGGGAATAAATACATGTGTCCGAACACTGGTTTGCCAGTTCATGCTGAATTTTGGTTGAACTGAGGATATCTAGTCAGAAGTCTATCTCTGGGTCCAGAGGTGCAGCGTATGTCTAACCGTACTTGGGTCTGTATTATTTCCTTTTACGCCTAACTTGTGTATGTATAGATTGCGTGTAACTGACTGTACTTTTACCTGAATAATACTTGTGCGTTGGAACCACAGATTCCACTCCTGTCTTTATTTGCAGTCATACTCCGTACGCAATTAGCGTTGTGTTTAGAGGTATATAGGCAGGTTTTGTCTTAGAGGTTCTAGGCAGGTGAACCTTAGAGGTTTATAGGCAGGAATGTATTAAAAGGTTTATTGACAAATTCAACATCTGCATCCAGTGTCGGAACCCGGGTCTTCTGCAGCAGGGTGAGTATGTCAGTGTGTGAGTGTTTGTAAGTGTGTATGAGTGAGTGTGGGTGTGTGTATGAGTATTATGTGTGTGTGACCCCTGATGTGTGTGTCCCCCCAGTGAGAAAATGGAGGGGAGGCCACCTTTCTTTTTTTGGACCAGCAAACAATCTGTCTCCGTGCTCGTCTGCTAGGCACGCTGTAGAAGCTGAACTGGAGCCTATGTAAGATCACCTCCACTGGATGCTGCTGTACAGAGAAATAGCTGCCTTTTTAAAAAGCCCCCATTCTAAAGGGGCGAACCCCGGACGTACAAGCACCCACTTCATGTGGCAAGCCCATTTGGATGAACATTCCCCTACGCACCAAGCAGCTATTTCTCTGTACAGCAGCATCCAGCGGAGGTGATCTTATATAGGCTCCAGTTCAGCTTCTACAGCGTGCCTAGCAGACGAGCACGGGAGACAGATTGTTTCCTGGTGCAACGTCAACCCAGGTCCGGCGGCCGCTCACACAATACAGGAAGCCTTATTCACCAAGCACCTATCACTGTACATGTCACAGCTGCTGGCAGTTACTCGCAAGTACTTTGTATCCATATAACTGCGCCCATTCGGCCTGTCCAATACCGTTGATACTTTTGGATATGTCTATGGAACTTTAACTGGACCAATCAGTATAATATTGGAGCCAATTAACTATTCAATCCATTAGTTCAAACCAAGTGATGTGTGCACACACAAGAGACTTCTTAATTAGTGTTCTTAGTATGTAATATTGTTGTATTATTATTTTTATTTATTTATTTTTTCATGTATACTGAGAGATTTATATATCTTTAAATATTTCTTATGATGAAAAAATGTATATATTTTTATATTTAACGGAGCCGTGACTGTTATATGCATTTGTGTGTGTTCTGCCATCTCACAGTAAAGAGTTCCATATTAGCGCAGTCTGTAGTTTAATAACAGCTGCAATAGCACTAATATGGTACTGCAGCAGGAGGCATCATACCTCATGCATGCAGTACTGATCTGAGCTGCATCCTAGGATGCAGCCTTGGATCATCTGCAATATCATTGGGAGGGTGAGTGACCCATGGGGTCACACAAAGCGACAGCCGCGAATGCACAAAACAGGCCGGGAAAAGCAGGGACACACCACCATTTTGGGAAACAGAGGCCATCGCCACATTCCTCCCTGCCCAGAAACGGCAGCAGACTGGGCATCTGGAATCAGCGCGATTTTGCCCACTTCGTCCTCTGCTGAATCAGGCCCTCTGAATCAGGGACTTGAGCTTCAGTTCCACAATGCATTAAATAAGTGATTAATGATAGCCCTAGTATGTGGCTCATTAATTTAATCGACATGTTACTGGAACAAGAACATCCTTGCTTTTCTATAACATCCAAGTTTAATTGAGCCTAAATTAATTTTTACATCCCTTAGGAAACTCCTTTGAGAGAAATGCAGTCAGGCAACACAATTAGTTATAGACAGATGTCTATGTTTTTAAATGTTTATTTTGTATATTTATTATGTATTTTAATGAGCACATTCCCATTGATTCTGAATGTGCTCATTAAAAGGTAGCAATCTCACTGAATATCATATATGAACTTAATAATGTCATTTAATAGTAAAATGTAGAAGATTATCAGTTCTGTAGTGGCCATGAATACCATATTCCCTATATGGCAACATCAGTATTTGTTGATCTCAACCAAGGATTGGGCAGGCTAAACATGCAGGGATAGATGCTGATATTTAACTTATTTATGAGAAAAATGCACAAAGTAAAGTCAAGCTCTCCAAAAATGCAATTTTGCACCAAAGCAAATTTGGACAATGTAATGCATATGTAGAAAAAAAATAAATTCAAGTGCACACTCAGGCCCTGATTCAGAGACGGACGCTCTGACAGAGCGCTCGCTCTGAATCAGGGCCGTCCTTGCTCCTTTTTGGAGCTGCCTCCTGGCCGCTCGCATAGCTGTGGGTGACCGCCCACAGCTATAGCGAGTAGGGATGCGCGCCGGACCATTTTTGCCAGATTTGGATTTGGTTCTAATTCGTCGTCCGGCTTTGGATTTGCCAAACTGCGGTGACTGGCTTTGGATTTGGATTTGGATTTTTTTACAAAAATTGACAAAAAAAGCTAAAATCACATAAATTGGTCTTTTTTTTCTTCCTAGAGTATTATTAACCTCAATAACCTTAATTTCCAGTCAATTTAGACCATATCACAGCTTATAATATTGTTTTCAACATTATTGGCCAAAGGTTGCAGTGAGCTGACTGGTTACTAAGCGACAAAGCAGCGGCACAATGACACAGACACCACAGTATAAAGCACATCTATGACACATTGCCACACAGCAGTGGCAGAAATGAAAAGTAGTGCACCCACCCAGTGGGGTACGGCCAGCAGAGTCACAGTACTTGTTTACATAGTGGGCTATGGCCCAAGGAGTCACAATGCACAATCTTATTCACATTACACCGCACATAGGGCCTGATTCACATTACACCATAAAGTAGTGTCTCTTATTTATGTTACGACACACAGTAGTGCCCCTTTTACACAATGCCCACAGTAGTGACCCTTTTACACAATACCCACAGTAGCGGTGTCCCTTACACAATGCCCCCAGCAGTGGTGCCCCCTATGCAGTCCCCTTAGTAGTAGGGTCCCCTATGCAGTGCCCCCAGTAAAATGCACCCCAGTAGTATGCCCCCCATTAGCAGGCCCCCCCAGTAGTATGCCCCCCATTACCAAGCCCCACTTGCATTAGCGCCGCTGACCTCCATGGCTCCTCCGTCAGTGTAAATTGCGATGTGATGTGATGACGTCACATCGCATTATGGAACAGTGCCTCCTGATAGCGCAGGGAGGGAGTTTAGACACGTGACTCACCGGTGCTCTACCCTGCCTAATGATTGATGCAGGCCGCCTGCAACTCCGCCTCCTCCTCCCCCTGCCCTTTCCCTTCCTTCTCCCCCATGCTGCTGCAGTGCTTACAGAATGCCTGCATCCGCTGGTGTCCTCTCCCCTGATGGTGCGCTCAAAACCGAACAGCGCATCCAGCAAGTACTTTTCCAGGGCCGGATTTCAGGGGAGACCAGCCACGGGCCCCTTGGGACCCACCGGGCCCTAGGCGGTCGCCTAGGATGGGTAGCGGTAAATCCGGCCCTGGCACCTCCCACCTCTCCCAGGTGATTTTAATTAGTATAGGTCCTTGCATTGCAGTTTACTCATTGAAATGGGCACTATTATAGGTAAGTCCTGGAAACATACGGTGTCAGTATTAGGGATGTTAGGGACCCACCTGATAAGGGTCACCATGCCATGGTAGAAGGGCATACATTTTTGGCCAAACATGTACTAAGGCCCTTATTCAGACCCGGACGCAAGTGGCCGTTCGTACGTTCGGTGTACGTACACACATATGTTAATTCAAGCACTCGCTCGTATTTTCGAACGCATCTAAACATCCTCCCCAAACTTTACCGACCCCTCCTCTAACTAACGAGCGTGCCAAATAGCGAGCGTACATCCCCAATGTGGCTTGAAGGGAACGCACGCACAAGTACAAACCGGAAGTGGGTCTGTCAGATTCCGATTACCTGCTCCTTTATTCTGCCTACCTCCCTCAATCGTATCATGCCAATCAATATATCAATTATCTTAATTGTTTTTTTTTTTTTTTTTTGGACAATGCAATAAACTTTACTCTTGTCCGTGTTTGTGTTTACCCGCAGAATACGTACGGCTTAAACATTCGCTTTTCTTTGTCAAAATACATGTTTGAGCCAATTAAACAATTGTTTTATTTGTTTTTAACCACGCATATTTTCCTGGGTTCATTTCTTTATTTAAATTTGCTTACGCATGTCACTGCATCAAGCCTATCATAACTCTCAAGAGATTTGTGGCCCTGTCGAACACATGACTCATCCACTAACCAATAGAATTGGTCCTGTTAATTACCCAAATACATTAGCCAATCAAATTTATTTTCGGGTCTTTATTAAAAATGATTTTTAGAAAATACACCATTGCCATCATGAGAGCCTCGGCATTCACCAGGCGCGAGCTGCTGGTGTTAACCGAGGTCATGGACAGGCGGATCACCAGCCAGCCTCCCCCCATCACCAATAGAGAAAAGCGTTCCGCATATGCGGAGGTACGTGGCCGCCTGCGTTCCTTCGGCTCACGCCGCCAGATCGGGCAGCTGGAGCGCAGGTGGTCTGACCTGCAACGGCGGACTCCCCGCTTGCTGGCATGCAGATCGCGGAAAGTAAGTTTTTGTGACTGTGGTTTTCATGTTTATCTTTGTACTCATATGTGCATGGCCATGTTTTCATGTACGTCCTATTTATTCATTGTACTCATATGTGCATGGCCATGTTTTCATGTATGTCCTCTTTATTCTTTGTATTCATATCTGCATGGCCATGTTTTCATGTATGTCCTCTTTATTCTTTGTATTCATATCTGCATGGCCATGTTTTCATGTATGTCCTCTTTATTCTTTGTATTCATATCTGCATGGCCATGTTTTCATGTATGTCCTATTTATTCATTGTACTCATATCTGCATGGCCATGTTTACATATTTGTGTTTTCAAAAATTAGTGTTTAACTAGGTCTGGGTTGAAAATAACCACAATTTGTTTCCCATCTTTTAGGGGCAGAGCAAAGACTACGGCGTCATCGGCGTCAAAGACGGCGCTCTCGGACCCTCGACCCAACCCCAAGCCAAACATCCACACCCCAAAATTCCCGTATTTCCCCCTCCTCCCCAGCCTGCACAGACCCTGTTGAGGATGTTTCGGGGCTCCTTCCCCTCCATCCCAATTCCCCCTCTCCTCCAACCACCCCTCTCATAACTACCCCCTCCCCTGAATCCCAAATCACCCCGCCAACCTCGTTGGGGAATGTTGGCACCTCCGAGGAGGACGAGGGAGTGGCTTCTATAGCGGGCGTTATTTTGAACAGTATGTTTTTTTTTTTTTTTAGTTTTTAGAAAAAACTGTTTGTATGTAATCCTGTGTCTGTGCCTTTTTTTGTGTGGTTTGTGAGAATTTGGTGTAGATTTCTGTTTGTCTTTACCTTTTACTGCTGATTTCCCCATACACATATCACACCTGTCAGAATCTGATTTTTTTTCTTGCAATTTTTGGGGGGTCCATTTTTGGGGCCTTGGTATTTTTGGGGTAATTCTGCTTTTGGTCACAATATTGTCATTTTTGGTTAGCTTTGTTTGGCTTGTTTTTTAATGTGGTTTCATTATTTATGTATTAAGCCCCACACTTTTCTAACCCATAGAGGAACAGAGGCGTATGGCGGACTTAGCCGGATGTGTAGAACGGATGCGTGCCTACGTCATCGGGCTACTGGTGGTCCTTGACCATATGTCTGTCATCCTGCGTCCCTAATTTTTTTTTATCCTTTAAAAATAGTTGTCTACAATAAAAATTTTATCTTAACGTTCTGTCTCATTCCTTGTCTCCAAATCTGAGATTGTTTACACTGACATAAGCAAGTATTTGCAATTATTGTCACTAAGATTGTGTGTTGTATTTTGTAGGAAAACAGGCACAAGAAACACCTAACAGTAACAATCTGATTGGCCTTTTTTTGTGTTTGACAATTTATATATTACTACATTTTACAGGTTCCAATTTGGGGGGCAACCTGCTTAGGCCGAGATTAGAAAGCCAACTGATTGTACAGAATTCCTTTTGGTGTTGGTTTTGACCCAGAAAACATCTTTAAATTTAGCTCAACTTGCGTCATTACAGGATTACCCCTTATTAAATTTTAACGTGGGTGAACCTGGTTACACTTGCTTGTAATGGGCAATAAAATGACCGAAATTACACTCTCAAAACATTTATTCACAACATAACTAAAATAACAAAGTGTTCACTCACAAACAATACACACAGTGATAAACAAAAATACAACCCATAAAACAACATTTGATAAAAAAAATGAAAAATCAAGAACTGGTTGACGAAGGACCATGCCAACATGATTCCACAAATGTTGCATTGCAATATGGGTTCCAGAATATATATCCAATGTGTCCCCATGAAGGATTTTTTAGGGTAGCAGGAAGTAGTCATCGTTGGAGTCCCAAAGATTATGAAATCAAACAGAAGATGTGGAAAAAAAAGAAAATAATTAGATGTTCTCCAAAAATCCTTACCACATTGTGTCTAAACACTGTTGTGTTGCCAATAATTACCTAAAATATCTGGCCACCACATCATCGCGTATGGCCCCCCCCACATACTGACCTCCGACCAACCTCGGGGGGGCCATCCTCAGGTAAGGCATCCTCTGGCTGCATTGGGACACCACTCCTTATGGCGATGTTGTGAAATATCCCACACAGGACCACAATTTTTGAAACCATATCCGGCAAATACATGAACTCGCCACCAGAGCGGTGGAGGCATCTGAATCGGCCTTTTAAAAGGCCGATACAGTGCTCCACCACTTGCCTGGTGGCTGTAAGTGCGGCATTAAAATTAATTTGTGGCCCTGGTGTGGGAGCCAAATAAGGTGTGAGCAGCCAGGGCGTGCAAGGGTAGCCACTGTCTCCTGTGAAAAAGAAGTGACAACATCAGGATCACTGTGTATCAAGCTTAACATTGTTATGTACTAAAGGTCTACACTTACCCAGAAGCCACGCATCACCAGCTTGTAGGTTGTTTAATTTGTGCCATATCCCTGATTGCCGGATGACGAATGAGTCATGTGCACTTCCGGGTAATTTTGCATTCAGGGACAGGATCTGGAGGGAGGCATCACATACCACCATTACATTCAGGGAGTGATAGTGTTTACGGTTGCGAAATATGGCCTCCAGCCGTGCTGGAGGCTGAAGTGGTATGTGAGTACCATCCACAACCCCTATGATGTGTGGGAAGCCAGCTATTTGGTAAAAATTGGCCTTGGCCACACTAAGGGCACCCATATCCAAAGGCATTTGAATAAAATGATGGAGGTGCTTGAAAAGTGCCTCCATCACTGCCCTCAGGATCCGGGAAAAGGAGGATTGGGAGATTCCCGCCACTATTCCCACTGTTGTTTGAAACGATCCTGAGGCACAGAAATGTAACACCGCCATAAATTGTGTAAGTGGTGGTATTGCTGTTGGACTGTCAATTTGCCGCTCAAGATCACTCTCTATTAATGAGAGAGTGTCTATGATGATTTTGGGTGGAAGACGGTAGCGTCTTAACACCTCATCATCGGGCATTCCAAAAAGGGTGACACGTGTTCGATATATCTGGGGCCTTGCACGCCTACGATGCCTACGCCTGGGATGAGATTGAGGTTGGTCGGCTTCCGGGAGCATGGCCAGAACAATCCGACCAAGATCAACCTGAAATGGCAAGATTTGAATGCAAGGCTTTTTTCCCCCCCAAAAAATGAAATTTTACTTAGCTTGATGATACAATCCAATGATGCTTACATGCCGGGGTATTGTCATGATTGGCCAAACCTATAAATAATCACAATTTAAAAATGCAACAATTTAGGGTGGGCATTTAGGAATCTAAATTGGGTGCAAGACAAAACATAAAAGGGTAGAAACACACATTTGGGCAAAGAGCAAAACGACAGTGCGCAGACTACCTCAATTTGGGCCCAAATGTATTAAACAAATGCTAAAGGGAAAACACAACCAATTTCACGGGTCTAAATAAGCATTTAAAAATGCACAAATTAGTTCGCAAATACAAGTCACAATAGAAACAGATAAAAATGTGCTAATTTGTTCGCAAATACAAGTCACAATAGAAACAGATAAAAATGCGCAAATTAGTTCGCAAATACAAGTCCAAAAATACGCAGATATAAAAACACGAATTATTTCATACATTTCTGACTAAAAAAAACAAAGGTTAAAAGTGTAAGGTCAAACAAAGTTGCGTAAATACAAACATGAACATTTAATAAACAAGTGAAAAAAAAAACTTACCAATAGAGAATATATAAGTCTCCGGATCAAAAGGGGCGTTGGGGCAGAGCCAAAAGAAACCTAACAAAGGCGAAAATTGGAAACATTAACGAGCCAAAATTCACGAAAAGAAGGAGACACAAATTGAACAAAAGTTAGATGGCCAAAAACTTACCAAATAAATACACGCCAAAGAAAAAAACCACCAGAAAAAAAGCGAACGGAAAAAAATTAAAGAAAAAGACAAACCAAAAACAACTCCCAATAACGCCAAATCCAAAACCCGCCAACAATCCACTCCGACCAACGTAACCTCCAACAACCAACAACCGCCACCTCGACTCGAGACGCCCCAAGCCATAAATAGTGTTTAGTTTCCCGCACAAATTAAGGAGGGATCATAGGAACGCACAATCAATGATGCGGCCGAAAAATAAGGACGCATGTATAAATACGTCACGAGCCAAAAAAAACGTTCTAGTGTATTTCTTGTTTGGAGATAAGACATGGCTACAGACCAGGGAAACAATGGCCAACAGTCTGTCGGTAAGTATTTCAGGCATTTCAAAACAATGATTAATTTGAAACATAATATAGTGCAAGTTGTGAAGCTTAAAATTCTCAACATTTAAACAAATAGGTGAGGAGGATGACATGGAAGAGGCTGCTGGGCCCAGTATTCCGGCCAAAGCTGGCAAAAAGAAAAGGCAGCCACAATTCACAAGAAAGGAGATGGAGGTTTTGGTTCAGAAGTGTGTGGACATCCTGCCAGAGGCAGACAGGAATATGAGTGCAAGCCAGAAATGGAGAATGTGGGAGGAGGTAGCCAGTGCTGTCAATAGGGTGGGTGATTATGTCCGTCTAGCCCGGGATGTGAAACGGCGGTAAGTAAAAACTTGACCCCCCTAAAACCAAAACCCATTTAAAACAAAAGGATAATGGTTCCAATTTCACCCACAGATGGGCCGACTTCAAATATCGCCTGAAGCAAAAACTGGCGGACAGGGCTAGGCATGCAAGGGGTACAGGTGGGGGACCCACCCCTGTGTCATTGGAGTTGAATGATTTAGAAGAGCTGGCACAGGGGTGTGTGCAGGCTGTGGAGGTGTTTGGCGTGTCCAACATGGATACAGACATGCCAGACTTTGCGGCTCCTCATGTTGTCCAAGGTAAATATTGTGATGTCACCAACTCTGAAATGTTATTGTGCCAATATGTAGATTCTAATGTGACTCTTTTCTCATTTTTCCAACAGAGACACAGGCGGATGAGTCTGCTCCAGAGGGGAGCCTTGGCCGCAGAATTTCTGCTGGCTCTGCAGGGGAGGAACCAGTACATCCGGCTGAGGACCTTGCAGAAGCCAGTCCAGGGCAATCCCCCTCGCAGGCAGTGTCCCTCCTCACAGAACTCAATTTTAAATCAGATTTCCATACGGAGATTCTGCAGAGGATGGACGCCAGTCTGGTACGGGTGGCTGAGGCCCTGGAGCAAAATGCTGCAGCCAACGTGACCATTGGTCAGGCCCTGGCGGAAAATACCAGGGCCAACATCCGCATCGCCAATGCCCTGGAGCAGCTCGTTCGCCAGCACATGGTGGAGCCGACCTCCCTTCCTGCCGGAACATCAGGATCCTCCACCTCTGGCACAACATCAGCCAATCCTCCAAATGTGCCTAGCCCTGTGCCTAGTCCAGAGGCCACAACATCTGCCTCTGGACGGGCCAGCCCAATGACATCCCGGACCCGGTCTGGCGCCCTCCCTCCCCCAGCCAAACGGGGGAAAAAACGTTGACAGCACTGGCTACTTTTCCCACACTCCTTCTGTGCTTGCCCCATATTCCTTTCTGGCCAAAACTTCCCTCTCCTTTCTTGTGAATTGTTTTTAATTTTTAGCTTTAAGTTTCCATACCTTTTATGTTTGCACAATTAAAAATTTTTTGGGGAATAACACTGCAAAAAATGTTTGGGCCAAAAATGTGCATGAAAATGTTTTTATTTTCCAATAAATTTTTTAAAAATGTTCGACATTGTATTCTGACATTATTGTAGAAATGGTTTACATTTAATCCTGGCCCACAAGGCAAAAACGAGCTCCCCCAAAATTTAACCGAAAAAAAAAAAAGGGCTCTTTAAGGAACACTTTAAAATGTACATAAGGATGCAAATTCTCCAGGCAAAAGCAAAATGGAAAAAAACACACAAACATGATGACATTATTGTTACAATAGCCCAAAAACCACATATCAACCCAAAAAAACCCACCAACAAATGTACGCTAATTGATTGTGTAATCCTGACATTAGCAGCTATGATTTCCACCTGCGTACGGTTTTGTGCTAACCCAAAAAACTGATTTCAAAACACATTCCAAGCCGGTTTTCAATACAACACTAATTGTTTTTCTGACAAGCCGTGATTAATCGATGCAACATCGTGGAGGGCCGGGACGGAGGAGAAGGCCATCGCCAATGTGGTCGAGTAATCCAGACCCTAAGCTGTGTGAGCATTTTGAACGGAAATAGAATCATCCAGTGACGTATGAGTTGGTATGAACACATTTGACGTTCGCATCTGATAATGTATGTACGCCCCAAAAACGCCTCGCCATGCCTGCGTTTTTCCATCTCCACCCCCGTCAACGCCCAAAATCGCCCTGTTCTGTCAATCACATTTGACATGTCACTTCATGTACACTATTTGACGAACGAGACAAAAAAAAATCGCAATATGCAGTACGCACATGCGCAGTGTTACACCGACGCATGCGCGCTTTCTCAACATCGGAACGCAACGAGCGTACTGCTGTTAACGAGCGGCTCTGAATCAGGCCCTAAGAACCTTATTTAAAAACCATGTCAATTGTTGGAGTTTATTATAAAAGTTTTGATTTTCAGTATTACCAGTGCTTAGAGTGTGTAAGTATAAGTAGCACATGCACCAGGTTTAAGTCAGACATACATTAATTATATTTACACCCAATTTATGAAACATTTCTTTTTATACTGAAATACTCAGTCATTATTAGCTTGGTTAAAATAAAAAAGCCTTCTCTAATACAGCAGGTATAACTTTCCTTCTTATGTATCAATAAAAAGATAAAATCTAGATACATTATGGACCTCATTCAGAGTTGGTCGTTGCGGCCGCACGGTCGTAGGGGAAAGGGGCCAGATATGCAAATTAAGCGATCACAAGTTGCGGTCCTAAGATGAGATCGTTAGCTGAACGACCGAGGGTAAGAAGCGGCCGCAAGACTAAATCACGCCCCCTTCTCGTTCACCACACACGTCATCTCCTGGGATATAAGGATTAATCGCGAGCATCGGGAACCATCGGAACTGGTCGTAGAGCTTAAGGTTGACCATACCCTCTCTTAAGCACTACGATCAGGTCAGTGTACAAACCACCCATGTCACGTGTGCCATGACACTACTTTGTTAATTATGCACTCTCATTAAACGCTGTTCGCATAATTAGGCATGCCTGCATTCGGATCTCCACCCCCCCGTTTTCAAGCACCTTCCCCTGTTACCACCCACAAACACCTCATTCTGTCACTCAAACTACCGACTTGGCTGTGTTCAAGGAGAGAGAAATTTCTGATCGTAGCAGCTAGTTTGCGCAAGCGCATTGCGAACTTTACGCATGCGCAGTTTAGCGAACATCGGTGGCGTACGACCATGCAGCCGCAATGACCGACTCTGAATGAGGTCCTATGTCCCCAAAATCATATACTATACAGAGGATCAATGAAGAAAGCACCTATCAGCCTAAGAGATCTATCACTATTGTGCTGGCAACTGTCATTATAATTAAAGATGAGCAGTTCGGTTTTACTCTGCTATGTTTGGATCTCAAAAGCAGCATCTTAATGGCTATTCAGCTCTCACATGCTTTGGATAGCTAATAGAATAAATCCAAACTTGCACTGATTTGGCAAAAAGAACCAAGTCAAAACAGAACAGCTCATCTCTAATTATCCAAGCCGCAACTAGGGTTGTTCAAGTGGTGACGCCGATTAGAGCCCAGGGCTCTGTGGGCAGCATGGTCACTCATCACGGAGCCAGGAATGTCACTCTGAAGCCACATTCACTGATTCAGTGCCTCCAGAGAGTCCTCTAAATGCTCCAGGCAGGCACACATAGCAGCTCTTCCTCAGGATGCTACGGTCAGAGCTGTAATTGTCATGGCATCATACTCTCATGGGGGAGTGACCAACAAAGGGCACAGAAAAGCTGTGTTACAGCACTGCTAATTACAATCATTGTACATTTGTGTCTCCCCTCAGGCACCCAATACTGACGTGGCTACTGACAGGAGTATATTTATTGTGTAGATCTGCTTTTCTTGACAATTATGTAAATATGCCCTTACTGCACTCGGACTGTGGACCTGCTTCAGACCCGCTCGCTAGATGCGTATGCAAATTCGGGAGCCAGGCGATCGCACGGGAAGGCATTAGCACGCTCACTATGTCTTGGCGTGTGATCTCTTTGTGTATGCAGATGCCCACTAGCCAGTCTTAAGATGCCTACTTGCGCACATCATCTCCACGAAGTGTATGCAACCATCGGTACATCGGGTATCATCGGATGCATACGCAGAGCTTGTGGTTGACCATACCCTACTGCAAGCAGTGCGAGCACTTCAGTGTAAAATTCAACCAAGTGACATGTAGTATGACGCTGCCTCTTAATTATGCACACCTCTGAAATGGAGTTAAGACGCTCAGACAGACACGCCTGCGTTTGCACCTACACTGCCCTGTTTTTAATGGCCAGCCCCTGTCACCACCCACAAACGGCTTCTCCTATCACTCATTCTGTTGGGCTGTCTATGCGTGGTGAGCGTAAGCTTCCCGATCGCTCGGTACTGGTTCGCGCACACGCACTGTGATGCGTACGCATGCGCAGAATGCAAATATCGGCTGTCTACGTGCGAACACTTCCTAGCGAGCGGGCCTGAATCAGGTCCTGTGTTTGCTGCCCCTTCCCTCCCCCAGTCCATCTCTCCAGTGGCGTCACAAGGGGGGTGCGGGGGGTGCGGGCCGCACCTGGTGTCACCCTCAAGAGGGTGACACCAAAAGCAACGCAATCATGTCCACAGCGTGCACACCCTCCACGCCGCAACACTTCTGCCCGCACACCATGCACGCGCTGCCGCCACCCCACACTACCGCCATTATCCGTCAGTCTGCTTGCCGCTAGGGGGAGGGTGGACCCCGCCGGGTGAAACCAAAAGCTGGTCGGAACTCGGGAGGAATAAGTTTGCCTACTACCTTGGAGTAGTAGGCGGAGCTCCCACGCTCTCCCAAGCTCCGCCTGCCTGTTTTACAGTGCACAGGCATTCGGCGGCTGGTGACGGGTCACGTGCACGGCATGACGTGATGACATCACGGCATGCACGGTCTCTGTGTGACTGACTCTACCTGTGAAGAGCCAGAACGCTGAGGGGGAGCGGAGGATTCCACTATAGACAGACACTGACTGACAGCTGCCTGCCACTAATGCAGAGGAGAGCAGAGGGGATCAAGCTATAAGGTAAGTAATTCGTTTCTGCAGCTGCAGAAGAGGGTGGGGGAGGGTCTCTGCATGGCATTTAATCTGCAAGGGTCCAAAGCAGACAGTTAAATACAGTAATGAAACCTGCATCCATGAGGTGCTAAGGGGAGACCCAAACTTTAACTGCATTTTATATCATATATTGACATGAATTAGGAGAGTATGACTTTATCTGATTAGTGCTTTTTAGGTAATTTAGCTGCTTAAAACTCTGGCCCTGATTCAGAGCCGGACGCTACTTGCGGTCGTTCGTTCAGAAAAAAGGGGGTGGCTATTCAAATGAACCGTTCGCTTATTGCGGTCTGTTCACGCCTACAAGTCTGAACGAGCGAACAAAACTTGCGGTCGTAATTTTGAAAAAGACGCCCCCTGGCCGCTCGCACCATTTGTCATGTCCGCTATTTATTTGATTAATTGAGTACATCGAACAGCTTATGAACTGCTCGCTATTCTTGTGGTTGGTTTTTCCTACCACTATATATTGCGAGCAGTTCTGACTATAAAATAACCCAGTGACGTGGTCAATGACGCTGCTGTTTTAATTATGCACACCCATAAAACGCCCGTTTTGACCTTTAAGCACGCCTGCGTTCTGATCTCCACTCCCCGTTTTCAAGCATCTTCCCCTGTTACCACCCACATACGCCTCCTTCTGTCACTCATATTAGCAGGCATTCGCTATAAAGCGAACATACGATTTTCGGCCGCACTGACTGGTTCGCGCATGCGTATTACAAACCGTACGCATGCGCAGATGTGCGGACATCGCTCGGAACGAGCGAACTGCCGCTTACGAGCGGCTCTGAATGAGACCCTCTATTTGTATAGTTACAAATGGGAAAAGACACTTTGGCCAGTACTCATCCATGTGCAGCCTAATGCTGGTTACACATTGGCAGATATATTGGCTGATCAATTGATCGGCCAATATATCTTGTGCCCGTCGGCCAGTGTGTACCAGCAATTTGCCTGTGAACGACGTCGTTCACAGACATATCGCATCGGCTGCGCTGCACATCCGATAGCAGATATATCTGCAGACACAACTGTCCATCGTGCTGTGTGTATGGGCGGTCAGACACCCTCCGTGCCTGCCATGCGCGCCACTCTATTTGAACACAACTCTCCAGCAGCATATCTGTATCCTCCTCCTTGGTTCCTGCACACATTCCCCATCGCCCTCCCTGTGAGTCTCCCGGCTGCAGCAGCAGTGTTGCTGTCCACATCATGTTGGTGGTGCCTGACCACTCCAGCTACCTGTACTCCATCCCGACTTTTTCAGCCAGCTCTCACAGAGGTGTACACTGGCTGGGTTAGGATGTAGCCCGAGATGTACACCCAGGTGCTGAGGGACAAGCGGAGGCTACAACTCATGCTGGATGAGATAGCTCTAGTGAAATGGCCTGGGTCTCCCAGCAGGAAGGAGGTACTGCCTGCTCCTAACCCCCTCCTTGCTCCAAGTACTGCCCCAGCTGCAATTTACCCTTACCCCCTCCCTACCCACAACACTGCCTGCCCCTAATCCCCCTCCTTGCCCCAGTAGTGTCCCAGCTGCTCTCTATAACCCCCTCACTGCCCCAGCTGCTATATATCCTAACCCCATTCTTCCTCAAATACTCCCCCCAATTGCTATCTACCCTTATTCCCCTATCCTACCCGAACCGCCACACACACTTACCCCCATCTAGCCCCTCCTTGCCCCAACTGCTCCCTTGTTTAGCCCTCAGTTCTACCCCAACTGCTGCAAGCCCTTAACCACCCCTATCCCAATTGCTACCTGACCCCACTTCTAGCACTGTTAAAAAAACCCTCTCTGACTCCAGCGCTGCACCTGTTGACTATTTGAGTTCAAGACAATGTATTTTAAGCATTTTCCGTACTGAAAATATGAGTGTGACTTCCCACGGTCTATGTGTAGGGCATGAGGGGTGTTCTGATGCTATGTGGGGAGGCATACTGTAAGGGGAGCTCATAGCATAATTTGTGATGGCACCCAGAAACAGTGGAGCAGGACCCCAATATTTTAGAGTGAGGGGTTACTGGGACCCACAAATTTTTTACACTTAGCACGATCACAGTATTCTATTTTTATTTTGTTTCTTCTGAAAGACCAAACATATTACTGAAGTCAATGTACAGATTTCAGATATTTTATCTCTTAAAAAAGAGTTTCATGGTTAAAACCTAATTGGCACCTGAGGGACATGTGGGGGAGTCTGTTTGGCAATTAAGGGCATGTAAGGTTTTGCTGATGACATGGGAAGATTTAAATGGCAATGACGGGGCATGTGGGAGGTCTGTTTGTCACTTAAGGAACAAGTGAGAGTGGTCTTATATCCTGGGAACCCGCCAATCCTGGGATTGGCCACACTAGTCATGAGACAGAGTGACAAACTGTCAAGAAACAGTAACACAATTTCTGCATAGTACTAGGACCACCCTACCAGTTGTCTAGTTTCACCTATGGGGAGGAGCACAGTGTGACTGCTAAGGGCGGAGAGTTTGCGGAGATGCGCACTTTGGTACCAATTTTTTATTTTTTTTTGCAAAGGGAGGTGGGGGGGGTCACCATACGTTACAGCACCGGGTGACACCAACCCTAGTGACGCCTCTGCATCTCTCCAGTAGTAATGAGGCACAAGTGTATGATGTGACCAGGTCTGTATGAGAATTTGCATACTTTATGCTAAGCAAACTTGCGAAACGTACAGATCAGTATCAGCACATTCTATATATTTGACAATGTTGTTACAAGCCCTAATGCAGCAACATTTGTTTTCACTGTCAAATGGGCTTCTTGCCGATTAATAAATATGCCTCTACTTGCCAAACCGCAATCACACGAGTGGACAGATCAATACTTCCCACTGTAAAATGTGGCTGCACTGCGAGCAATGGATTTGAGCAAAAATCTGGAAGGAGGATGGGGGTAATAAATTGCTCCAGTGTCTCACTGTTTAGACCCCAACATGAATAAAGTATAAAACTTTTATGACATCATTATCTACAGAGGGGTCAGAAATGCACAGTTGGAAATTCAGGGAGAGCTCTGTGGTCAAGAGACAGCAATCCATCTCGCCTTAGCATCCAAATCCATTTCAGCCAGAAATCAATGTCTGTCTGTTTTTCTAGGAGAGCCTTCAATTAAATGAGAGATGTGAGGATTAATACTATCCCAATGTCAGAGCATTTTTTGGGGGTGTCAGGCTCATTTCCCCAAATCTGACAATACTTTTCGCCTGTTAGAGTTTCGCCGTGTCTCGTTTTCGGCAATTTCGAATTGAATATGGGGAAAAGCGGGGATGAGCGCGATTCCTTTTTTGCATTGAAAACCAGCAATGTTGGCGAAAAGTCCGGCATGCAACTTTTCGCACCTAATTGACTATGCGCTAGTGATAGAATTGGTGTGAGGGGAGTGGGGTGTGTTGAAGAAGTGTTGAGGGTGACAGTGGGCAGTTAGACGAATATGTTCTAACAATTTTTTAAGCTACAGTAGGTACACATTTGACTATTGTTGGCCTGAAATATCATCAAAATCGTCTAATGTGTACCCACTATGTTGGTCATTGCGCGCTCCCGTGGGGTTGTCAGCTGCATCGTCAGATAGATGTGTGTGTATAAATTAGGGGTGTGCACCGGCCACTTTTCGTGTTTTGTGTTTTGGTTTTGGATCTGGATCTTTCTTCGTGTTTTGGATCTGGATTGGTTTTGCCAAAACCACCCTTCGGTGTTTTGGGTTCTGGGTTTTGTGTTTTGGATCTGTATTTTTTTTTAAAAAAGCATAAAAACAGCTAAAATCACAGAATGTGTTGATTTTTCTGCTCCTATGCTATTATTAACCTCAAAAACCTTAATTTCCACTCATTTCCAGTCTATTCTGAACACCTCACACCTCACAATAGTGTTTTTATGTCCAAAAGGTTGCACCAAGGTAGATGTATGACTATGCTAAGCGACACGAGTGGGCGGCACAAACACGTGGCCCATCTAGGAGTGACACTGCAGTGGCAGACAGGATGGCAGTTTGAAAAACTAGGCCCCAAACAGTACATAATTCAAAGAAAAAAAAGAGGTGCAAGATGGAATTGTCCTTGGGCCCTCCCACCCACCCTTATGTTGTATAAATAGGACATGCACACTTTAACAAACCAATCATTTCAGCGCCAGGGTCTGCCACACGACTGTGGCTGAAATGATTGGTTCGTTTGGGCCCCCACAAAACAAGCTGGCAATTAATCTGTCCCTGCACAAACTGGCTCTACGGAGGCAAGATGTCGTCCTCATCCACCGATTCCTCACCCTCTTCAGTGTTGTGTACATCCTCATCCTCACAGAGTATTAACTCGTCCCCGCTGGAATCCACCCCCACAGGTCCCTCTGTACTTTCTGGAGGCTGGTCTCCCTGGAAGAGTTGATAATTCATTTTTATGAACATCATCTTCTCCACATTTTGTGGAAGCAACCTCCTATGCCTTTCGCTGACAAGGTTCCCGGCTGCACTAAACACTCTTTCGGAGTACACACTGGAGGGGGGGCAACTCAGGTAAAATAGAGCCAGTTTGTACAGGGGCCTCCAAATTGCCTCTTTTTCCTGCCAGTACAGGTACGGACTGTCTGACATGCCTACTTGGATGCTGTCACCGATGTAATCCTCCACCATTCTGTCAATGGTGACAGTATCATATGCAGTGACAGTAGACATGTCAGAAATTGTTGCCAGGTCCTTCAGTCCGGATCAGATGTCCAAACTTGGTCCTGCCTGCCCTGCATCACCGCCAGCGGGTTGCTTAGGATACCTAAGTTTTTTCCAGGCAGCCCCAGTTGCAGGAGAAAATGAAGAAGGAGCTGTTGACGTGTCACGTTCCGCTTCAGCTGACAGTGTTTTCACCAGCAGGTCTTTGCACCTCTGCAGGCTTGTGTCGGCCGGAAAGAGAGACACCACATAGGCTTTAAACCTAGGATCGAGCACGGTGGCCAAAATGTAGTGGTCTGATTTCAACAGATTGACCACCCTGGAATCCTGGCAAAGCGAAAGAAGGGCTTCATCCACAAGTCCCACATGCCGAGTGGAATCGCTCTGTCTTAGCTCCTCCTTCACTTTCTCCAGCTGCTTCTGCGAAAGCCTGATGAGGGGAATGACCTGACTCAAGCTGGCAGTGTCTGAACTGACTTCACGTGTGGCAAGTTCGAAGGGCTGGAGAACCTTGCACAATACGGAAATCATTCTCCACTGTGCTTGAGTCAGGTGCATACCCCCTCCTTTGCCTATGTCATAGGTGGATGTATAGGCTTGAATGGCCTTTTGCTGCTCCTCCATCCTCTGAAGCATATAGAGGGTTGAGTTCCACCGCGTCACAACCTATTGCTTCAGATGATGGCAGGGCAGGTTCAAGAGTGTTTGCTGGTGCTCCAGTCTTCGGCACGCAGTCGCTGAATGGCGAAAGTGGCCAGAAATTTTTCGGGCCACCCAAAGCGTCTCCTGCACGTCCCTGTCACTTTTCAGAAAATTCTGCACCATCAGGTTTATTGTGTGAGCAAAACATGGGACGTGCTGGAATTTGCCCAGATGTAATGCCTGCACAATATTGGTGGCGTTGTCAGATATCACAAATCCCCAGGAGAGTCTAAGTGGGGTAAGCCACTGGGCGATGATTTCCCTCAGTTTCTCTAAGAGGTTGTCGGCGGTGTGCCTCTTACTGAAACCAGTGATACACAGCGTAGCCTGCCTTGGAACGAGCTGGCGTTTCTGAGATGCTGCTACTGGTGACGCTGCTGCTGTTGCTGCGTAAGGTGATACATCTACCCAGTGGGCTGTCACAGTCATATAGTCCTTAGTTTGCCCTGTTCCACTTGTCCACATGTCCATGGTTAAGTGGACATTGGGTACAACGGCATTTTTCATGACACTGAGGACACTTTTGTTGACGTTTCTGTACTGTCTCGGTATCGCCTGCCTAGTGAAGTGGAATCTAGACGGGATTTGGAACCGGGGACACACTACCTCCATCAATTGTCTAAATCCCACTGCACTAATGGCGGATACCGGACGCACGTCTAACACCAACATAGCAGTCAAGACCTCAGTTATACGTTTTGCTTCAGGATGACTGCTGTCGTACTTAAAGGACTGTTGGAGGGTCAATTGTTTAGTAAAAGTAGTGGTGTTCCTACTTCCTCTCTGGGATGATGAATGATTCCCAGCAACAGCACCAGCAGCAGCGGCAGCAGGAGGCGTAGCAATGCAGGATCCTCCGGAGGAATCCCGGATAGGAGAGTCAGTCATGCCAGTGACATGGCCTGCAGGACTACTTCCGATCCTGACTAAGGAGGAAATTGACGAGGAGGGAGTTGACGGTGTGGTTTGCAGGCGCTTGGATACAACAGGACAACGGGATTTAGGTGTCCCTGGACTGCTTACGGTCTTAGCCAAAGTTTCTGAACTTGACAGTAACTTATTATGAACGCGCTGCAGGTGCCGTATAAGGGAAGATGTTCCTAGGTGGTTAGCATCCCTACCCCTACTTATTCCACGTTTACATATGGTACATATGGCAAGACAGTTGTTGTCCGGATTTGGATAGAATTATTGCCAGACCAAAGAGGTGGAATGTTTGGTCTTCTGCCCAGGCATGACTGTGATGGGCTTTTTCATCCCACGGACAACAACTGTCTCCCCCGGAGCCTGATTTAAACAAACCACATCACCATCAGAATCCTCCTCGCCAACTTCCTCCTCAGCGCCAGCTACACCAGTATCCTCATCCTGTTGTACTTCAACAGTGACATCTTCAATTTGCATATCAGCAAGTGGACTGTGGGTGCTCCTTTCAGCACTTGCAGGGGGTGTGCAAATGGTGGAAAGAGACACCTCTTCCCGTCCAGTGCTGGGAAGGTCAGGCATCGCAACCACCACCACACTTGGACTCTCCTTGGGGATTTGTGATATCTTCTTAGAAAGCACAGTTCTTCGCTGTGCTTTTGCCAGCTTAACTCTTTTGATTTTTTTAGTGGGAGGAGGGCTTCCATCGTCATGTGAAGCTGAACCACTAGTCATGAACATACTAGGGATCGACCTTAGCCGTTCCTTGCCACTCCGTGTCGTAAATGGCATATTGGCAAGTTTACGTTTCTCTTCAGATGATTTAAATGTTTTTTTCAAGGTCATTTTCCTGAACTTTGTCATTTGGGATTGTATGTGCCCTCTACTATGACATTGGGCATCGGCTTTGGCAGACTATGTTGATGGCATGTTATCGTTTATGTCATGACTAGTGGCAGCAGCTTCAGCACTAGGAGGAAGTGGTTCTTGATCTTTCTCTATTTTATTTTTATCGGAGAAAGTTTGGTCCTCCATTTATGATTTGATATATACATGCGGCTAAACACAGAAAATATTTTTTTATTTTTGCTGGAGAGTAGTGCACTTTGTGGGTTACACCAGCCTTTAAGAAATGAGCCAGCCGGCTCTTTACTTATGGGACACAGGCGCACGCTTGGCGCTGCTCCTTTGTTGATGCACGTGCGGCTACTGCGCACACAATTCACAAACACAGAAAAAATATTTTGTTATTTGGTTTGGAGTGTACTTTGGGGGTTACAGCACCCTTTAACGGTCAAGCCAGCCGGCCCTTTACTTATGACACAGGCGCACGCTTGGCACTACTTTGTTGATGCACGTGCGGCTACTGCGCACACAATTCACAAACACAGAAAAAATATTTTGTTATTTGGTTTGGAGTGTACTTTGGGGGTTACAGCACCCTTTAATGGTTAAGCCAGCCGGCCCTTTACTTATGACACAGGCGCACGCTTGGCACTACTTTGTTGATGCACGTGCGGCTACTGCGCACACAATTCACAAACACAGAAAAAATATTTTGTTATTTGGTTTGGAGTGTACTTTGGGGGTTACAGCACCCTTTAACGGTCAAGCCAGCCGGCCCTTTACTTATGACACAGGCGCACGCTTGGCACTACTTTGTTGATGCACGTGCGGCTACTGCGCACACAATTCACAAACACAGAAAATATATATTTTTTTGGTTTGGACTGGAGTGTACTTTGGGGGTTACAGCACCCTTTAACGGTCAAGCCAGCCGGCCCTTTACTTATGACACAGGCGCGCGCTTGGCACTACTTTGTTGATGCACGTGCGGCTACTGCGCACACAATTCACAAACACAGAAAATATATATTTTTTTGGTTTGGACTGGAGTGTACTTTGGGGGTTACAGCACCCTTTAACGGTCAAGCCACCCGGCCCTTTACTTATGACACAGGCGCACGCTTGGCACTACTTTGTTGATGCACGTGCGGCTACTGCGCACACAATTCACAAACACAGAAAATATATATTTTTTTGGTTTGGAGTGTACTTTGGGGGTTACAGCACCCTTTAACGGTCAAGCCACCCGGCCCTTTACTTATGACACAGGCGCACGCTTGGCACTACTTTGTTGATGCACGTGCGGCTACTGCGCACACAATTCACAAACACAGAAAAAATATTTTTTTAGCACTTGGGGGGAGCACCCCTGATGGACAGAGCACCCCCTGGACAACACTACAGCACCCCTTTAGGACTGGGACACTGCACAGGACTTTGGAGTGGACACAGCCCCTATCATACTTTCCTACTTTTGGAAATGACTTTGAGGGAGATTGTAGATGGCTCCAGAATGCGACGCGCCTTTGTGGGGGCGTGGTCTGCTCCACTCAAAGGGCGTGTCTAACTCCACCTATGGGCGTATATATTCCTATAAGCTGACGCCCTAGCTCCCCCACTGACATTAATACATCTCTACCCTGCCATATTGACATTAATAGATTCCCCCCCAGACGCACACATTCATTTATATGAATAGATTCACACACATCACATGAATAGATTCATACACACACACACAGTCTCACACGCATCACATGAATAGATTCATGCACACAGTCACACACACACAGTCTCAGCACATCCCATGAATAGATTCACACACACACACAGTCTCTCACACACAGACACCCAGTCAGTCACACACATCATATGAAGATTTCACCTCCCCACACACACACACACAATTACATCACATTACTACACACACACATACATCACATTAGTACACACACACACATACATCACATTACTACACAAATACATCACATTACTACACACACATACATCACATTACTACACACACATCACATTACTACACACACACACATACATCACATTACTACACACACACACACACATCACAATACTACACACATACATCACATTACTACACACACACATCACATTACTACACATACATCACATTACTACACACACACATCACATTACTACACATATATCACATTACTACACCCACACATACATCACATTACTGCACACACATACATCACATTACTACACACACATACATCACATTACTACACACACACACATCACATTACTACACCCACACATACTGTACTACACACACACACATCACATTGCTACACATACATCACATTACTACACCCACACATACATCACATTACTACACACACATACATCACATTACTACACCCACATATACTGTACTACACATACATCACATTACTACACCCACACATACATCACATTACTACACACACATACATCACATTACTACACCCACATATACTGTACTACACATACATCACATTACTACACCCACACATACATCACATTACTACACACACATACATCACATTACTACACACACATACATCACATTACTACACCCACACATACTGTACTACACATACATCACATTACTACACACACACACATCACATTGCTACACATACATCACATTACTACACCCACACATACTGTACTACACATACATCACATTACTACACCCACACATACATCACATTACTACACACACATACATCACATTACTACACACACACATCACATTACTACACCCACACATACTGTACTACACATACATCACATTACTACACACACACATCACATTACTACACATACATCACATTACTACACATACATACATCACATTACTACACCCACACATACTGTACTACACATACATCACATTACTACACACACACACATCACATTGCTACACATACATCACATTACTACACCCACACATACTGTACTACACATACATCACATTACTACACCCACACATACATCACATTACTACACACACATACATCACATTACTACACACACATCACATTACTACACCACACACATACTGTACTACACATACATCACATTACTACACACACACACATCACATTGCTACACATACATCACATTACTACACCCACACATACTGTACTACACATACATCACATTACTACACCCACACATACATCACATTACTACACACACACATCACATTACTACACCCACACATACTGTACTACACATACATCACATTACTACACACACACACATCACATTACTACACATACATCACATTACTACACATACATACATCACATTACTACACCCACACATACTGTACTACACATACATCACATTACTACACACACACACATCACATTGCTACACATACATCACATTACTACACCCACACATACTGTACTACACATACATCACATTACTACACCCACACATACATCACATTACTACACACACATACATCACATTACTACACACACACACATCACATTACTACACCACACACATACTGTACTACACATACATCACATTACTACACACACACACATCACATTGCTACACATACATCACATTACTACACCCACACATACTGTACTACACATACATCACATTACTACACACACACACATCACATTACTACACACACACATACATCACATTACTACACACACACATCACATTACTACACACACACATCACATTACTACACCCACACATACTGTACTACACACACACACATCACTTTGCTACACATACATCACATTACTACACCCACACATACATCACATTACTACACACACATACATCACATTACTACACCCACATATACTGTACTACACATACATCACATTACTACACCCACACATACATCACATTACTACACACACATACATCACATTACTACACCCACATATACTGTACTACACATACATCACATTACTACACCCACACATACATCACATTACTACACACACATACATCACATTACTACACACACATACATCACATTACTACACCCACACATACTGTACTACACATACATCACATTACTACACACACACACATCACATTGCTACACATACATCACATTACTACACCCACACATACTGTACTACACATACATCACATTACTACACCCACACATACATCACATTACTACACACACATACATCACATTACTACACACACACATCACATTACTACACCCACACATACTGTACTACACATACATCACATTACTATACACACACACATCACATTACTATACATACATCACATTACTACACATACATACATCACATTACTACACCCACACATACTGTACTACACATACATCACATTACTACACACACACACACACATCACATTGCTACACATACATCACATTACTACACCCACACATACTGTACTACACATACATCACATTACTACACCCACACATACATCACATTACTACACACACATACATCACATTACTACACACACACACATCACATTACTACACCACACACATACTGTACTACACATACATCACATTACTACACACACACACACATCACATTGCTACACATACATCACATTACTACACCCACACATACTGTACTACACATACATCACATTACTACACCCACACATACATCACATTACTACACACACACACACACACACACACATCACATTACTACACACACACACACACATCACATTACTACACCCACACATACTGTACTACACATACATCACATTACTACACACACACACACATCACATTACTACTCCCACACATACATCACATTACTACACACACACATCACATTACTACACACACACATCACATTACTACACATACATCACATTACTACACACACACATCACATTACTACACATACATCACATTACTACACCAACACATACATCACATTACTGCACACACATACATCACATTACTACACACACCTACATCACATTACTACACACACACACATCACATTACTACACCCACACATACTGTACTACACACAGACACATCACATTGCTACACATACATCACATTACTACACCCACACATACATCACATTACTACACACACATACATCACATTACTACACCCACATATACTGTACTACACATACATCACATTACTACACCCACACATACATCACATTACTACACACACATACATCACATTACTACACCCACATATACTGTACTACACATACATCACATTACTACACCCACACATACATCACATTACTACACACACATACATCACATTACTACACACACATACATCACATTACTACACCCACACATACTGTACTACACATACATCACATTACTACACACACACATCACATTGCTACACATACATCACATTACTACACCCACACATACTGTACTACACATACATCACATTACTACACCCACACATACATCACATTACTACACACACATACATCACATTACTACACACACACATCACATTACTACACCCACACATACTGTACTACACATACATCACATTACTACACACACACACATCACATTACTACACATACATCACATTACTACACATACATACATCACATTACTACACCCACACATACTGTACTACACATACATCATATTACTACACACACACACATCACATTGCTACACATACATCACATTACTACACCCACACATACTGTACTACACATACATCACATTACTACACCCACACATACATCACATTACTACACACACATACATCACATTACTACACACACATCACATTACTACACCACACACATACTGTACTACACATACATCACATTACTACACACACACATATCACATTGCTACACATACATCAAATTACTACACCCACACATACTGTACTACACATACATCACATTACTACACCCACACATACATCACATTACTACACACACATACATCACATTACTACACACACACATCACATTACTACACCCACACATACTGTACTACACATACATCACATTACTACACACACACACATCACATTACTACACATACATCACATTACTACACATACATACATCACATTACTACACCCACACATACTGTACTACACATACATCACATTACTACACACACACACATCACATTGCTACACATACATCACATTACTACACCCACACATACTGTACTACACATACATCACATTACTACACCCACACATACATCACATTACTACACACACATACATCACATTACTACACACACACACATCACATTACTACACCACACACATACTGTACTACACATACATCACATTACTACACACACACATCACATTGCTACACATACATCACATTACTACACCCACACATACTGTACTACACATACATCACATTACTACACACACACACACACACATCACATTACTACACACACACATACATCACATTACTACACACACACATCACATTACTACACACACACATCACATTACTACACCCACACATACTGTACTACACACACACACATCACATTGCTACACATACATCACATTACTACACCCACACATACATCACATTACTACACACACATACATCACATTACTACACCCACATATACTGTACTACACATACATCACATTACTACACCCACACATACATCACATTACTACACACACATACATCACATTACTACACCCACATATACTGTACTACACATACATCACATTACTACACCCACACATACATCACATTACTACACACACATACATCACATTACTACACACACATACATCACATTACTACACCCACACATACTGTACTACACATACATCACATTACTACACACACACACATCACATTGCTACACATACATCACATTACTACACCCACACATACTGTACTACACATACATCACATTACTACACCCACACATACATCACATTACTACACACACATACATCACATTACTACACACACATCACATTACTACACCCACACATACTGTACTACACATACATCACATTACTACACACACACACATCACATTACTACACATACATCACATTACTACACATACATACATCACATTACTACACCCACACATACTGTACTACACATACATCACATTACTACACACACACACATCACATTGCTACACATACATCACATTACTACACCCACACATACTGTACTACACATACATCACATTACTACACCCACACATACATCACATTACTACACACACATACATCACATTACTACACACACATCACATTACTACACCCACACATACTGTACTACACATACATCACATTACTACACACACACACATCACATTACTACACATACATCACATTACTACACATACATACATCACATTACTACACCCACACATACTGTACTACACATACATCACATTACTACACACACACACATCACATTGCTACACATACATCACATTACTACACCCACACATACTGTACTACACATACATCACATTACTACACCCACACATACATCACATTACTACACACACATACATCACATTACTACACACACACACACATCACATTACTACACCACACACATACTGTACTACACATACATCACATTACTACACACACACACATCACATTGCTACACATACATCACATTACTACACCCACACATACTGTACTACACATACATCACATTACTACACCCACACATACATCACATTACTACACACACACACACACACACACACATCACATTACTACACACACACACATCACATTACTACACCCACACATACTGTACTACACATACATCACATTACTACACACACACACACACATCACATTACTACACCCACACATACATCACATTACTACACACACACATCACATTACTACACACACACACATCACATTACTACACCCACACATACTGTACTACACACACACACATCACATTGCTACACATACATCACATTACTACACCCACACATACATCACATTACTACACACACATACATCACATTACTACACCCACATATACTGTACTACACATACATCACATTACTACACCCACACATACATCACATTACTACACACACATACATCACATTACTACACACACATACATCACATTACTACACCCACACATACTGTACTACACATACATCACATTACTACACACACACACATCACATTGCTACACATACATCACATTACTACACCCACACATACTGTACTACACATACATCACATTACTACACCCACACATACATCACATAACTACACACACATACATCACATTACTACACACACACATCACATTACTACACCCACACATACTGTACTACACATACATCACATTACTACACACACACACATCACATTACTACACATACATCACATTACTAGACATACATACATCACATTACTACACCCACACATACTGTACTACACATACATCACATTACTACACACACACACATCACATTGCTACACATACATCACATTACTACACCCACACATACTGTACTACACATACATCACATTACTACACCCACACATACATGACATTACTACACACACATACATCACATTACTACACACACATCACATTACTACACCACACACATACTGTACTACACATACATCACATTACTACACACACACATCACATTGCTACACATACATCACATTACTACACCCACACATACTGTACTACACATACATCACATTACTACACCCACACATACATCACATTACTACACACACACATCACATTACTACACACACACACATCACATTACTACACCCACACATACTGTACTACACATACATCACATTACTACACACACACACACACATCACATTACTACACACACACATCACATTACTACACATACATCACATTACTACACATACATACATCACATTACTACACCCACACATACTGTACTACACATACATCACATTACTACACACACACACATCACATTACTACACACACACATACATCACATTACTACACACACATATACATCACATTACTACACACACATACATCACATTACTACACACACACACACACACACATCACATTACTACACACACACATACATCACATTACTACACACACACATACATCACATTACTACACACACACACATCACATTACTACACCCACACATACTGTACTACATATACATCACATTACTACACACACATCACTACACATACATACATCACATTACTACACACACACACATAGATCATATTACTACACACACATACATCACATTACTACACACACATCACATTGCTACACATACATCACATTACTACACCCACACATACTGTACTACACATACATCACATTACTACACACACACACACACATACAATTACACAGTAATAGATCGCCCTCCCTCCCCCACGGCACTGACATGAGTTATACATGTGGCAGGAGCTGCAGTGAGCTCTAACACTCACAGTCTCAGGCAGCTCCTCTGTTTTCAGTGTCCTCCGGCGTCGGCTCCTCCCCCCTCTGTCATCACAGGCTGGCCAGGGAATGCTGGGAGCATCAGTCTCTCCCAGCAGCAGTCTGTGAGCAGGGGAAGGCGTGCCCAGGAGACCTCACAGCAGCCACACTCCTGCCTCCCTGCACCCGGTGAGTGCGCCCCTGCGTCTTAAGCTCGGGCCCGCCCCCTTTACCTCCGGACTCGCGCATGCGCAGTCCAGATTTTTAGACAGGGCAGAGGGAATGCGGGGGATTCAACCTACTTTACGGGGTAGCGGGAGCTCCCACCTGTATTCGGGAGACTCCCGCGAAAATCGGGAGGGTAGGCAACTCTGGCCCCTATGGAGAACTGACTGCACAACACAGTCCAGCCAGCCCCTATTGGCTTTGAAGTAGTGGACACAGCCCCTATTAACAACAGCAGCACAGCACAACACAGCCAGCCCCTATGGACTTTGAAGTAGTGGACAACAGCAGCACAGCACAGCACAGCACAACACTACTCTGCACTACACTACACTACACTACACAGCCCAGCCAGCCCTAACTCCCACCCTCCCTCTTCACTGTCCACAGCCGAGTGAGAAAATGGCGCCGACACGGGTACCTTATATAGGATCCAAAACCCGCGAGACCCGGAAGGCGGGATGATGACGTTTTGCCTCGATTTCAGATCCGAGTCTGGCGGGAAAAGTCGAGCCTGACTCGGATCGGACTCGGATCAGGGGGGCTTGGGGGGGTTCGGATTTCAGAAATCCGAACCTGCTCACCCCTAGTATAAATGTCTGTATAGATCTTTGTATATGTGTATGTGTGTATGTATATATATATACAGAGGTGCATAAATATTGGGACATTGACAGAATTTTCATATTTGGCCTCTATTCACCACCACAATGGCTTTGATATGAAACAAACAAGATGTGCTTTAACTGCAGACTTTCAGATTTAATTTGAGGGTAATTACATCCAAATCAGGTGAACGGTGTAGGAATTACAACGGTTTCTATATGTGCCTCCCACTTTTTAAGGGGCCAAAAGTAATGGGACAAACTAAACAATCCTAAATCTAACTTTCACTTTTTAATACTTTTTTGCAAATCCTTTGCAGGCAATTACAGCCTGAAGTCTGGAACGCATAGACATCACCAGACTCTGGGTTTCATCCCTGGTGATGCTCTGCCAGGCCTCTACTGCAAATGTCTTCAGTTCCTGCTTGTTCTTGGGGCATTTTCTTTCAGTTTTGTCTTCATCAAGTGAAATGCATGCTCAATCGGATTCAGGTCTGGGGATTGACTTGGCCATTGCATAACATTCCACTTTTTAGCCTTGAAAAACTCTTTGGTTGCTTTTGTAGTATGCTACGGGTCATTGTCCATCTGCACTGTGAAGCGCCGTCCAATGAGTTCTGAAGCATTTGACTGAATATGAGCATGTAATATTGCCCGAAACACTTCAGAATTCATTCTGCTGCTTTTGTCAGCAGTCACATCATCAATAAATACAAGGGAACCAGTTCCATTGGCAGCCATACATGCCCACGTCATGACACTACCACCACCATGCTTCACTGATGAGGTGGTATGTTTTGGATCATGAGTAGTTCCTTTCCTTCTCCATACTCTTCTCTTCCCATCACTCTGGTACAAGTTGATCTTTGTCTCATCTGTCCATAGGATGTTGTTCCAGAACTATAATGGCTTTTTTAGATGTTGTTTGGCAAACTCTAATCTGGTCTTCCTGTTTTTGAGGCTCACCAATGGTTTACATCATGTGGGGAACCCTCTATATTCACTCTTGTGAAGTCTTCTCTTGATTGTTGACTTTGACACATATACACCTACCTCCTGGAGAGTGTTCTTGATTTGGCCAACTGTTGTGAAGGGGTTTTTCTTCACCAGGGAAATAATTCTTCTGTCATCCACCACAGTTGTTTTCCGTGGTCTTCCGGGTCTTTTAATGTTGCTGAGCTCTCCGATGCGTTCTTTCTTTTTAAGGATGTTCCAAACAGTTGATTTGGCCACACCTAATGTTTTTGCTATCTCTCTGATGGGTTTGTTTTGATTTTTCAGCCTAATGATGGCTTGTTTCACTGATAGTGACAGGTCTTTGGATCTCATATTGAGAGTTGACAGCAACTGATTCCAAATGCAAATGTCACACCTAGAATCAACTCCAGACCTTTTACCTGCTTAATTGATAATGAAATAACGAGGGAATAGCCCACATCTGTCCATGAAATAGCTTTTGAGTTGATAGTCCCATTACTTTTGGCCCCTGAAAAAGTGGGAGGCACATATAGAAACCGTTGTAATTCCTACACCGTTCACCTGATTTGGATGTAATTCCCCTCAAATTAAATCTGAAAGTCTGCAGTTAAGCACATCTTGTTTGTTTAATTTCAAAGCCATTGTGGTGGTGAATAGGGGCCAAAATATGAAAATTCTGTCAATGTCCCAATATTTATGCACCTGACTGTGTATATATATATATATATATATATATATATATATATATATATAAAATCTATATCACACTTTATATAGTTTCATTGCCTGTCAACTCAGTCTCTGACACCCCTCCCTTCCCGCTCTGCTCTACATTTTCTCTGGCTGATCCCACCCCCCTCTCTGCCGTCCTCCGACTGCCCCCCCCCATCGTAGCCACGTCTTGAGGCTCACCCCATAATGGCTCCATCTCAACACCCCTTTTCACTCCACCACTCCTATACTTACCCTGGCGTCCAGTGCAATTTGCCACTTCGTCGCTGCCAGCATGGCCAAGTGTGTATGCGCTTACGGATGCGAGCACCCCATCGAGTCCAGTCGCTAACATGGTCGGTACACACTAGTCATCGTCTAGTGTGTACCGGCCATAACAATGGTGGTGGGATTATATGTTAGGGGGCACCAGTCAAAATGTTGCCTAAGGCAACAAATTGGCTAGGGCCGGCTCTGGTGTATCCTTTATATGTAAGTGAAGATGTATGCAAGTGTGTTATAAAGCTGCAAAATGAATAATACAAATATATTGAACAAATAAGTAGCAATTTGTTCCTGGAACAAACCATGTTAAAATGCAAGGGGTGCACAAGCATTAATTTATTTGCGTGCAGGGATAATACTGGAGGCTTTTCCATGTACAGAACAAATAATGGGCAGCTTTGATTTTACACTGAAATTAAGAAATAAGCTAGGACACACTCCTTCCCAACTATAAATCTGCCCCACCTGCAGTGCAACAAGGTTTTGCCAAGGTGCAAATTACTGATTTTTTTGCTCCTTTTTTCTGACGCTGCTAACTCTGGGCCTGATTCAGCAGAGAATGGAAATCCTATTGCAGCGGCTATAGCACTAATATGGTACTGCAGCAGGAGGCATCATACCTCATGCATGCAGTACTGATCTGAGCTGCAACCTAGGATGCAGCATCGGATCATCTGCGATCAGTGGCGTAACTAGGGGGGGTCGGGCAGGGTGCGTGCCCTGGGCGCCGTGGGACCGGCGGCACGGGGGGGCGCCACCGGCCACGGTCCGGCCCGCCCTAGTTAGCCACAAGTGTAGCGCCGACCGCAGTGATTGCGGTCGGCGCTACACATTTACACAGGACCGGCGCTAGGCTTCCAGCGCCGGTCCTGTGCTGCACACCTGAGCCCATTCCCTCCCCCTGAGCGCTTGCCCAATAGCGCCAGGAGGCGGGCTCAGGCTGTGCATAACACACACATCGCCGCCAGCACTGACGGCGATGCGTGTGTTAAACAGCAGCCAATGAGAGTCAGATAGACTCTCATTGACTGCAGCAGCACCCACTGCAAGAGCTGGACTTCCGTTCGGCTCCTGCAGTGGGTAATGGGACTGACGTCATTACGTCTGTCCCATAATGCTGAGCGCGCCAGCCCGGGAGGACTAGTGGGCGGCGGCGGCACGGATCGGAGCAGCAGGTAAGTATGTTTTTAAATATATACATACATATATTTCTTTTTTTAACCTATCTGCAGAACGGGGGAGGGGGGGTGGCTACTACTGGGAGGACCTCTACTGGGGGTGGGGGCACCATTATTGGGAGGACCTCTACTGGGGGGGGCTACTACTGGGGGCACTTAATCGGGAGGGGGAACCTCTACTGGGGACTACTACTTGGGGGGGAACTACCACTGGGGGCATTATAAAAGGGGCCTACTAGTAGAGGCACTGCACTCGGGGGACCACTACTGGGGGCAATAATAGGAAGGGCCACTACAGGGGGCACTGGATAGGGGGGATCACTACTGGGTGCCTGCATAAGGGGACCACTACTGGGAAAACTGCATGGGGGAGGGACTACTGCTGGGGGCACTATATAAAGGGCACTGCATAGGGGGGGGACTACTACTGGGGGCACCATATAAAGGGCACTGCATAAGGGGATACCGCTACTGGGCACACTGCATTGTGGGGACTGCTACTGGGGGCACTGCATTTGGGGGGACCACTACTGGGGATACTGTATAAGGGGCACTACTATGGGCCTGCATAAGAGGGACCACAACTCCATACTGGGGGTACTGTATAAGGGGTACTACTGGGGTTAAGATGCATATGGATAGGAATGTTCAGTGTGAAAATAAAGGTGTGTGTCATGTTGACACGCCCCATTTTTAAGTGACCACGCCCATTTTTTTTCACCGCGCGCACATCAGGGGGGTGGGCTCCCTTTTCAAATTTGCCCTGGGCTCCAAATACCCTAGTTACGCCACTGAAACGGAGGCCATCGCCACATTCTTCCCTGCCCAGAAACGGCAGCAGACTGGGCATCTGGGAAACAGCGTGATTTTCCTCACTTCGTCCTCTGCTGAATCAGGCCCTCTGACTCAGGGACTTGAGCTTCAGTTCCACAATGCAATAAATAAGTGATTAATGATAGTCCTAGTATGTGGCTCATTCATTTAATCAACATGTTACTGGAACAAGAACATCCTTACTTTTCTATAACATCCAAGTTTAATTGAGCCTAAATTAATTTTTACATCCCTTAGGAAACTCCTTTCAGAGAAAAGCAGTCAGACATCTGTTTATAACTAATTATGTTGCCTATGTTTTCAAATGTTTATATATTATATATTTATTATGTATTTTAATGAGCACATTCCCATTGATTCTGAATGTGCTCATTAAAAGGTAGCAATCCAACTGAATATCACATATCAACTTAATAATGTCATGTAATAGTAAAATGTAGAAGATTATCAGTTCTCTAGTGGCCGTGAAAACCATATTCCCTATACGGCAACATCAGTATTTCTTGATCTCAACCAAGGATTGGGCAGGCTAAACATGCAGGGATTGATGCTGATATTTAACTGTTTTGTGAGAAAAATGCACAAAGTAAAATCAAGCCCTCAAAAAATGCAATTTTGCGCCAAAGCATATTTGGACAATGCAATGCATATGAAGAAAAAAAAGAAAATTCAAGTGCACACTCAGGGCCTGATTCTGACCCGCTCGCGAGCGCTGTACGCTCGCAAGCGGGTCGATGGTGCTGAAGTGCGCATGCGTACGACGGAGGGAGCTCCGTCGTGCGCATGCGCGAGACCCGGCGAGCGACGAGGAAGCCGTTGCTCGGGGTCTCGCACCAAAGTGGGCGTGCTGTCGATGGTGACTGACAGCACGCCCCCTTTGGTGGGCGTTCCGGGGGGCGTGGCTACCAGACGGAGGCGTTCCCATGGGAACGCCTACCGTCTGGGTCCGGCCCCACTGACATCACTAGTGATGTCACTGGGAGTGATTTTGGCTCTGATAGAGCCAAAATCACTCCTGGGTTTGCGGCAGCGAGACCCTACCGCAGTGTCTCGTCGCAAGCCTGATGGTCATCGCGACCATCATCATGGACGCTCGCTATAGCTGTGGGTGGTAACCCGCAGCTATGCGAGCGTCCAAGAGGACGCTCCATTTTTAGTTAGGAGGGCCCTGATTCAGAGCGAGCGCTCTGGTCAGAGCGTCCGGCTCTGAATCAGGCCCTCAGAGCACTAAGAATGTGTAAGTATTAGGGATGTTAGGGACCACCTAATGAGGTTCACTATTAAATGAAAGGTGGGCATGCATTTTTGGCCAAGTATGTACTAAAAACCTTAGTTTATTATTATAAAAGTTTTGATTATCGGTATTGTTAGTGCTTAGGGTGTGCACCTGCATTTTTATTTTCTGCATGGAACTACAAGTCTTAGCAAGGTAACACCTCTTATTATGTTTAAAATTAGGGTATGCTGTCTAGTCCCCCCTTTTTCCTCTGTATTTGTATATTTAATGTACACTTGAAGGTGAGATGCCTATTGACTGGACTAGCGCTCCTCCCACCTCTCCCAGGTGATTTTAATTAGTATAGGTCCTTGCATTGCAGTCTACTCATTGGAATGGGCACTATTATAGGTAAGTCCTGGAAACATACTGTGTCAGTATTAGGGATGTTAGGGACCCACCTGATAAGGGTCACCATGCCATGGTAGAAGGGCATACATTTTTGGCCAAACATGTACTAAGAACCTTATTTAAAAACCATGTCAATTGTTGGAGTTTATTATAAAAGTTTTGATTTTCAGTATTACTAGTGCATAGAGTGTGTAAGTAGCACATGCACCAGGTTTAAGTCAAGACATACATTAATTATATTTACACCCAATTTATGAAACATTTCTTTTTATACTGATATACACATTCACTATTAGCTTGGTTAAAATAAAAAAGCCTTCTCTAATACTGCAGGTATAACTTCCCTTCTTATGTATCAATAATTATCCAAGCCGCAACTTGGATCATCATTCTGCTGGGCTGTCTATGCGCGGTGAGCGTAAGCTTCCCGATTGCTCGCACTGGTTCGCGCACACACACTGTGATGCGTACACATGCGCAGAATGCAAATATCGGCTGTCTACGAACGAACGCTTCCTAGCGAGCGGGTCTGAATCAGGTCCAGTGTTTGCTGCCCCTTCCCTCCCCCAGTCCATCTCTCCAAGTAGTAATGAGGCACAAGTGTATGATGTAACCAGGTCTGTATGAGCAGCAAGAATTTGCATACTTTATGCAACGCAAACTTGCGAAACGTAAAGATCAGTATCAGCACATTCTATATATTTGACAATGTGGTTACAAGCCCTAATGCAGCAACATTTGTTAATGCAGCAACATTTGTTTTCACTGTCAAAAGGGCTTCTTGCCGATTAATAAATATGCCTCTACTTGCCAAACCACAATCACACGAGTGGACAGATCAATACTTCCCACTGTAAAATGTGGCGGCACTGACAGCAATGGATTTGAGCATAAATCTGGAAGGAGGATGGGGGTAATAAATTGCTCCAGTGTCTCACTGTTTAGACCCCAGCATGAATAAAGAATAAAACTTGTATGACATCATTATCTACAGAGGGGTCAGAAATGCACAGTTGGAAATTCAGGGAGAGCTCTGTGGTCAAGAGACAGCAATCCATCTCGCCTTAGCATCCAAATCCATTTCAGCCAGAAATCAATGTCTGTCTGTTTTTCTAGGAGAGCCTTCAATTAAATGAGAGATGTGAGGATTAATACTATCTGGTGTCAGATGCCTTTGAACTACCATTCCAATACTTTCTCAGTTGTCGAGTTTCCTTCCAGATAATCTTACAAGATCTTGAGGGTCAATAGAAGGAAGCACATAGTCCAGTTGTAATTTATTTTGTTTGTAAACAGTGCTTGTTATTTTTGACAAACACATAAACTGAAGCTCCTAGGGCCTGATTTTGAGTCGTACACTGCAACTTCATGCAAATACCACTACAAGCCTTTCCCGAGTGTACAAGTGTGTGTGAATGTTCATTCTGTGCTACTTTAGATGCTGAAATACCGCTTGGTGCTTCTTCAGACATAACCATCGGTGGAAACGTGCATCAGTCCCATGCTAGGTGCTGATTCTTTGTCGTAGTATGGGTAGGGCCCTAGACTGCTGGCCCGGACCCCATTACTTTTATGAGGGCATGTCCTAAATCGCGGGAGGCACCCTTAGGAAGCAAAACAAAACCTGAAGCGCTGTGTGCTGGGGAGGTGGGCACTGTGAGCCCCTCAGTCTGGCCCAAATCCAGAGGGGGGCGCAATCAGTGTGATTGCACACCCCCACAGGCAGAGGAGAGGAGACTGCTGCTGCTGTTGCTTAGTGGCAGCAGTGAGCAGTCTCCCCAGCATGTGCTGGGCTGCAGACAGGTAAGAGGGTGGGGGGGTGGCATCGGACCCAGGCCCCCACGAACCCCTCCCTGTTTCGGTGCCCCTGGGTATGGCCTCCGATATGCTTGATTAAGCATTCGCAACCACTTTAGCGACTCACCCGCTACACTTCCATAACACGCCCATATGTGCGTACGGACTCGCATGTGCAGTAGTAATAAATCTGTTTGCAACATTATTGTGTCCAACTCAGAACCAGCCCCTTAATATCTAGAACACTCTATATATGGAAATAGGCCACAAAGATAATATGAAACCACAATATTTGAGATAAAAGGTTCAGCTCAAAGCAACAATTTGGTTTTTCAACCACTATAGGTATAAGGCATTGTATAGTTTATTCTTACATGCACATAATATTGATTTATCACAGATACACTAGTCTATATTGGGTTATTAAGAGTATTTTTTACTTTTCTGGGAACTAGCATTTGTGGATAAGTAATTGTATTTATATCAATAGCATTTATAATAGGGGTGAGCGGATTCGGATTTCTGAAATCCGAATCCCCCCGAGCCCCCCCGATCCGAGGCCGATCAGAGTCAGGCTCGACTTTTCCCGCCTGACTCGGATCTGAAATCGAGGCAAAATGTCATCATCCCGCCTTCCGGGTCTCGCGGGTTTTGGATTCTATATAAGGTACCCGCGTCGGCGCCATTTTCTCACTCGGCTGTGGACAGTGAAGAGGGAGGGTGGGAGTTAGGGCTGGCTGGGCTGTGTAGTGTAGTGTAGTGGAGTGCAGTGTTGTACTGTGCTGTGTTGCGCTGTGCTGATGTTGTTCATAGGGGCTGTGTCCACTCCTCCAAAGTCCATAGGGGCTGGCTGTGTTGTGCTGTGCTGCTGTTGTCCATAGGGGCTGTGTCCACTCCTCCAAAGTCCATAGGGGCTGGCTATGTTGTGCTGTGCTGCTGTTGTCCATAGGGGCTGTGCCACTCCTCCAAAGTCCATAGGGGCTGGCTGTGTTGTGCTGTGCTGCTGTTGTCCATAGGGGCTGTGTCCACTCCTCCAAAGTCCATAGGGGCTGGCTGGACTGTGTTGTGCAGTCAGTTGTCCATAGGGGCTGTGTCCACTCCAAAGTCCTGTGCAGTGTCCCAGTCCTAAAGGGGTGCTGTAATGTTGTCCAGGGGGTGCTCTGTCCATCAGGGGTGCTCCCCCAGAGTGCAAAAAAATTATTATTTTTTCTGTGTTTGTGAATTGTGTGCGCAGTATAACACTTACCATATGCTAATCACCAGTAACTATGTCCTTTAATCTTAGCTAAACAGATAGTGCACACATTACTTAATTTACAAGCATAAGGTTTAGCAGTTAAATAATTTTCATATATGCAAATTATTTTGTTGAATATAAATTTCAAGTGTAAATGATGTAATATTTGCACTTTCTGCCCACTTAGTTGAAATTAAATGACCAAATAAATGGTGAGTAACACACATATATATATATATATATATATATATATATATATATATATATGTATTTTAAGTCTCCCTAACCTGAGTGGCATATGTTATAAAATGGTATCTAAGAGGACAATATCTCATTAATAGTAATAGACTTCAGGGGCCTGGCATTAAATGATTGCTGGGCTTCTGACATCATATGCAGTGATGTAATAGTATACTTGTACATGAAAAGGGGGTGTCTCCCCTGTCTATGCTATTATGAGGGTGTGCCCAGCACTCTCTGAGATGCTGGGTGGTCCCAAGGCTCCTCCTAACACTGTGAATAGATGCCATGCACATGCCATCCATTTTCCAGCTACACACTTGCTTCTCTGCATACAGCCAGCCTTCAGATGTGCATCAGAAAGCTGCATCCAATGGATAGCAACCATTAAATTCCTGGTATTCGATGGAAAAAGCACTTTCATCTAATCGGAAACTATGATGGTTGCTAACCGCTGGCTTCCAAAGTCCATCCCTACTCACTAACATATGGAAAGTTCCTAGGGAGTCAACAGAGCTTGTGCTGGTGGCCATAAGAGAAGGAGCTGTGTACCTCTCAAATAGCAGTATCCCTGGCAAGTGCCTAAGATTAATTTTGAAATGAATCTGTACCCTATAATCAGGGCCAGATTATAAGCGGGGCGACAGGGGCGGTCGTCCTGGGGCCCCCACACACTGTCCCCAGCCACATTCTCCTATTGAACCCTGGCCACCTTCCGCCAGGACTCTGGGCAAGGTCCCACTGGGCTGGTGCCTTTGGTGGCCGGCGGCCGCACATCCAGCCTTCACTCACCCCCTTCCCCAGGCTTCCGCTGCCTCGATCGGAACTTTAAGCTCCGATTGGGCAGCTTACACAGAAAAAAACTGGCCGACGGGGGACCTGCCGCAGCAGCTCCTCCCATGAGCCTTTGCAGAGCCCGGAGCCATCACCACTGACGGCTCCGCCTGCAGCTTCTCCGCAGCCAGTCTCCAGCCTCTTCCGACGTCGCAAGTTCAACCAGTCAGCAGATGCAGCACAGTGCAAGGCTGCCAGCATCCACCGGTGAGTTCTGTGAGTCCCCTCTCTCCCCTTCTCCCTTCCTATACTCAGATACCTCATACATATATATATATATATATATATATATATATATATATATATGTAAATCATATATGATATTAGGGATGTGCAGGCTCGGATAGGTTCGAGTTTGCACGTGGAGTTCGGATTTTTCCCTCCAAAAAAACGGAACTCAGAACGAGGCAAAACGTCATCTTACATGGACGAACATCATCATTCCTGGTCTTTTGTCCAGGAATGATGATGTTCGTCCATGTAAGATGACGTTTTGCCTCGTTCTGAGTTCCGTTTTTTTTGGAGGGAAAAATCCGAACTCCACGTGCAAACTCGAACCTATCCGAGCCTGCACATCCCTATATGATATATGTATTACTTTTCATTATATAAATATATATATATATATTTAATTATACATATTTACTCTATATACACAAATACACATATATGTATATACATATATATATATATATATATATATATATATATATACATATATGTAAAATATACATATATATGTGTTAAAGTATGTATTTACATACACCTGTGTGCTGCATATTATGTGTAGAGTTTTGATGCTCTCTCTTTTGGAAATTGTATTAATACCCTTGTACCTTCATTGTTGACATGATGGTTGATCCCATTCATGTGATGGGATCGTGCTACCATGTGATTATGAATGTTGAATCTATTTTTTCTCCATAGTTTGTTAATGGGATCTGATTATTGTAGCTTTCTTTATGTGCTTTATATATAATTATCGGGCTTGATGTGTTATATTATCATGCATTTATGATTCTATTACTTGTTTGTGAGTGATTAGAATTCAGTATATTGATTGAATATATGTGGCATCGGGGATCATCATGTTTGTACACTTGTTTTAATATTATCATTGTGTGCATTTGTAGTCCGGCGTCTGTTGGTTGCCGAGGCAACGGTGATGCTGACGATGGGCGGCTCCACTATACCGGATCTGACACTGCTTATGCGCCGAGAGGAGGACGTGGTGTGATGACGTCATCAATATGCACCCCGCCTGGGACGCAGCGTGACGCGGACTTTGTGCAACGATGTGTAAGTATAAATGTATGTCTTATGTGTATTTGTATTGTTCTTACCTTGATGAAGGAGCAATAAAGAGGCTCCGAAACGTCGGTGACTTTCACTACTTACCTGTGCTGCCTGCATTTATTCAGAGTGCCGCCTACTGGGACTGTGTGTGTGTGTATATATATATATATATATATTCAACTTCTATTGATAGGGGCACTCACCCACTGAAGCCATACTCATCAAAGTCCCCATCACCAAAGCTCTGCCCATCACGCCGGGTGCCCGAAGCTCTGCCCCCATTCACCATCAGCAACAGCAAAGTGAGTGAGAGCGCTTCCTGTTTAGAGAGATACAGAGGCAGAGCTGCCTGGAGCAGGAGGGAGGGAACATGGCCAAGCATTACCAAAGAACCTCACAGGTCAGTGCATACTTATTGACTACTGGGGGCAGCCATGTCAGCGAGGCAGGGGTCATGGGGTGGCAGAAGTGGTCAGTGTGGGGTCATGATGGAGTGTTCATGTCATTATGTCCACACCCCCAGGTCCTGTTATATGCTATATATTTAAAATGCTGTACATAAACACTTTGGTGTTTAAAAAATCAGAGCTGGGACTGCCTTTTTTCATATCTTGTTGTGTGTGTATATATATAATATTATATATATATATATATATATATATATATATATATATAAAAAAATATATATATATATTATATATACACTCATGTCAGGTTTCACACTTATGTGCAATATCACATCTCTTACATGGTATAGGCAGGTAGCAACACAGTTTTTCAAAATGAGCGTGACCTTTAGGATGCGTTGCAGCCAATAAGATCTGACTGTATCAATCCTCATCCAAACATCAATGAGTCGCCACACTTTGGCTCAGCCATCTCCTGTTGTGCCAGCAGGTCATTGGTGATGAATGGTGCTGTGCTGCTAGGATGACCCCCAATAGGTCCCACTAACACAGTGCAGAGGCAAGCCTGTTTTACCAATAGCTGCCACCCCTTGCCATATTCAGTGGGGATGGAAGACTATTGAATTCCCCTTGCTTGCCCCAGACTCTGTGAAGCAGCCAAGGCAAGTCTGCTCTGTCCCTCCCCTTTGTACTCCTCACTTGCTCCCCAGTGGTGAATGTTCTCGGGCACTCTGCCTGTTTCACTGTCACCGTTGTGGAGAAGCAGCACCAGTCGGCTCACCTCAGTATAAAAGCAACTTCCAGGACCAGGGGGACATCTTAAATTTGTCATGGACTTAAAGTGTGAGGTGTGTAGTACCCTTCGGCATACTTCGGCAAGCTTTTATACTTGTATCCTCCACCACCCACTCTCCCCACACACACGTATTCCACTGTCAGTGGCTGATGCTGGCATTCCGACTGATGCCCTTCAGAACTGCTGTGATATGCAGTTCCACAACAGCTGTTTGTGTGGGTGGGGGTTCTAACTAAGGGGTCTATTAACTAAGCAGTGTTAGGAGACAAAGTGATAAGGTACCAGCCAATCAGCTCCCAACTGTCATTTTTCAAACACAGCCTGTGACATGGCAGTTAGGAGGTGAGTGGCTGGCACCTTATCACTTTTCACTCTGTCTCCTAACACTGCTTAGTAAATAGACCCCTAGGACTGTTACAGCAAATCTACTGATAAAGTGCCTTCTCCATTTCAATGTGGCATTACGTGTTTCTCGGACACCATAATATGGCATAATGTGTATTACGGGTACTGCAATGTGGCATAATGTGTATTGGGGACACTACATGTGACGTAATGTGTATTGGGGAGACTACATGTGATGTAATGTGTATTGGGGAGACTACATGTGATGTAATGTGTATTTGGGACACTACATGTGATGTAATGTGTATTGAGGACACTGCGATGTGACATAATGTGTATTGGGGACACTGCATGTGATGTAATGTGTATCGGGGACACTACATGTGATGTAATGTGTATTGGGGACACTACGACGTGACATAATGTGTATTCGGGGACACTACAACGTGGCATAATGTGTATCGGGGACACTACAACGTGGCATAATGGATATCGGGGACACTACAACGTGGCTTAATATGTATCGGGGACACTACGATGTTGCATAATGTGTATCGGGGGCACTACGACTTGGCATAATGTGTTTCAGGGACATTACAATGTGCCAAAGTGTGTTCAGTTGGGATGGGAGACTATTCCCCTTTGCTTGCCCCAGACACTGTGAAGCAGCCAAGGCAGGGCTGCTTTGTCCCTCCCCTTTGTACTCCTCACCTACTCCCCAGTGAATGTTCTTCGTTATTTCTCGTAAACTGTTTTACATTATGATGGGACCCTGAAACTGTGACATAGGACCTCAAATTTTATAAATAATGGGTCCCTGGGACTCGCATACTGTACTGTAATTTTCATGTCCGTGCAATCATTGTACTGTATGTATAGATAATGTGTGTGTATATATAAAGTATGTGTTTACTTAAATAAAAAAATGTATTCAGTGCTCAATAATATAACAATTGGTGCATACTTCATATAAGTGATGAGGGGACAGAGATTTAGGTGGTTGATGGTAGGCAATAGCTATGCCCTCCATGGTGCTAGCCACACCTCACAGTACAGACCACCCCCACCCATCCAAATTCACACTCCTTGCGGCATTACTTAATAGGCCCTTCATAAATGTCAGCTCCAGGCCCATCTGTACCTTAATCTGGCACTGAAGTAGGTGCATTTTATATTTCATCGTCCACTTGCCCATTTTATATGCTCCTTTGTGTGGGATACATATGTTTTATTGACAATCAGTGCATATGTGGCATACTTGCCTACTTTATGTAAGTCCTCTCTGAAAGAATCCTAGAAAGGAGATGCTGCTACAAGTATTGGTGGTGGGGCTGGGCTCTCCACACCATTAGGCCCCTCTCCCACATCAGCAAAATGCCTCATTTTCACCCCGCCTCTAAATACGGACCCACAGCTTCCCCGTATAATCTCCCCATCCTGACCACTTCTCTAGGAACTTCGCGGGATGCGGGAGATCCACCTATTCTGTGTGGGGCACTACCCGGAAAATCATGAGCCTCCCGCAACTTCTGGGAGAGTAGACAAGTATGATATGTGGACAGCAGAATGCTGGTGCAGTAATACAGCCACAATTGAAATGTTACTTGCTGCATCTTAATTGTTAAGCAACATGTTCAAGTTTATAATGCCGACACAGTTAAAATGCAATTAGAAATCCAGAGATTCTAACCACCCGTGAATCTGGACAGATCCGAGTCATTGCTCTGATCTCCTGAGGAGATCTGGACAGATCTGAGTCGCGGTTCTGATCTTCCTGTTGATCGGAATTCGGATTTTAAATTGCAAAAAATACATGATTTTAGCTGTTTTTAAAAACTTTTTATTAATTAAAAAAAACAAACAAACAAACAAACAGATCCACGGAAACACAAAGATGAATCCAGTTCCAAAACCAAAGCACGGGGTCAGTGCACATCTCTATTTACAATCATGTCGGCATTACGGCAACGGCATTCTGTTGTCCACATATTCTCTGTCAAAATTACCGCTTTTCGTTTATGTTAAGGTCTTCCTAGTGACTGATGAGCATGTCCATGATGTCAGACACTCTGGTGCAACCTCTCAGAATTGTATCTTGTGTTCATGTCTTTAAACATTGTCTGCTTGTTCTTTTGCTATCTATCCAGGTGTTTCCTGACTTCAGTCTTTTGCTTGTGACCCTGATCTTAGCTCATTCTGTACCCGTTCTGCCTGTCCTGACCTTGGACTGTATATTGACTATAATTTCTGTCTTGTTTGCTCCATAAAGTAATCTGCTGCACAGTGTGGCATAAACATACTAGTGATATTAATAAATTAAGATATTTAAGGCTATAGCTACAGTTTTGTTGGAGACAGAGAACAGTGTAATAATACTATTGTAATAAATGAAATAATAACTTATGTCTAAAGATTCAGGGTCTAGCAGATGCCCTACAAAAAATACACTTGAATTTTAGGATGTTTATAGAGAACTTTTTTTATGAAGGGCGGTACAGTGGCCCCACAGAACTGGGTTTATGGGATTGAATGTGACCAGTGCCTTATCTGCCCTAGAGTGATGGCCCTAGTGTATATGTTAAGAAATTTAGATGGCAATCTCCTATGGGCAAATTAAATTATATATTCTTTCTACAAAGCTTGATCAGTGTTATATATTTAAAAAATAATATATATATACAGATATTACAATCAATTCTTAGGAATTGGTTTTCTTTCGATTGGATTTCCTCATAATTTGGATGCTGTTATATTGAGAGCTTACACTATTACTATATCTGCCGTTATAACTAACAACGCATGCAAAGAAAGTTACACTGAAGCTTAGTTTCTATCTGGGCAAATTTTGTAAAATTCTTTATTTAGAATATGCCCAATTGGACATTATTTATACGAATTGCTGATAGTTCAATTTGTTAGTGTTACATAGCCCATCTATTTGTGGTGTTATTTTTCAGCATTCCTATGATATAATTTGTATATATTTTTGTTATTTAATTGTATCCCTGGGTGTACTCCCTGTTTTTTTAATTTATTAATTTTGGTATTCTATTTGTTATAATTTTCAAAAATAATTTGCAATTAATTAATTCAATGTATTGCATTTGTCTGATTTGGGCGATCTTGTGGTCTCCACCAGCGCAGTATGCTTGTTTTCTTTTCTCATAATTTGCCTAAAATGTACTAAATTGCATTTAAAAATTCCCCATCATTCTCCATACTGCCATTCCATTCCTCAATAAGTTGTTCAGGGCTGCTTCCCACACTGATTTGGATGTTCACCCTTTTTGTGTAGTTTAAAACCTGCAAATATGTACTGCATAAAAAAAAAGGATGCGTATTTGCCTGTGTCTGACACTTGTGCCTGCTTGCTACTGGAAAATCTTAGGGATGGCCATAGATGATTGTTCTTGGTGGAACGAGATAAGATTCTTTGGATACAAAGACGTTGATCAAGCCACACCACAAATATCTGTTATAAAGACATTTATTACAAAGTAAAAGAAAGAGAGTAAAATATAATAAACGCGCCACGTGCGAGCCCCGGAGTGAGCAAGAAGTCACCGGCTCCGGGGCTCGCAACAAAACGGGGCGGCTGTCGATGTTGATCAACAGCTCGCCTCGTTTTGTGGGCATGGAGGGGGGGGTGGCTGGCCAAACTGAGGCGTTCCCGAAGGAACACCTGCCATTTGAGGGTGGCCCTACTGACATCATTCGTGATGTCAGTAGTTGAGCTTCCTTCTCTATTAGAGCATGAAGCTCACTGGGGCTTGCGGGAATGAGACCCTTGTCGAGAAGCCTGATGGTCGAGATGGTCGCGACCATCACCTGGCTGCTCGCAAAAGCTGTGGGTGGTCACCCACAGCTTAGCGACCAGCCAGGAGGCCGGCTCCAAAAAAAATAAAAACGCCCTGATTCAGAGCAAGCACATTGAAAGAGTGTCCGGCTCTGAATCAGGGCCTTTGTTTAGTGTTTTGCTTGCTTTAATTATGCTGCCAATCTTTATCCTTTCTACAAAGTCTCACATATTTCAGCAGTGTTGTACAATGGAAAAATAGAGCATATGTAACAAAGATTACATAACAAAGAGTGGACATACCTTAAGCATAGTAACATAATGCAAAATACAATCTGGAACATAAAAGACAAATACAGTGCATTTGTCAAGTAGGTTAGATGAATTATAGGTGACAAAGAATCTACGGGAAGCAGGGCCGGACTGGCTATCTGGCACTTCTGGCAAATGCCAGAAGGGCCAATGTCCTGATGGGCTGTTCCAGTGTTAAACCCTGACTAAGCAGCTCCACCTCCCGGCGCTCTGCTTGGCCAGGATACTGAAAGACGGGAGAGTGCAGTGAGGCCAGGCCTCCATAACTCGTGGCATGCCCCTGTGAGACATAACCATGCCCCTTTTGTGGCAAAGCCATGCTCCTTTTGCAAGCGCAAACCATAGGAAGACTGCCAGAGCTGATCTGGAGCCCCAGTCCATCCCTGACAGGAAGTAAAGGACAAGGATTCATAGTTGGACAAAAGGGGTGCAGATAAGAAGACATGAAGAATGTGAGTCCTGCTCATGAGAGCTTACATTCTATGGGGGATTGGCTGACACAATAGAAGGTGACATGGAGGGATTATGTTGGTGTAGTGTGGGTGGGCAGAGAGGAGTTGTTGCGAGGAGGACTATGAAAGTTTAAGGAGCATTTGTAGATTTTGGAGACTGGTGGAGAGTTCATGGGAGAAAAATGGAGGTGGGAGAGTGACGTGGTGGTAATCAATTTGGAGGTGAGTCAGCAATTGTTGGCAGAGTGGAGAAAGTGTGAGAAATAGTGAAAGGAAATGAGATTGGAGATGTAGTTGGGGAGACGAAGCACATGGCATTGTTGGTGATATAGAGGAGATTAAATTGCTTTCAGTAAAGGATAGGGAGTCACTGAAAGGATTGGCAGCAGTAATAGACAGAAGCAAACAGCAAGAGAGGAAAATAAGTCTTGTCTTGGCAATTAGGGTGGATTGAAGTAGGCAAAGGAGGGTGAGGTGGTGGCCATGCAATAATCAAGGTGAGAGAAAATGAGAAAGTAGTTTAGAGTCTTGGAAGGGTCTAATACTGGCAATGTTGTGAGGATGTAATTTACAGAGAGGTATTGGATGTGGATAGTGAAGGATAAGTACAGGGCCGGTGCTATACTTCTAGGCACACTAGTCAAAACTTCCACATGCGCCCCCCCCTCCCCCGTACTCATTTAGCCCCTCAGGTGAAAATGACTTTGCACACGTGGAGTGGCGGATAAGTTTTGTGTTAAAAATAAAATATTTATATATATATATATATATAAATAAATAAATAAACACTTATCCGCCACCCACAGTAGTAGTTCCCCTAAAACACTAAATGCCCACTTGTAATGGTGCCCCTTATGCAGAGCCCCCAGCAGTAATAATGCCCCCTGTAGTAATGCCCCTAAAGTATTGCCCCCTGTAGTAATGCCCCCTGCAGTGCCCCCAGTGGTAAAGGTCCTGTAGTGCCCCCAGTTGTAATGCTCTTGTAGTAAGGCCCCTTGAAGTACCCCTAGTAGTAAGGGCCCTGTAGTGCCCCCTGTAGTAAGGTCCCTGTAGTAAGGCCCCTGTAGTGCCCCCAGTAGAGCCCCCAGTAGTAAGGCCCCTGTAGTGCCCCCAATAGTAAGGCCCTTGAAGTGCCCCCAGTAGTAAAGCTCCTGTAGTGCATCCCTGTAATGCCTCCAGTAGTGCCCCCAATAGTAAGGCCCCTGTAGTGCCCCCAATAGTAAGGCCCCTGTAGTGCCCCCATATGATGCCATCAGCAGTAAGGCCCCTGTAGTGCCCACAGCAGTAAGGCCCCTGTAGTGCCCCTAGTAGTAAGGCCCCTGTAGTGCCCCCAATAGTAAGGCCCCTGTAGTGCCCCCAGTAGTGCCCCCAGTAGTAAGGCCCCTGTAGTGCCCCCAATAGTAAGGCCCCATTAGTAAGGCCCCTGTAGTGCCCCCATTAGTATGGCCCCTGTAGTGCCCCCAATAGTAAGGCCCCTGTAGTGCCCCCATATGATGCCATCAGCAGTAAGGCCCCTGTAGTGCCCCCAGTAGTAAAGCCCCTGTAATGCCCCCAATAGTAAGGCCCCTGTAGTGCCCCCAATAGTAAGGCCCCTGTAGTGCCCCCAATAGTAAGGCCCCTGTAGTGCCCCCAGTAGTGTGTCTCCTGTAATGCCTCCAGTAGTGCCCTAGTAGTAAGGCCCCTGTAGTGCCCCCAGTAGTAAGGCCCCTGTAGTGCCCCCAGTAGTAAGGCCCCTGTAGTGCCCCAGTAGTAAGGCCCCTGTAGTGCCCCCAGTAGTGCGGCCCCAGTAATGTCCGCAGCAGTAAGGCCCCTGTAGTGCCCCCAGTAGTAAAGCCCCTGTAGTACCCCCAATAGTAAGGCCTATATAGTGCCCCCAATAGTAAGGCCCCTATAGTGCCCCCAATAGTGTGTCCCCTGTAATGCCTCCAGTAGTGCCCCAGTAGTCAGGCCCCTGTAATGCCCCAATAGTAAGGCCCCTGTAGTGCCCCAGTTGTAATGCCCCCAGTAGTAAGGCCCCTGTAGTGTCCCCATATAAGGCCCCCAGTAGTAAGGCCGCTGTAGTGCCCCCAGTAGTAAGGCCCTGGTAGTGCCCGCATATGATGCCCTCAGCAGTAAGGCCCCTGTAGTGCCCCCAGTAGTAAGGCCCCTGTAGTGCCCCCATATGATGCCCCTAGTGGTAAGGCCCCTGTAGTGCCCCCAATAGTAAGGCCCCTTTAGTGCCCCCAATAGTAAGGCCCCTGTAGTGCCCCCAATAGTAAGGCCCCTGTAGTGCCCCCAGTAGTGTGTCTCCTGTAATGCCTCCAGTAGTGCCCTAGTAGTAAGGCCCCTGTAGTGCCCCCAGTAGTAAGGCCCCTGTAGTGCCCCCAGTAGTAAGGCCCCTGTAGTGCCCCAGTAGTAAGGCCCCTGTAGTGCCCCCAGTAGTGCGGCCCCAGTAATGTCCGCAGCAGTAAGGCCCCTTTAGTGCCCCCAATAGTAAGGCCCCTGCAGAGCCCCCAATAGTAAGGCCCCTGCAGTGCCCCCAATAGTAAGGCCCCTGTAGTGCCCCACCTGTAATGCCCCCTGTAGTGATCTCCATCCTCCGCAGCCGCCGGATGGGGGGAGATCGGAGGGCCAGGCCGCCCGGGGGGGGGGGGGGGGTGTTGTGGGGGTGTGGTAGAGAAGGAGCCGGGTGCCCGCTGGTAACACAATTTCAGAGGGCACCCGGCTAGCGCCCCTAGGAGGCTGCCTAAGCTTCCCTAGTGGTAGCGCCGACCCTGGATAAGTAATAACTCAGGATGCCACCTAGACAGTGCACATGGTGAACAGAGGAGTGTGCATAGTGTTAGTAAGAAGTGTCTAAGTATGCAGAATCTAAAGGAGGGAAGTGGCTGTGGTTTGCAACAAGTGCCAATGTATTGGCTGCAAGATTTAAATCAAATTGGTTTTGCTTTAAAGATAATTGTCACTTTAAATATCATGCCAAATTCTCAAAGTCTCAGCACTTGACGAAAATAGCAGCCATTACTCTCGGCCTGGTGAGTTTGAGAAATAGTTATGAGACCCAAAAGGAGGGAGCAAATAGACAGATGGGCATGAAAGAAAGGAGGGAAGAGGAGAGGTTTGGGGTAGAAAGGTAGATTTAGGTGTCGTCAGCAACAAGAGGAACTAGATGAAGCAGTATTTGATATGGAAGCACTCATGGCGTTATATACATTAACATTTATATTGATATCCATTAATATGAAATATTACTAACAAGGCAATATATTAATAAATGATGAGTGCATAAAGTGAAATAAAGTATTTACAATCCCTGATGATTTGCCATTTATTTATCAATAAATGTTTCAATGTTGAAGTTTTAGTGTGACAAACATGGTTTGATTCTGAGGACAAGAAGAAAGATTAAAGTCACCCATAGTTTTATTATTTTAAACACCACTCTTAAGCTTAACTTAACGAAATAAATAAGACACAGACAACTGTATAGAATTGGAAAAAGAGGTCACAGCCAAATTTATTTATATCAAATTAGAATTGAACTAATTAGTCCTGGAGGCGAAAAAGCAGTGCTACCTCGGTCTACAGCTCATAATTAATTGTTCGCTTTACCAAAATGGGGTGGAGTTTTTCCACCCCATGCGCAAGCCATCCTGGGTAGTACCACCTCCCCTTAACTAACACAGTGCTGGTCCTTCCCTAGGATGAAGACCTGGTTCTCCCCTAAAGTAGAAACCGACTCGCCTCTCTCCAAGGAGGAATGCTCTGCTGCGCTAAATTGAGCCGCCAAAGAGCACTACTTTCCGCCAATGACGTGGACAAAAATTGGCCACGTACCGCCACCAAAGAAAAGTCCTAGCCCCTCCTGAATTATTATTGAGGCCATGATATCTGAGACAAAAAACTCTAAACCTTCCTCTGTGAGGTGCACTCCGTCCGGCCTATATAAATGCACCTCCTCATAATGAAACAAGGGTGCCTGATAACACGCCCATTCAAACCAACCACAAACCTAGACACCGCAGCGTTCAGCTTCCTTCTAACTCTGTCTAGGGCTGCCCCACCTTGTGTACCACTCTCATGCTCATACCATACATACTGACATGCAGCTCCTTACCCACCTCTGATCTAGCCAGAAAAATCTGCCATTCATTCCAAGCTACGGAATAGGACCTCAACGTACTTGGAGCCAGTGCTCTCAAAGCGAGTCCCTCAATGCTGGATTTATGATCTGCCAGACAAAATCAGGACAAAGCAATCCGTGAGTCCTGGCTGACGGGGCCAATAACCTAAACTTATCCCACTGGAAACGAGACAAGGCATCAGCAATCTCATTTTCCACACCAGGAACATGCTCAGCAGGCAGATGAAAACTAAATGCTTAAGCAGCCTCAACACTTGGGGGCAGACCGCCCTCTGATTTTTAATGGCCTGAACCACCCCCAAGTTATCGCACCAAAATACAATTTTGCGATTGCTAAACCTCGAAGCCCAGAGTTCAACTGCTACCACAATTGGAAATAGTTCCAACAGGAGTAAATTACATGTCAAACCCTCCGAGTGCCATGAATTGAGTCAAGCCTCTGCGCACCATTCGCCGTCAAAAAATGCTCCAAGACCTAATGCCCCTGATGCATCTGTGAACAACTAAAGTTCGCGATTAGCCACAGACGAAGCGAGCCAAATGTGAACTCCATTAAATTCCTGTAGGAATCTTAACCAGACCTTAAAATCCTCCTCCAAAAGGCGGATCATATGGTGAGCTTTTTTGATTCCTGCAGAGGCTCGCTCCAGTCTGCGACAAAAAAACTTACCCATGGGAATGACGCGACAAGCGAAATTGAGCAAAACTAGCAGTGACTGCAGCTGCTTCAAAGATATTTTCTTAACGGACACAAATTTCAATAAGAACTCGCTAATCTTCTGCACTTTTTCATAGGGGAGCCTACACAAACCCAAATCAGTGTCAATTTCAATACCTAGGTAAGACAACCTAGTAACAGGCCCTTCCGTCTTTTTGTGTGCAATGGGAAACCCCATTGATCCAAAAAATGCTTGGACCGAAAGCAGCAGCTCGCTAAAGACTGCTCTACTGGCCAGTACCTGCTTGAAAACACCACTGTAAAAAAGAGCTAAAACACTCAAAGAAGGAACAAGAAATAGAACAGCCTATAGGTAGACACTTATCCTCGTAAAATGAACCGCCTACCCAAAAACCCATGTACCTAAATGACCCGGGATGTAAAGGAAGCAACCTGAAAGCCAATTCAATATGAATCTTTGCCAACAAAGCCCCTTTTCCAAAATCCCGCACGATACCAAGTGCATCCTCAAATGACTGGTATGTGACACTACAATTGACTGGATCTAAAGCATCATTTACTGACCCTCCTTCCGGGTAAGATAGGTGTTGTATTAACCTGAACTTTCCTTGTTCCTTCTTTGGTACCACACCCAGCGGGGAAATGCAAAGATCCTCCACCTGTGGGGAGGTAAAAGGGCCACACATACGCCCCAAACTCAGCTCTACCTCTATTTTCTCTGCCACAACCTCTGGAAAATCCCTAGCTGACTTCAAATTCCTTTAGCTACAACTAGAACTGGACAAACCAAAGGTAACATAAAACCATCTCTAAAGCCCTCTAATAGGAAGGCCTCCTCCCTAAGAGGATAACACCTCAACCAATGCTCTAACACCTCCACCTTAATTGGAGACACAGCTTTACTTAGTGCCTGTACGCTGATCCCCTTTTCCTGCTGCAGAACCTCCAGGACGATTGCAGTCCTTTGCTGTGTGACTTCCCCCACAAGCGTGCACACCAGCCGGTAGCGGCAACTAGCCCCTCTGCTACAGTGGGCATTATTAAACGAGTAGCACTTCCCCTTCCCTCCAGTATTAAATTCTTGGTGGGCTAAAAAGGGGTATTTACGGTCCAACAGTAGGCTCGACAACTGCTCGGGCCTGCTGCGTAACTTCCAGCCACACCTCCACATCTTTAAAACCAAAACTAAAAATTTTCTGGCCATCCTGCTTTTTCCTAAAAAGCTCATCATACTGCCTCCAAACGTTGTGCCTAGCTGATACCTGCATGCCCTGCACTAAATGTAAGTACTATCGATTCCTACCTATCGATTCCAACCTACCTATACACTCTAAAATAATTGTCGCTGTTTAGCGTTTTGAGTCACACAAGAAATAATTGCTTTCAGACTTTGATTGTGGTTCCAAAGCACAAAAAGTTATCATTCAACATAAAACAGATAGTTACATGCTGTGATCTAAATACAATTAGCGCAAATAAATTATACAGACCCAAGGTACAGTCGTTACATACGCATGCGCTCTGGATCCAAATCCCGGCATCAAAGAAGAAACCTCCGTCAACAGCAAAGCAAGAAGACTGAGATCCAGTTTCAAAGAGGTCACATATATACCCTTACAGAGATAGGCAATACAATAGAACAGGTTGGCATGATTCCATTGGTTCTTCTTCCTGGTTCTTCTGTTACAGTATAGTTCATAGGTCAGTTCGTATGGTCACAATCAGCCTCCAACAGCTCTTTGTGTCCTGTTTCCCGCTGCATAATAAATCTAAGCTGGCTACATTACAGAGTACATTTTAATGTTTAACTCTCTATGGTCCATAGTTTGCAGACACATGTTGCGATCTTTTCACCGATGACACCGGAAATCTGCAAAGACACAGTGGATCATAACGACACCAAACATGGTCTGCTTACCATGTACTAAGCCTTAGATATCAAATAACATTTATTTCACAACATTACTAATACTGAATAAACCTTGAATATTATACTTTAATGCTAGGGAACCTTTTTATGTAACTGTGCAGAGTTTAAGTATTGGGGTCTTGAGAAAAGACGCTAGTTAGCGTTGTGCGACTATGTGTTTGTGGAGTACACCATGGTACGTGTTTTGCAGGGTTGATCATTTTATATTGTTATAGTGACGGCCTGTATTTATTTAATGGGGACTTTTAACATCTTTCTATTGCGTGGGAATCACACAATGCAAAATAATAGCATTGCCGTATGTACATATAATGGGCAAGATTCGCTAAAATGGCGCCGGGCGGCCAGTCGCAAAATGGCGTCTCATTGCCATTCGCAAAATGGCGTCATGCAGATTTAATTTTAAACCGATTCTGTCTCAGCCAATTATCCGGCTTCGACAGTCCACCCTTTGATAGCAAACGACATGCTATCATACTTTGATTTTAAAATTAATTTAGGCTTACATTATGACATATTATTTAATGTTAATTGATGGGATGGCACAAGTGGTTCTTAATCCATCAATAATGTGTCTCTAGGAGGGGACATAAAACTACCCTTATACGCAAACTGCGGATCTTGGGAGATCATGGGAAAGATGTGGGGATGCACCAATCCTATAAAGGAAGTCTTGAGGGGAAATAGGGACTTACATTATTTAAGATGTTTTAAAATAACATTTTAATAACACATTTCATGCATGTCTAAATCTTATACATCATATGATGGTACCTTCTAGTTCAGGGTTGTAATGCAGTCCTACATTTACCTCAGTATTCATATCATTACTACTTACCCCCATCATAATTTCATTCCTTTGATTAACCTTATCTCTACATTTTCCACATTTCAACACAGTAGGAACACACCTGACACATAAGCCAATTACTGTGATGACAACCAATATGAAGACCATCGCGACCATTGGGGCTTGCGACGAGACCCTAAGGTTGGGTCTCGGCACTCGCAAGCCTCAGGGAGCTTCCTGCTCTGATCGAGCAGGAAGCTCCCCACTGACATCACTGCTGATGTCAGTGGGGCTGCCCCCAAACGGCAAGCATTCCTTCGGGAATGCCTCCGTTTGGCCAGCCATGCCCCCTGCCCACCTCCCAAATGGGGCAAGCTGTCACCATCGACAGCTCACCCCCTTTGGTGTGAGACCCCTAGTGACGGAGCAACCGTCACTAGCCGGGTCTCGCGCATGCGCACGTCGGAGCCGGCTCCGACATGTGCATGCCCAGTGGGGGAACATCGACCCGGTTGCGAGTGCTCAGCACTTGCGCCCGGGTCTGAATGACCCTCTAAGTCCCGTAATGGCAAAGCCAAAATAGAAAAACCTGGGATCCACATTCTGCAGTATCCACACATTCCCAAGAAGGTACGAATTTGCTGTTGATTCTGCGGCAGTGTCATGGTCTGTATGGCTTGGATTCTGTCATTTGTCAGATGTTGTAACCCTTGGGTTAGGCAGTGTCCCAAATATTTAACCCTGGACTGGCATGGCTGTAGTTTGTCCTTAGCAACCTTGTGTCCTGTTTGTGAGAGATGAAGCAATACAAGTTTAGTATCATTTAAACATGACAGAAACAAATCAGAACATAACAATAAATCATCCACATATTGTATTAGAACAGATCCATTGGCAGGTTGAATAAATTGTAAATAGCCATGTAAGGCCTGGGAGAAGATACTTGGGCTGTCTATGAAACTCTGGGGAAATCGTGTCCATGTGTATTGTACAATTGTACACCCCTGTATGTAAAAGCGAATAGTTACTGACAGTCAGGATTAAGAGGTACAGAGAAGAAAGCAGAACAGAGGTCAATGATAGTGAAATGGGTTGCATTTGGTGGGATCTGCATAAGAATGACAGCTGGATTTGGCACTACGGGAAATTGGCTCTTTACTACCTTATTAACCCCTCTAAGGTCTTGTACCAGCCTATAACCCCTCCCACCACTCTTCTTCACAGGGAAGATGGGACTGTTAGCTACACTTGCTGTACGGACTAAAATTCCCTGCTGTAACAATCACTCAATTATGGGATAAACCCCTAACTCAACCTCCTGTTTTAATGGGTACTGGGGAATTTTTGGAGCTTGCCTACCGCTTTTTAGATTTACCATTACGGGAGCTACATTTGCCATTAATCCAGTGTCCTGTCCATCCTTGATCCAAAGTGAATCTGGAATCTGGGATAACATTTGATCTAGCTGAGATGGATTTTTACCTGAACTGGTAGAGTGATACATTATCCTTGGGGAGTGTCCAACATATCCCTCACCTCATGCGCAACTCTCTCTGGGATATCTAGAAATATACCATCAGGGGTACAATATATGACACATCCCATCTTACATAACAAATCCCTTCCCAGTAGGGTAGTAGGAGCCGCTGCTGCCAGGAGGAAAGAATGCCTGGTATGCAATGGCCCGATAGTGACCTCTGTGGATTTGGTTAAAGGATAATGTTGCACTTTACCTGTTACACCCATTGCTGGTACTGTCATTCCCCTGTAAATTAGCGGGAGATTTTATCACTGATCTGGTCGCCCCTCTGTCTACAAGAAAAGGATGTTTAGTACCAGCTACATCAACCATCATTACCGGTTCTTCCCTAGTACTTCCTGTTAACCTGACTATCTGTAGACTACAGGTATGACCTGACCCCTAGTGTTGAGTTTCACTCGCCAATACAGCATTTAAGGCCACAATTGGAGCTGGTGACTGTTGGAAATTTCCTGTACTCTGTGTATATCCCTTATGGGGATATCCAGGTACTCCCTGGTTAGGGGGTCTTACCTTCTTCACCTTACAGTTCCTACTTACATGTCCCACTTGGTTGCAGTTAAAACACCTTCGTGAGTGGGGTGGGTGAAAGGGTTGCTGTGTGGATTGAGCAGTATAGAAAGATTGTGGGTGTGGATAAGGATTTTGAGGGTAATATGGTGGCTGTGGATAGTATGGGTTTTGTGGCTCTGTGTGATAAGTGGGGTAGGGCTGTGTTTGTGGTGGTGCAGGATTGGTGAAGACTTGTAGCTGTGCAGGTGCATGTGTGTCTGGTGGCTGTGATGTTACAGTCATTCCTTCTAGAGCTTGAATACTAACAGCCATTAGCTTCTTGCTCTGGGTCTCTCTCTTTTTATGGATGTTCTTATCGTGTTCAATAGCGGATTCTATGAGTGTGTCTACAGTAACTCCTCTCCACCCAGGTAGTGAGGTCTGGACTCGGGTCTTTAGACCATCCATAAGTACCGTGATGATCATTTCCCTGTGATAAGTGCTATCTTTAATATCCTCTATCCTAGTGTACTGGGTGATAGCCTGCAGAGCTCGGGTACAGTAATCCTCTGCAGATTCACTCTCTTTTTGTTTTATGGTGAAAATTTTACTCCAGTTAACTACTACTGGAAAATATACACCCAATTGAGTTATTATGCGGGTAATGTTACCTTGGTTACCCTCGTCTGTTAAGGGACCATCTCCATCCAATACGCAATCCGTGATAAACTTTTTCACGTCGGTATTGTGTGGAAGACAAGCCTTTAACACCACTCGCCAATCTTTATTGGTTGGCTCGTGAGCATTACCCAAATTTTTCAAAAATCTTTGGCATTTTGCTAATTCCTTTTTAGGGTCAGGGAAATCATTCATTATGGAATTTAGCTCAGCTCTTGTCCAAGGACAATGCATTGCTACCTCCCTTGTGGACACTACACCGTTCACATCCGCATTCCCATTCGGAACAGTTATTGTCCAGATGGGATGCAGACCAGCCGCACTGCTACTTTTGACCTTGTTACCTGGCTGGGGATTTAGTCTATTACTGCTACGTATGTGGTTAACAACTTCCTCTACGGGTGCAGTGGATGTTAACACTTCCTGTACTATCACTGATGAAGATGGGGCCACCACTCATGCTTGTTGTGATGGAGAATCTAACATGTGTACAGCATGGGAATTGGCAGACATAACAACAGGTTCATCATCCGCATCATAAACATTTTCTTTGTGATTACTCAAGAGAGGGTACAAGTTACTTGTACATTTTTATGGGTTTTTACATCGACTGTACCTCCACCCCCATCCGCATAGGGCGGTGGTGGTGCATGTGAACCACTGGCAATACCTTCCGCAACGCTACCTTGCCATGCGTCTTTACTATTCTGAGGAGCGCACGCACCGCAGTTTAGCGCCGCTTGTGCACTCACCTGTATTGTGCCCGTGACGCTAGTTTGCGTCGTGTGCACACCTTTAAGCCACACATCCCCCTCATGCTGCCACAACTTTAAACACTCGTTATATTTTGTCTTTCATTCGAGAGTGCACCCTGCAGATGCTATCTCGGACATTGTTCAATACCTCCTTATTAAAGCTGACAATTCTGGGAAATGGTCTAACACTCTTCATCATCATTTTAAACCATACATCACAGTACCTAGTTGCATAAGCACCGTACCTAGTATGCATAATATGCCGTGCCGACCCAAGCGGCGCTTCCAACAACAGCACATCATCTAACATCTTTACCGTTTGCTTGGCTCCCATCCTGGGAGAACCCTAAGCTTTTCAATAGAGATTAGGGCCTGATTCAGAGCCGCTCGTAAGCGGCCGCTCGTTCGTTCTGAGCGATGTTTGCCCTACTGCGCATGCGTACGGATCGTAATACGCATGTGCGAACCAGTCAGTGCGGCCGAAAATCATTTGTTCGCTAAATAGCGAATGCCTGCTATTTTGAGTGACAGGAGGAGGCGTTTGTGGGTGGTAACAGTGGAAGGTGCTTGAAAACGGGGAGTGGAGATCAGAACGCAGGCGTGCTTAAAGGTCAAAATGGGCGTTTTCTGGGTGTGCATAATTAATACAGCAGCGTCATTGTCCACGTTACTGGGTTATTTTATAGTCAGAACTGCTCACAAGATTGCGGTAGGAAAAACCAACCACAAGAATAGCGAGCAGTTCATACGCTGGTCGATGTACTCAATTAATCTAATAAATAGCGGACATGACGTAGGATGCGAGCGGCCACGGGGCGTAGCTTTCCAAAAAACGACCGCAAGTTTTGTTCGCTTGTTCAGACCTAGAGGCGTGAACAGACCGCAAAGAGCGAACGGTTCATTTGAATAGCCACCCCTTTTTTCAGAACGAACGACCGCAAATAGCGTCCGGCTCTGAATGAGGTCCTTAGACCGGTGAAAGAATGTCAAGGCTACTTTCACTTACCTGTGGACGATATTAACAGGATGCCTATGGAAGAATAACCAGGCTGCTTCCACGCACCTAATCCCTTTTTGACTACCTTTCAACTGCTAGCATTTAGTCCAATAACACCTGCCCTTTTCAGTGATTTCGTCCACCCTCTACTCAGTTCACAATCACAATTTTCCACAACTGTGCGGTTCAATTACAATGCTCAAATAACCCTAACTGATCACTGAATACTGCAATCACACTGAGAGCCGAAACCTACAACAAGGACAACAACTACACCTGCTTATGTGTATAGACTGCGGTATCTACTACCGAGCCACTAGGCCGACACCAGGCGCCTAGCACTTAAGGGTATCGTACGATACCCTTAACTAGGGAACATGTTACCCCTACCAACAAAGGTTCACTGTTACACACCTTTTTCCTGCGCAGAAAAATACATGTTTTCCCAGATTATGGCAACACTGATCAAGATATTTACAACAATGCTATCTATCAATATCACAATGCAATCTCAACGGCTTTGTTTGAAACACGTGGCAGCAATATAGGAAATACGTATACGCTATTGTGTGACTAGTCACATACACAATAGTGCAACTACTACACCAAACGTATTATTACCCTTACGCTATTGTGCAGCTTCCCCTTTTAACATAAAATTCTATCAACGAAGGAAAACAAACTTTTTCCTCCCTTGTCCCTGGATTCTAATCAGCGCTCCTTGAACTCACACAATAACGGGTAGCGGGCTCTTAGCAACAAAGTGGTAGCAGATTTTTGAAGGCACAATGCGTTCTTCCCTGCTATGGCGCCTCCACCCTTTTGCTGAGAGATCGCTGACCGAGTGTTACCGTATGACTGGTAGCGTGATTCACACTGCGAGCACCCAACTATCGATTCCTACCTATTGATTCCTACCTACCTATACACTCTAAAATAATTGTCGCTGTTTAGCGTTATGAGTCGCACAAGAAATAATTGCTTTCAGACTTTGATTGTGGTTCCAAAGCACAAAAAGTTATTATTCAACATAAAACAGACAGTTACGCGCTGTGATCTAAATACAATTAGCGCAAATAAATTATACAGACCCAAGGTACAGTCGTTACATACGCATGCGCTCTGGATCCAAATCCCGGCATCAAAGAAGGAACCTCCGTCAACAGCAAAGCAAGAAGACCGAGATCCGGTTTCAGAGAGCTCACATATATACCCTTACAGAGATAGGCAATACAATAGAACAGGTTGGCATGATTCCATTGGTTCTTCTTCCTGGTTCTTCTGTTACAGTATAGTTCATAGGTCAGTTCGTATGGTCACAATCCAGCCTCCAACTGCTCTTTGTGTCCTTTGTGGCTACATTACAGAGTACATTTTAATGTTTAACTCTCTATTGTCCATAGTTTGCAGACACATGTTGTGATCTTTTCACCGATGACACCGGAAATCTGCAAAGACACAGTGGATCAGAATGACACCAAACATGGTCTGCTTACCATGTACTAAACCTTAGATATAAAATAACATTTATTTCACAACATTACTAATACTGAATAAACCTTGAATATTATACTTTAATGCTAGGGAACCTTTTTATGTAACTGTGCAGAGTTTAAGTATTGGGGTCTTGAGAAAAGACGCTACTTAGCGTTGTGCGACTATGTGTTTGTGGAGTACACCATGGTACGTGTTTTGCAGGGTTGATCATTTTATATGTTTTAGTGACGGCCTATATTTAGTTAATGGGGACTTTTAACATCTTTCTATTGCGTGGGAATCGCACAACGCTAAATAATAGCATCGCCGTATATACTTATAATGGGCGAGATTCGCTAAAATGGCGTCAGGCGGCCAGTCGCAAAATGGTGTCTCATTGCTATTTGCAAATGGCGTCGTGCAGATTTAATTTTAAACCGATTCTGTCTCAGCCAATTATCCGGCTTCGACAGTACATTAGCACATTCATGCATTCAGCTGGGCGTGTCTCAATGTAGCAGGCAGCAAACACATACATACCAGTAAGCCAATTTTGATAGCTCCTCCTGGCCTCCTCCGCTGCCACTCCCCCTTTATTCGCTGCATCTAATGCTTTCTTGGCGTCATGCGTGATAGCGAACATGTCGACATAACAACCTCTTCGTATCCGCTCCCTGATCTTGGACCTAATGCCCTTCAATATTGTCATGTTGGAGCAATGAACCATAACCCCCAAAGCATCCAGAACTGAGCTGGCCGCTACACTACCTGCTCTTTTATTACTTTTGCCCTTACCCATCAACTGCTGCACAAAGTATTTCATGAGCTTGCCCCTCCCCTGAACTAGATGAGTCTGAAGAGTCATCAGAATGTGATAGTTGAGAAATTGAAGGAACTGCAATACTCATCTCACCTGATCCCGACGCCGACCGGATTGCAGAAGCATCCCTGGAGGTTGAGGCTTGTCTCTCGTTGTGTGGTGCACCCACCGTGCTTTCACATTTCGACAAGTGATCATCTGCGATGACATCCCTTGAACTCGATGCGGAGCTAAGGAAACCTGCGGGCTTGAGAAAATGTAATTAATGACAGGAGCTGAAGGTGCACATGTAGTAACGGGCACGGAGGGGGCGCTCTGTGGTGGGGGAGGTAATGGGGGCTGTGCAAGTGATGGGAGCATTTGTATTGGTGGCAGGGATGGGGCTTGTGTAGTGGGTGCTTAACACACCATTCTGGTTGGTGGCAGGGGCGGGGCCGAGGCTTGTGGAAGGGGGGGTTGACACACCGGCTGTTGGCGTGCATGCTGACCAGGGAAGAACTTTCCCTGTTGGGGGACAAAATTGCCCAGGGTGGTCGTGAATTGCTGGTGAAAAAGCCCCGGTGCCTGTGCATATGAGGTGGCATAAAATTGCTGGCTCGGCCACGTGAATGGGTTTGGGAATGGCTGCTGGTACAACCCTTGACTAAAATAAGGGGAGAAAACATATGCAGGAGTGGGGGCGGGACCAGGCCCATAATTCCAAACCTGCTCCCCTGCATGTGTGTAAGTGGCAGCAGGTGTGGGGGGGTCAATACTGGTGCCAGCAACCTGGGCCAAGAGCCCCCATAAGGGGTTGCTCTATCCTGCTGCGAAAAAGGCCTAGGGTATTGATATACAGGGGGCTGGTGCATTAAACTTGATGGCTTGTCCTGCTGTCTCCTAGGGGAGGCCTGCGCACTAGGCGCTGAAGTATACCCCAGACCTCCAGTCCCTAGGACAAAGCGGGGGGAATCTAAAATGGCCGTCGGAGACAAGGGGGCGTGGCTAGAGGCCGGGGATGCCCGGCGCGTAGCCCCGCTAACACTTATTGAACTGCTCAGGTGGGGGGTTGCCTGGCGCACTTGCCGCACCCCTCGCCGACCAAGTTTGAAGGCCGGACGCAGAAGGGGCCAGCGGGGTGAGTGTGGAGGGCCCACCTGCCACTGTAGCCGCAGCGGCGGGCAGGGAACGGGGTATTCGTGGCCTAAAATGTCTGCCGGGGCTGAAATGGAGTGGCTAGCAGCCGGGGAAGCCCTGCGCGCAGCCCCGCTGACACCTGGGGAACTAATCAGGCGGGGGTGCCGGGCGCACTCGCCGCACCCCTTGCCAACCAAGCCTGCAGGCCAGATTGGGAAGGGGCCAGTGGGGTGCATGTGCAGGGCCTGCCTGCCGCTGCAGCCGCTGCAGCGGGCGGGAGAGGAGGGCCCGCATGCGCTGCTGACAGGTGCGTACCCTGGGCGAAGGGAGAGGCTGCGGCAACCGCTAAAGGTCTAGCTGCTTCAACAAGGCAGCGGGGGGGGGGGGGGAGCATTGCGGTGGGGACGGGGCATATTCAAACAAGGAGGAGGATATGAGAGGGGAGAATTGAGGTGAAGGAAAATGAGGGAAAGAGAAAGTCAGGGAGAGGGTGAAGAGAATAGAAGGACAGGAAGTGAGCTGAGTGAGAAGCAGAGAAAGAAAGAAAACGATAAATTGAAGGTTTTCATGTCTTTTAGGCAAAAACAACAGCAATAGAGATACAGGGTACTTAACAGTCCAGGATCATAAACTGGAAAGAGGCACTTGACTCCTCCTCCAGCCTTAATATACTAGTGCTAAACCCCGCCTCAATGGGGCAGCTAATAGGCTAACAGATAATAACTGGCAATTGACCTCTACCAATTATAAACTATCAACAAAAGCCAGCTTTAACTAGTACTTTACCAAATAAAAAACAGTGGGCCTGATTCAGAGCCGAACACTCTGACCAGAGTGCTCGCTCTGAATCAGGGCCCTCCTACCTGTTCTTGGAGCGGCCTCTTGGACGCTCGCATAGCTGTGGGTTACCACCGACAGCTATAGTGAGCGTCCATGATGATGGTCGCGATGGTCAAGACCATCGCGACCATCGGGCTTGCGACGAGACCCTGCGGTAGGGTCTCGCTGCCGCAAGCCCTGGAGTGATTTTGGCTCTGTCAGAGCCAAAATCACTCCCACTGACATCACTACTGATGTCAGTGGGGCCGGCCCCAGACGGTAGGCGCCTCTGTCTGGCAGCCACGCCCCTGGCACGCCCACCAAAGGGGGCGTGTTGTCACCCACCATCGACAACACACCCCCTTTGGTGCGAGACCCCGAGCGACGGATTACCAGTCGCTCGCCGGGTCTCGCGCATGACGGAGCTCCCTCCGTCGTGCGCATGCGCACTTCGGCACCATCGACCCACTTGCGAGCGTACAGCGCTCGCGAGCGGGTCAGAATCAGGCCCAGTGTGCTTATATCTTCTCAAGCTTATTCAAGCATTCGAATATTTTAAGTACAAATCTGGTTTTCCATGTAGCCTATGCTGTGACATGTGGAAATAAGTAACTCACTAATGTTGCAAAATAAATTTTGTTGAAACCATTTATAAAGTGTTACAGTGCACAACCTGGTCTAGTATTAATGTTTATAGTTAGTTATACTATAGCATAATATAGTCATTATAGTATAGTTATCAGTACTCTTGGTGATTATCCTCAATTGTTATCACAGCGCTGTTGCTCAAAATCACTTTATGTAACATTATCACCAATTGGTTATCAGTGTACTGCGAGTCCTGTCATTCTCTAATCATACAAAGAGGCGTATTTATTAAACCAATTTTGCAGTAATCCCCACCCAAACTGACATTTTCTGGGGATATCCTGAAAATGTCAGTATTCCCTGGATGTTTGACAGAGATTCCACAGCAGATATGGAAGATATCTGTTGTGATTCCCCTGTTTTCCATCGCTATAGCAGAACCACTAGTTTTCTATGGGAGCTGCTATATTGTGAAATTTATTGCAGGCACAGAAACAGACAAATCACAGGTGCACAACTCCAAATTACTGCAAAAATTTTGCAATAAATATAGGTTTTTAGCATAATCAAGGCCAAGGTTATGGGCCTACCCACCATTTCCAGGTAACCTCTGTAGGGTAGGTCCCTAACATACTAGGGTTTACATCCAGAGGTCAGGACACCCCCAAACCAGCTCAGCCGAGCCACCCCAGGGCATAGCTCTAATGAGAAAGGTGAAGTGTAAAGTAAAATAGGTAAGAGTAGCTACGGCAGTATATATATAGGATAGAGTAGTGAAAATACAAATATAATAAAAACAAACAGTAAAAGTGTTAAAATGTGGAAAAATGTGTGCCCTGAAGCAGACTAACCAAAGCAATCCAGGGGACCCACGCCCCAAAAATCAACCCAAAGTTGCACTACGGCATATAATTTGTAGTACTTACCTAATTTGTAGTACTTACCTAAATTGTGCCTATTACTAGTGTGCATTCACAATACCAGACTCCATGTTTTAAATTAATAAGGGAGGGGTGCTAGTCCAGGCTGAAGGTGTCTCAGCCTTCAGGTGTGCAAAGAAGCACACTAAATGGAGTGAAATTTATCAAGCTGTGGAATGCAAAGCATTTTGGAGCTTGGCCCTGTTAGCTAATGCCGTTTTAAGATGATTTTAACAATTGTAGCCTATTGCAGATTTTACCAGGATCCCTCCCTGGTAATAAATACTCGTGCAGCAGGCCCCTCAGCATAAAGTGAGAGTTGATGTGATCACTTTACAATACACATCGGAGCCCCTGTTGGATGTGATTTTTAATAAATCCGGGTGGTAAAGAACTTATTGTGGTGATAGGAAATTCTAATTATTGGGTCTAAATCCTGATAAATATTAAATGGGCCCCAAAGGGCAGTGAAAAGGGTTCATTTGTCATTTACTTTATACCCTCTAAGTCAAAGCACTTTGAGTCCTTTAGGAGAAATGAGCTATATAAATAAACATTATTATTATTATTATTATTATTATTATTATTATTATAGTGATAATGAAAGGTAAACATATGTGATTGTATCAACCTCATTACCAGCCACCGTCATTTCTGAACAATCAGGCTATCGCTAACCTTAGTTTTGTTAATAGCTCATTGTGCAAGGTCATTAACTTGTTAATAGTAAATTATGACTTAATTGTTCTTCCCAAATAATGTAGGAATAGACATCCATATTAGACGAATGATCACTCTGTGTCTTTGTCTGCTGAGAGCATAATGACATTATATTGCTGACACTGCTATTATCATTTTGCTGGAACAGACTGGAATGGTCCTGCGGCAGCAATTTACTGAGCTCTGTGTGGTTTATCTCACTTCTACTACTAAAATAAACTATTATGTTGTCTGATGTGTTTCTGTAGTTCCTGCTACTATTCAACGCTCCTCTAATGAGGTCTGTGGTCAGAATCTGAACCCACATCTTCCTGTAGTTTATATTGGATTGCTGTCTATTTCATGCTGCCTCTAGCTGCTGAGATTGTGTGCTTACTGGGCACTGAAGCAGGAAGTATCTGAGCTTCTGGTCTAAATTATTGATTTTGTTCTATTTGCTACACATTTATTTGTCACATTATTTTAATTGACTGATTCACTACAGAGAGCCATATTGTGAACTCACAGTTCCTGTCGCGTGTTTTGCCGTAATGCACTTTCTCAAAGGATCTTTATCTTATTTACTTCAATAAAACTTCAACATTTAAACATTTCTGTCCAAATAATTGTCCAATGGTAAACAGTTTATACATTTTGTATTTCACTATAGTCACACATGCCTTCATTTCATGTTTTCCACATTTAGCCTTGTTAGTAGTAGAAATAAATACTGTAAATATATTTAACTCCTTCAGTGCCTCTATGTCAGTGTTGGCTAACCTTGACACTCCAGCTGTTGTGGAACTATATATCCCAGCATGCCCTGCCACAGTTTTAGCATGCCCTAATAGCAAAACTGTAGCAGTGCATGCTGGGTTATGTAGTTCCATAACAGCTGGAGTGTCAAGGTTAGCCAACACTTCTCTATGTGGTATACTATTTCCTCTCATCTCACTAACAATGTGGTAGGTTGTAGTGACTGACACACTGCTTCTCTGTGAGTCTCTTGAATCACGCTCTGGCATTCACCTATATCAGCCCTTTTTTCATAGAGCACACTGGTAGACTGTTGCCCCAGGACTTATATACTGGTAATATAACTTGACAGAAAGCTATTATTATCACAAATTGAGTGTATGGGGTACTCGGCGTTGCCCGGCTTTAAATCTTCAAGTTGTTACACTTTATTATGTGATGTTGTCCAAATCCATCCAGTGGAAGGCCCAGGACAGGCTCCCCGGGTCAAAGTTCTGCCCAGCATACATCAACGGAAGGTCCGATTGGAACCTCAACCCTCTAGTATGTCTTCTGGGATTCAATGTTAACACTGTGAAGTTATTGTCCAAATCCATCCAGTGGAAAGCTCAGAACAGGCTCCCCGGGTGAAAGTTTTGCCCAGCGTACACCAATGGGAGGTCCGACTGGGATCCTAACCCCTCTAAAACCTGTCAAAAATCCAACTGGACCACCTCACGTTGGTTTCATCCCAATTGGTGCAGGGGTGTCCGAATGCATAACTGGACAGAAAGACAAACAAAGATCAATGAAATTTATATATAAGACATGTATCTATCTGTCTCTCTGTCTCTATAGATACACAAATAACATACAGTCAGGTGCATAAATATTGGGACATTGATAGAATTTTCATATTTTGACCTCTATTCACCACCACAATGGCTTTGAAATGAAACAAACAAGATGTGATTTAACTGCAGACTTTCAGATTTAATTTGAGGGTAATTACATCCAAATCAGGTGAACGGTGTAGGAATTACAACGGTTTCTATATGTGCCTCCCACTTTTTAAGGGGCCAAAAGTAATGGGACTATCAACTCAAAAGCTATTTCATGGACAGGTGTGGGCTATTCCCTCGTTATTTCATTATCAATTAAGCAGGTAAAAGGTCTGGAGTTGATTCTAGGTGTGGCATTTGCATTTGGAATCCGTTGCTGTCGACTCTCAATATGAGATCCAAAGAGCTGTCACTATCAGTGAAGCAAGCCATCATTAGGCTGAAAAATCAAAACAAACCCATCAGAGAGATAACAAAAACATTATGTGTGGCCAAATCAACTGTTTGGAACATTCTTAAAAAGAAAGAATGCACTGGAGATCTCAGCAACACCAAAAGACCCGGAAGACCACAGAAAACAACTGTGGTGGATGACAGAAGAATTATTTCCCTGGTGAAGAAAAACCCCTTCACAACAGTTGGCCAAATCAAGAACACTCTCCAGGAGGTAGGTGTATATGTTTCAAAGTCACCAATCAATAGAAGACTTCACAAGAGTGAATATAGAGGGTTCACCACAGGATGTAAACCATTGGCGAGCCACAAAAACAGGAAGACCAGATTAGAGTTTGCCAAACAAAATCTAAAAATGCCATTACAGTTCTGGAACAACATCCTATGGACAGATGAGACAAAGATCAACTTGTACCAGAGTGATGGGAAGAGAAGAGTATGGAGAAGGAAAGGAACTGCTCATGATCCAAAACATACCACCTCATCAGTGAAGCATGGTGGTGGTAGTGTCATGGCGTGGGCATGTATGGCTGCCTATGGAACTGGTTCCCTTGTATTTATTGATGATGTGACTGCTGAAAAAAGCAGCAGAATTAATTCTGAAGTGTATCGGACAATATTATATGCTCATATTCAGTCAAATGCTTCAGAACTCATTGGACGGCGCTTCACAGTGCAGATGGACAATGACCCGAAGCATACTGCAAAAACAACCAGAGAGTTTTTTTAAGGTTAAAAAGTGGAATGTTATGCAATGGCCAAGTCAATCCCCTGACCTGAATCCGATTGAGTATGCATTTCACTTGATGAAGACAAAACTGAAGGGAAAATGCCCCAAGAACAAGCAGGAACTGAAGACATTTGCAGTAGAGGCCTGGCAGAGCATCACCAGGGATGAAACCCAGTGTCTGCTGATGTCTATGCGTTCCAGACTTCAGGCTGTAATTGCCTGCAAAGGATTCGCAACAAAGTATTAAAAAGTGATAGTTAGATTTAGGATTGTTTAGTTTGTCCCATTACTTTTGGCCCCTTAAAAAGTGGGAGGCACATATAGAAACCATTGTAATTCCTACACCGTTCACCCGATTTGGATGTAATTACCCTCAAATTAAATCTGAAAGTCTGCAGTTAAAGCACATCTTGTTTGTTTCATTTCAAAGCCATTGTGGTGGTGAATAGAGGCCAAAATATGAAAATTCTGTCAATGGCCCTGATTCAGACCCACTCGCGAGCGGCTGTCCGCTCGCAAGTGGGTCGATGTTGTGCACTGCGCATGCGCATGACGGCGGGAGCTCCGTCGTGCGCATGCACCAGACGCGACGAGCGAAGGCCTTTCCTTCGCTCGTTGTGTCTGATCAAAGGGGGCGTGCTGTCGATGTTGATTGACAGCACGCCCCCTTTGGTGGGCGTGCCGGGGCGTGCCTCCCTGACGGGGGCGTTCCCAAGGGAACGCCTACCGTCAGAAGCCGGCCCACTGACATCACTAGTGATGTCAGTGGGAGTGATTTTGGCTCTGATAGAGCCAAAATCACTCCGGGCCTTGCGGTTGAAAACCTCAACCGCAGGCTCCGGCTCGCGGCCATCAAACTGCACGCTCGTTTAGGCTGTGAGTGGTGACTCACAGCTATACGAGCGTCCAGGAGGACGCTCCATAATTATGGAGGGCGGCCCTCATTCAGAGCGTGCGCTCTGCTCAGAGCGTACGGCTCTGAATGAGGGCCAATGTCCCAATATTTATGCACCTGACTGTATACAGTATATATACTTAATGATTATTATAAAATTGGACCCTGATTTTCATTATGTCATCACGTTTGTATGCCTATGCACACAAGAATGACCTTTTGTGCAAGGCGCGTACCCCGTTTATCACTGTATGCACCAAGCACATTAAGATGGCTGGGAAGATCAAAGGGAATAGAGGAGAGTAAGTATTATAAATGGGACAGGAGATGGGCGGAGAGCAGGAGGTAGAGAGGGGAGGAGAGTGGGTGAGACGGGGATGGCAAGACAGTGATGGCAAGACAGCGGGAGGCACCAGTTGCTTAGGGGCGCTTGGACACATATATACACCCCTGCACAAATACATAAAAATATTAGGGGGGCTGAGGGGATAGGGAGAGTACCAGGCCCAGATGTCAAATTAAATATATACTGTATATATATATATATATATATATATACCTACATACTGTATATAATAACATTTTAGAGTAAACCATGTGTATGTGGAGTGGGGCGGAGTCTGAAGAGGTATTCGATAACTAGAGATGAACGGGTCTGTTTTCCCGAGAGCCGGACTCACCCGAACATAGGGGATCTGAGCAGGATCCGAGTCAGGCTCGGGTCTTCCCACCTGACTCGGAATCCAAAACGAGGCAAAACGTCATCATCCCGCTGTCGGATCCTCACGGGTTTTGGATTGTATATAAGTCCCTCCCCGCGGTGATCGGTGCCATTCCTTGTTGAGTCCCAGGATGTGTATTTGTGCTTCACATCCACTCCAGGGGGGCTGTGTGACAAGGGGGCTGTTGAGCAATTAAAAACTGTGCTCTGTGTGCTGAGCTCCATCTACTCCAGGAAGGGAGGGCTGTGTGTCCAGGCCAGGGGCTGTTGTCCAATCCAGGGGTGTGCTGTCACTGTGCTCTGGCAGTTGTCCAAAACAGGGGTTTGCTGTCCTCTGTCCAGGGGGGCTGTGTGTCCAATCCAGGGATGTGCTGTCTGTCCACAGGCTGTAAAACAAAAAAAGGAACTAAAAGTGAAAAGAATTAAAAAAACAAAACGTTAAAAAAAAAAGTTAAAAAGATGTTTTTGTACTTTACCCCAGTGTTTCCATATATAAGCACTGTGACGCTGCCATCCGTACAGCAGTGTAGTTTTCATAAAAATATTGTGACACTGCCATCCATATCGCAGTGTAATATTCATACAAGTATTGTGACGCTGTAGGTCATTCATACCACAGTCTAATATTCATTAAAATATTGTGATGCTGCCATCCGTACCTCAGTATATTATTAAGAAAAACATTGTGACGCTGTAGGTCATTCAGTAGTATAGTCATAAATGTGAAAATATGTGTACTGCTATGCTACTGAAACTAATTATATACAATGTAGCAGCTCACTTTACAGTAGAAACAATGTAAGTAGTAGATAAAAAGGAGCGCTTGTTATTAATAAAACTGTGTGTGGCGCGATTCCTGTAAAAAGAGGGGTAATTAGTGAATGTTTATAAAGCTCTTTTGCACAGTCTTTTGAATGCGTTATCTGTGGGTTCCAAAGTTGGCAGTAGCAAAGTAATGACGGGGTGGCTGCAGGTACAACTAACTAGCTAGCCCTGTCTCTGCCTACCTTCCGTGTGCTGATCTTCACCGCGGCTGGCTGGTTCCCTCTGTGCTTGTATAGTTCTTCCGCTTTTGTGTGTGATGTGAAGCGCTACTCCAGGGTAGGAAGGACATTCTTTGTGGTGTCAGCATCCATCGCGTTTCAGGCACTTCTGCCCTTTATCAAGGATGTTTTTAAATGAAATAAATTCTCTATTTATAGGGTGAAACTTTACTGAAAAAACAGGAAGTCTGAAATTGGTCTTCCTTGTAAAAGAACGGCTACCATGTGTTAATGCCGAAATGATAGCTTTTTTGAGTGATATAAGAAAAATGAAAATGGAATTGCGCTACTAGCTAAAAATATTTAAATAGAACCAATGTAATATGTAATAATTATTAGGGGTGAGCGGGTTCGGATTTCTGAAATCCGAACCCCCCCGAGCCCCCCCGATCCGAGTCCGATCCGAGTCAGGCTCGACTTTTCCCGCCTGACTCGGATCTGAAATCGAGGCAAAACGTCATCATCCCGCCTTCCGAGTCTCGCGGGTTTTGGATCCTATATAAGGTACCCGCGTCGGCGCCATTTTCTCACTCGGCTGTGGACAGTGAAGAGGGAGGGTGGGAGTTAGGGCTGTGTAGTGTAGTGTAGTGTAGTGTAGTGTAGTGCTGCTGTTGTCCACTACTTCAAAGTCCATAGGGGCTGGCTGTGTTGTGCTGTGCTGCTGTTGTTAATAGGGGCTGTGTCCACTACTTCAAAGTCCATAGGGGCTGGCTGGACTGTGTTGTGCAGTCAGTTCTCCATAGGGGCTGTGTCCACTCCAAAGTCCTGTGCAGTGTCCCAGACCTAAAGGGGTGCTGTAGTGTTGTCCAGGGGGTGCTCTGTCCATCAGGGGTGCTCCCCCCAAGTGCTAAAAAAATAATATATTTTCTGTGTTTGTGAATTGTGTGCGCAGTAGCCGCACGTGCATCAACAAAGTAGTGCCAAGCGTGCGCCTGTGTCATAAGTAAAGGGCCGGCTGGCTTGACCGTTAAGGGTGCTGTAACCCCCGAAAGTACACTCCAGTCCAAACCAAAAAAAAAAATATTTTCTGTGTTTGTGAATTGTGTGCGCAGTAGCCGCACGTGCATCAACAAAGTAGTGCCAAGCGTGCGCCTGTGTCATAAGTAAAGGGCCGGCTGGCTTGACCGTTAAGGGTGCTGTAACCCCCGAAAGTACACTCCAGTCCAAACCAAAAAAAAAATTATTTTCTGTGTTTGTGAATTGTGTGCGCAGTAGCCGCACGTGCATCAACAAAGTAGTGCCAAGCGTGCGCCTGTGTCATAAGTAAAGGGCCGGCTGGCTTGACCGTTAAGGGTGCTGTAACCCCCGAAAGTACACTCCAGTCCAAACCAAAAAAAAAATTATTTTCTGTGTTTGTGAATTGTGTGCGCAGTAGCCGCACGTGCATCAACAAAGTAGTGCCAAGCGTGCGCCTGTGTCATAAGTAAAGGGCCGGCTGGCTTGACCGTTAAGGGTGCTGTAACCCCCGAAAGTACACTCCAGTCCAAACCAAAAAAAAATATATTTTCTGTGTTTGTGAATTGTGTGCGCAGTAGCCGCACGTGTATCAACAAAGTAGTGCCAAGCGTGCGCCTGTGTCATAAGTAAAGGGCCGGCTGGCTTGACCGTTAAAGGGTGCTGTAACCCCCGAAAGTACACTCCAGTCCAAACCAAAAAAAAAATATTTTCTGTGTTTGTGAATTGTGTGCGCAGTAGCCGCACGTGCATCAACAAAGTAGTGCCAAGCGTGCACCTGTGTCATAAGTAAAGGGCCGGCTGGCTTGACCGTTAAAGGGTGCTGTAACCCCCAAAGTACACTCCAGTCCAAACCAAAAAAAAAATTATTTTCTGTGTTTAGCCGCACGTATATATCAAATCGATATAACATAAATGGAGGACCAAACTTTCTCCGATAAAAATAAAATAGAGAAAGATCAAGAACCACTTCCTCCTAGTGCTGAAGCTGCTGCCACTAGTCATGACATAGACGATAACATGCCATCAACGTCGTCTGCCAAGGCCGATGCCCAATGTCATAGTAGAGGGCACATACAATCCCAAATGGCAAAGTTCAGGAAAATGACCTTGAAAAAGACATTTAAATCAGCTGAAGAGAAACGTAAACTTGCCAATATGCCATTTACGACACGGAGTGGCAAGGAACGGCTAAGGTCGATCCCTAGTATGTTCATGACTAGTGGTTCAGCTTCACATGACGATGGAAGCCCTCCTCCCACTAAAAAAATCAAAAGAGTTAAGCTGGCAAAAGCACAGCGAAGAACTGTGCTTTCTAAGAAGATATCACAAATCCCCAAGGAGAGTCCAAGTGTGGTGGTGGTTGCGATGCCTGACCTTCCCAGCACTGGACGGGAAGAGGTGGCTCTTTCCACCATTTGCACGCCCCCTGCAAGTGCTGAAAGGAGCACCCACAGTCCACTTGCTGATATGCAAATTGAAGATGTCACTGTTGAAGTACAACAGGATGAGGATACTGGTGTAGCTGGCGCTGAGGAGGAAGTTGGCGAGGAGGATTCTGATGGTGATGTGGTTTGTTTAAATCAGGCTCCGGGGGAGACAGTTGTTGTCCGTGGGATGAAAAAGCCCATCATGGTCATGCCTGGGCAGAAGACCAAACATTCCACCTCTTTGGTCTGGCAATATTTCTATCCAAATCCGGACAACAACTGTCTTGCCATATGTACCATATGTAAAGGTGAAATAAGTAGGGGTAGGGACGTCAACCACCTAGGAACATCCTCCCTTATACGGCACCTGCAGCGCGTTCATAAAAAGTTACTGTCAAGTTCAGAAACTTTGGCTAAGACCGTAAGCAGTCCAGGGACACCTAAATCCCGTTGTCCTGTTGTATCCAAGCGCCTGCAAACCACACCGTCAACTCCCTCCTCGTCAATTTCCTCCTTAGTCAGGATCGGAAGTAGTCCTGCAGGCCATGTCACTGGCATGACTGACTCTCCTATCCGGGATTCCTCTGGAGGATCCTGCATTGCTACGCCTACTGCTGCCGCTGCTGCTGTTGCTGCTGCTGGGAGTCGTTCATCATCCCAGAGAGGAAGTAGGAACACCACTACTTTTACTAAACAATTGACCCTCCAACAGTCCTTAGCGAGGAGGATGAAGTACGACAGCAGCCATCCTGAAGCAAAACGTATAACTGAGGCCTTGACTGCTATGTTGGTGTTAGACGTGCGTCCGGTATCCGCCATTAGTGCAGTGGGATTTAGACAATTGATGGAGGTAGTGTGTCCCCGGTTCCAAATCCCGTCTAGATTCCACTTCACTAGGCAGGCGATACCGAGACTGTACAGAAACGTCAGAAAAAGTGTCCTCAGTGTCCTGAAAAATGCCGTTGTACACAATGTCCACTTAACCACGGACATGTGGACAAGTGGAACAGGGCAGACTAAGGACTATATGACTGTGACAGCCCACTGGGTAGATGTATCACCTTACGCAGCAACAGCAGCAGCGTCACCAGTAGCAGCATCTCAGAAACGCCAGCTCGTTACAAGGCAGGCTACGCTGTGTATCACCGGTTTCAGTAAGAGGCACACCGCCGACAACCTCTTAGAGAAACTGAGGGAAATCATCGCCCAGTGGCTTACCCCACTTAGACTCTCCTGGGGATTTGTGATATCTGACAACGCCACCAATATTGTGCGGGCATTACATCTGGGCAAATTCCAGCACGTCCCATGTTTTGCTCACACAATAAACTTGGTGGTGCAGAATTTTCTGAAAAGCGACAGGGGCGTGCAGGAGACGCTTTGGGTGGCCCGAAAAATTTCTGGCCACTTTCGCCATTCAGCGACTGCGTGCCGAAGACTGGAGCGCCAGCAAACACTCTTGAACCTGCCTCGCCATCACCTGAAGCAAGAGGTTGTGACGCGGTGGAACTCAACCCTCTATATGCTTCAGAGGATGGAGGAGCAGCAAAAGGCCATACAAGCCTATACATCCACCTATGACATAGGCAAAGGAGGGGGCATGCACCTGACTCAAGCGCAGTGGAGAATGATTTCCGTGTTGTGCAAGGTTCTCCAGCCCTTCGAACTTGCCACACGTGAAGTCAGTTCAGACACAGCCAGCTTGAGTCAGGTCATTCCCCTCATCAGGCTTTTGCAGAAGCAGCTGGAGAAAGTGAAGGAGGAGCTAAGACAGAGCGATTCCGCTCGGCATGTGGGACTTGTGGATGAAGCCCTTCATTCGCTTTGCCAGGATTCCAGGGTGGTCAATCTGTTGAAATCAGACCACTACCTTTTGGCCACCGTGCTTGATCCTAGGTTTAAAGCCTATGTGGTGTCTCTCTTTCCGGCCGACACAAGCCTGCAGAGGTGCAAAGACCTGCTGGTGAACACACTGTCAGCTGAAGCGGAACGTGACACGTCAACGGCTCCTTCTTCATTTTCTCCCGCAACTGGGGCTGCCAGGAAAAAACTTAGGTATCCTAAGCAACCCGCTGGCGGTGATGCAGGGCAGGCAGGACCAAGTTTGGACATCTGGTCCGGACTGAAGGACCTGGCAACAATTTCTGACATGTCTACTGTCACTGCATATGATACTGTCACCATTGACAGAATGGTGGAGGATTACATCGGTGACAGCATCCAAGTAGGCATGTCAGACAGTCCATACCTGTACTGGCAGGAAAAAGAGGCAATTTGGAGGCCCCTGTACAAGCTGGCTCTATTTTACCTGAGTTGCCCCCCCTCCAGTGTGTACTCCGAAAGAGTGTTTAGTGCAGCCGGGAACCTTGTCAGCGAAAGGCGTAGGAGGTTGCTTCCACAGAATGTGGAGAAGATGATGTTCATCAAAATGAATTATCAGCTCTTCCAGGGAGACCAGCCTCCAGAAGGTACAGAGGGACCTGTGGTGGTGGATTCAAGTGGGGACGAGTTAATACTTTGTGAGGATGAGGATGTACACACTGAAGAGGGTGAGGAATCGGTGGATGAGGAGGATGAGGATGACATCTTGCCTCCGTAGAGCCAGTTTGTGCAGGGACACATTAATTGCCAGCTTGTTTTGTGGGGGCCCAAACGAACCAATCATTTCAGCCACAGTTGTGTGGCAGACCCTGGCGCTGAAATGATTGATTTGTTAAAGTGTGCATGTCCTGTTTATACAACATAAGGGTGGGTGGGAGGGCCCAAGGACAATTCCATCTTGCACTTCTTTTTTTTCTTTGCATTATGTACAGTTTGGGGCCTAGTTTTTCTAACTGCCATCCTGTCTGCCACTGCAGTGTCACTCCTAGATGGGTCACGTGTTTGTGCCGCCCACTCGTGTCGCTTAGCATAGTCATCCAGCTACCTCGGTGCAACCTTTTGGACATGAAAACACTATTGTGAGGTGTGAGGTGTTCAGAATAGACTGGAAATGAGTGGAAATTAAGGTTATTGAGGTTAATAATAGCATAGGAGCAGAGAAACCAACAAATTCTGTGATTTTAGCTGTTTTTATGCTTTTTAAAAAAAAAATACAGATCCAAAACACAAAACCCAGAACCCAAAACACGGAAGGGTGGTTTTGGCAAAACCAATCCAGATCCAAAACACGAAGAAAGATCCAGATCCAAAACCAAAACACAAAACACGAAAAGTGGCCGGTGCACACCCCTAATAATTATATGTTATGATAGTGTAAAAAAAACCCCCAAAAAACTATTGGAAACAGAAAAATATTTTTTTATAAAAAAGCGTTAATTTCTATGTCTATATTAAGACCATGTGGATTGTAAGGTGTGCATAGCAAAAATCCATTCAGTTTCTTTTTATATTAATGATCGGGAATGGTCTCCTCCTCTCCAATTTTTTCAAATTTTTGGAGTGCCCGTGAAGTTCAATTCTGAAGGGTTTTTATTATGTTATTCACAAAAGTGTTTTGAAACACTGTGGGTTGGCAGTCCTTTTTGATATTGAATATATGTTCCACAATTCTGGTTTTTAATTTCCTCTTCGTCTGTCCTATATATTGATATCCACAGCTGCATTCTAATAGATATATAAGTCCCTCTGTGTCACATGTTTTTTTTTTCTTTTATTTTGAATTCTTTGTTCGTTATATTAGATTTAATTGTTGTGACAGGTTGTGTTGATGTTTTCTAGGTGGTGCGACAGGCAAGACAGTTGAGGCAAAAGAAGTGTCCAGTTTCTTCACTTTTTTGTTTTGTGTCTGACCCTTGTGTCTGACCCTTGCAGACACACAGACTAAAGATGTCTTCTTTTCCACCTTTTCCACCCACTCCAACCACCAAATGGCCACTATTGTAACTAGAGATGACCAGTTCGGATTCTGTGGAATCCGAACCGCTCCGAACATAGGGGATCCGAGTCCACCCGAACCCTGTTCGGGTGTTCCCCGCCTGACTCGGATCCCCGTTCAGGGCCGAACGGCGGCCGCCTGATGTCGGATTCTCACTAGAGAATCCGACATCAGGGCTCCTCGAGTGTAGGGCAGACCGCTGTGATAGCGGTCTGCCCTACACAGAACAAACACACAGCCGCCAGCGGCAGCTGTGTATTTGTTACAGCAGCCAATGAGAGTCACACAGACTCTCATTGGCTGCTGCACGGAGGGAGCCGGCTGGAGCTCACTCATGAGCTCCGTCTTCTGGCTCCCTCCTCGTCGCATGGCAGCAGAGTGGACGGCGGCTGGAGCGGGGATACAGGTAAGTTATTTTTTTTTATGTGTGTATGGGGGCCTGCTAATGGAGGGGCCTATGACTGGGGGGTCATACTACAGGGGGCCTGCTACTGGGGGGCCTACTACTGGGGGGGGCATACTACAGGGGGCCTGCTACTTGGGGGCCTACTACTGGGGGGGCATACTACAGGGGGCCTGCTACTGGGGGGGCATACTACAGGGGGCCTGCTACAGGGGGGCCTACTACTGGGGGGGCATACTACAGAGGGGGCATACTACAGGGGGCCTACTACAGGGGACCTACTACTGGGGGCCTACTACTGGGGGGGCATACTACAGGGGGCCTGCTACTGGGGGGCCTACTACAGGGGGCCTGCTACTTGGGGGCCTACTACTGGGGGGGCATACTAAAGGGGGCCTGTTACTGGGGGGCATACTACTGGGGGGCATACTACAGGGGGCCTGCTACTGGGGGGCCTACTACTGGGGGGGCATACTACAGGAGGGCATACTACAGGGGACCTGCTACTGGGGGGCCTACTACTGGGGGGGCATACTACAGGGGGCCTGCTACTGGGGGGTACACTACTGGGGGGGAATACTACTGGGGGTCTGCTTATGGGGGCATACTTCTGGGGTGCATACTACTGGGGGGGCATACTACTGGGGGCCTGCTTATGGGGGCATACTACTGGGGGGTCATACTACTGGGGGCCAGCTAATGGGGGGCATACTACTGGGGGACATACTACTGGGGGCAAGCTAATGGGGGGGCATACTACTGGAGGGGCATACTACTGGGGGCCTGCTTATGGGGGCATACTACTGGGGGGGCTGCTATTGGGGGGCATACTACTGGGGGGCATACTACTGGGGGCCTGCTAATGGGGGGCATACTACAGGGGGGCATAATACTACTGGGGGCATTGCATAAGGGGCCCTACTACTAAGGGGACTGCATAGGGGGCACCACTACTGGGGGCATTGTGTAAGGGACACCACTGCTGGGGGCATTGTGTAAGGGACACTATTGCTGTGGGCATTGTATAAGTGGCACTACTACTGTGGGCATTGTATAAGGGGCATTACTACTGTGGGATTTGTGTATAAGGGTCACTACTGTGGGCATTGTGTATAAGGGTCACAACTGTGGGAATTGTGTTAAAGGGTCACTACTGTGGGCATTGTGTAAAAGGGGCACTACTGTGTGTCATAACATAAATTAGAGACACTACTTTATGGTGTAATGTGAATCAGGGGCACTCTGTGCGGTGTAATGTGAATAAGATTGTGCACTGTGACTCCTAGGGCCGTAGCCCACTTTGTAAACAAGTACTGTGATTCTGCTGGCCGTACCCCTCTGGGTGGGTGCACTACTTTTCATTTCTGCCACTGCTGTGTGGCAATGTGTAATAGATGTGCTTTATACTATACTATACTATACTATACAATAACCATTAACCTTCCTGTCATACAGTGCAACATTTAAGGTAAAACATACAGATTGATGCAGTAAAACCATTGAAAGTAATAAAATAATATCTGCTAATTTCATTGCACTCAGCAGTGCTAAAATATGTTTACAATACCAACCATAAAATTACTAGCTTATCAGAATTCACTCAAACCACCTAAAGAGGCCTGGTATTCATGAGGCATATCTGGTGGCCAGGTAGGGAGGCTTAATAAAATCCCATTATTTTCTTGCTTTGTTTATTTATATTTTGTCATTTATCTCTCGCTTCTAAGAAGCAGTGTGCAGATGCAAGAGGGGCAAGGGATGGTCTATTGTGTGCGCCTGCTGCCGTGCAGGTGTGGCGGGACACTTACCTCTCGCACCCTGTGGCTCTCACCTTCAGGCCGCCAAGGTACTCTTACCGACGGTCCTGGTCTCTCTGGTTCGACACAGCCAGGATGGTCTACCCTGTAAGATAGGTCGGACACACTGAGGGTCTCATTCAGACCCGGTCCTTAGATGCAAGCAGACGCTCTGAATGAGGACGGCCGCTTGCATCTTGAAGTGCGGCCTCCTGGTCGCTAGCTAAGCTGTGGGTTACCACCCACAGCTTAGCGACCGACCAGGTTGATGGTGGGGATGGTCAGGACCATCGCGACTATCAGGGTTTGCGACGAGACCCTAAGGTTGGGTCTCGGCACTCGCAAGCCCCAGGGAGCTTCCTGCTCTGATTGAGCAGGAAGCTCCCCACTGACGTCACTGCTGATGTCAGTGGGGCTGCCCCCAAACAGCAAGTGTTCCGTCGGGATCGCCTCCGTTTGGCCGGCCACCCCCCGGCCCGCCTTCCAAACAGGGCGAGCTGTCAATCAACATCGACAGCTCGCCCCCTTTGGTGCGAGACCTGTAGCAACGGAGCGCCTGTCGCTAGCCGAGTCTCGCGCATGCGCACGTCGGAGCCGGCTCCGACGTGCGCATGCCCGGTGGACAAACATCGACCCGGTTGCGAGCGCTCAGTGCTTGCGACCGGGTCTGAATGAGGCCCAGAGCCTCTAGAAGGGACCTTGGTGCCACAATTACGGATTAACGGACAGACCTTACAGGGACTAGAAGATGGTCATCATTGGCACTTTTGGCATCAGACTGGTTACACCCGTGTGCCAGGCACCAGGGTGCAACCCGAACGGAAATGGCCAAGGAGGGAAAAGGGGTAGAGGGGATAACACTCACAACAATAACGCAACACACAAACACAGAATGCGCTCACCGGGTATGCTCTTGTCCCCTTAATGGGCAGGTGGTCCTGGTCACAACCCTGCAAGAGAGCACAGCAGCCTAGGGCCGCCCGAGAGCAATACCTGTGTCCTAGCACCGACTGAACACATTGCCTACAGCCTAGCGCCGGATGGTAGTGATACAGTGGGTAAAATGATGCACAGTAGCTTAACAAAGGAGGGAGTACTATAGCCTCGGCCTAACGCCGCATGGTGGTGTACGGCCAGTACAGTGAAACTGCGAATGGCTCATTAAATCAGTCACGGTTCCTTTGATGCACAATGATGCACAGTCGCCTAACAAAGCAAGCAAAAAGGGGCATCACTTAGGGCTTACCTGATCTGCTGCCCTGAGTCCTGGACTCCTTCCAACGATGGTCCATCTGCTACGGTAACTCCTGCATGCGCTACCCTGCCGGGCCACACACAGGGGTTTAAATAACCCGCCGGACGTTCTTCTCGGGTTGACGATGCTGGGTTAGGTCCACGACGGCGTCTTCATGGGAGGAGGGGCGCCCTACCCCGGACCTCCTACACAGAGTCACATTATAATGTAGCAAAGTGCTAGAAGTATTTCTCAATCCTTTTTAAATTAGGAATATTGCAGAGCTCTTGACTGTTTGGCTTCAAAAATAACCTGTGAGTAAAAAAAAATCAAATAATCTACCACAGTATAATTGGTAATACATATGGACTGATAGAAACCTGTGGCAGATATTGTTACTGTCCTTCATGTGATTGCAATGTTAGCATGTTTTGGTGTGTTTATGCAGTACAGTAGATAATGGTAATAACAACTGTTAAATGGGGGCACTACAATGTGGCATAAGGTGAATTAGGGCACTACTATGGGGCTTGAAACAAACAAATGCTGCGGAGAGAAGAAATGGGGTGGGGGGCAACAAAATGTTGCTATGGGGCCCATATAGTTCTACTTAAGCCCCTGAATCACAAAATTCTTACAACACTGCAATTAATGATGATGTCAGGAATTACATCATACAATTAAATTAGGGAGTAGGGAAATTGGTATTGACAGATTCTAGACCATGTGTAAGGTACCCCAGTGCGGATGAGGAGGTGCTTTGCATGGAGTAGAGAAAGCTCTTGCTGGCTACCAACCAAACTGCTTGTCTAAGCCTGCTTCCATAATCATGCATCTTGCTCTCTCTACTAGTGTACTAGTATAAGGTTTGCTCATTCACTTACACCATTTTTCTCAGGAGTATAGACAATGGGCAATTAATGATCTGTTCCATATTTTTTTAAGAATTGTTCCACCTCTCTGTTGAGATATTCTCCAATGTTAACAGATCTCAGGGTCTTGAGTCTGTGACCCGTTTGATTCTCTACAAGTCTCTTGTAATCTGTGATCTTTCTGTGATGAAGTACTTACCGTATGTGTCATCCTTGTGACGTCATCTATAAATGTCAGAAAGTTTCTGTATACACTTGCAAATTTTACTTCCATTGGACCTCATGCATCTAAATGTACTATTTTAAGTGGTTTTGTTGCTTGTATGTTGATTTTGGAAACGACTGAAGATTGTGCTATCCCAAAATACAGCTCTCACATATGGGTTTCTCTGCGTTAGTCAATGACATTCCTGTGACCATCCTGCTTTGTAGCTTCTGAACACTGTTGTATCCATGGTGAATATTATTTGCCAGAGTTCTAAGGACTCCTACTCAGTTGTCATAATCGTGTAACAGTGCTGTGTGTCAAAGACCTACAATTGCTGACATCATGTGTCTGTCCTCATGTTTTCTAATGTTCTACTTGAGGGCGAATTCATATGATCCTTCCGCAGGCTCACCTACAGCCACCTTATAACAAAGTTTCATTCTCTATATGGTCAAGTTTATTTCTATAAATCATTTTTGATCTTTTTTCATGTATTTTTCAACTTACCAGTATCACTGGATAGAAGATTTAGTAGTACTGTAGCTAGTTCAGTTCATTAGATGTAATGCAGCTAGGTAGTCTGTCAGCATTGTCAGGGCTCTCATTTCCTGCAAAACAGTCTATGCCTAATGCTGACCCTGATACAGAATACTTCATAGATGTACAAGCACCTACAGTATTTACAATAAAATATTTTATGCTTTGTACGATGATACATGTTTTATGCTCTGTATTGTTACAGCACCATGAATATAAAAATACTCAAATCTCTACATTGACGTCTAAGTTGTATAGTGTTTCTTTCAAGCAGAATGCAGCATTGCATCATGTATTTTATTGTTTATTCAGCTCGCACCATGGAAGATGGAAACATTTATTGAAAGTGGCAGAACAAGATGTTCTACCATCTAAGTTGTAACTGGAAAAGTACATAATAAATATATTTCACTGCACACAAGTTAATTCATTCACACATTCAAACAAAAGTTATCCCTGATCATTATACCATCACTGTGTCCTTTCAAACACAGTCAACCCCCACAACAGCTATAACATTAAAACCACTGAGCGTTCACTTTCTGCCTAATACATCCCACCCCTTGACAGGTGTCAAGGGGTGGGATATATTAAGCAGAAAGTGAAAGAAGTTGATGTGAAAGAAGCAGAAAGAAGTTGATGTGTTGCAGGCAGACCCATTGGCATATCTATAATGGGTGCGTCTTGTGCACATGGGCCCCTGGGTCCAGGGGGTGCACACCGCACTCTCTGCAGCCATGTTTAATGTCTACCTCTCTGGAGGTACTGTATTTTTTTTAATTTTGAAGCCCAAGGTGTGTGCTCCAATCACCCAGTGCAGTGTAAAACTGTAATGGGGGATTGGGATTTTGGACCCTCGCCAATCCCTCAGAGCCAGAAGGCCCCCATTGAGGGGAATAAGGATTCTTCAGGTCCCCCTTTGCTGAAGCTAGGGGGCAGGGCCACCATCAGGGAGGGACAGCCAGTACTCATGTACTGGGCCCGGGCTCAGAGGGGGCCCGCAGAGTTCAAATGATTCTGCCTGTGAGATATCAGTATTCTGTAAGTACCAATGGCGTACTGCGGGCCCCCTGTCACTGTCAGTCACTGTGACAAGCTGCAGTGTAGACCGGCAGCTACGGACCCCCTTCTCATAGGATGGCAGACCAGAGTCTTCAGTACTGTATCTCTGCCTGACATGCTGTCCTTCCTTCTCATTGAGTCTGCAGGGGATGAGTTAACCCCTCCCTGTGTCCTGCCCCTTCCCTTCTCCAGCTCAAATCAGTATCTCCCCTGCAGGTGGATTTTTGTGATTTCCTATCTCCTGGCCACTTCCAGAGGAATCGGTATGAAATACCACTGGCCACATGGCCGGCGGTTCGATTCCCGGCAGTGGCAGCCCGAGAAATGGACAGATCCCGGCAGCGGCAGCCCGACAGAGCTGGAAATCCTGATGGTCCCCAGGTAAGTATATACTAACCTAACCCTCCTAACCCAATCTCTCCTTAGGGTTGCCTAACCCTAACCTCCCCACAAGTGCCTAACCCTAACCCCCCCCTTCCCTGCTGCCTAAACCTAAGTCCCCGGGGGGGTGCCTAACACTAAGTCCCCCCCCCAGGTGTGCCTAACCCTAACCCTCCCTCCCTCTAGCCTAACCCTCCCAGGGGAGTGCCTAACCCTAAGTCCCCCCCGGGTGCCCTAAACCTAATCCTAGCCGGCTGTCGGGATCATGTCAGCCGGTTTCCCAATTTCATCCCCTTCCGAAGTCCCCACCCCCTTTCCTGAATCCACTCCCCCTCCAGTTATGCCCGTCCTGTTCTGCAGGTGGAGTGGGGAGGTTCCATTTCCCTACCCCCTTCCTGAGTCCTCCTCCTGACTCTCCGCCCCCTCCTGCTCTGCCTGACCTGTCCTTCTCTTCCGAAAATCCCTGCCCCTTTACAGAGTCTCCACCCCTCCCTGAGTTCCCGCCACTCCTGCTCTAGTGTCGGAGTCCCGAGCTATCCTAATTCCCAGAAGGGCAGGCTGCTGCTGGTATGTGAAAAACACAGAACCTCATGCAATGCTGCAAACAGAGGTAAGTACCTCAGGGGGCTCTGTGTTTACTCATGTTATGTGGGTGTATACTTATATTACCAGGTGGGTGAAGTGGGTTGAGAGGTGTAATTTATCAGGGGGGTTTTAAACATATTATCTGGGGGGGTGATGTGGGTTGGGGGTGGTATAGTAATGAATCATGGGGGTATAGTGATGTATCAGGGGGGTGAGGTGAGTTATGGTGTAAAGTAATGTATTTGGGAGTGTACACTATCTGGGAAATGAGGTAGGTTGAGAGGTGTAATATATCTGGGGGGGTGTGTATACTCATTTTATCTGGTAGGGGTTGTAGTAATGTATCATGGAGGGTGTTGTATACAATTTTTTTTTGGGGGGGTGAGGTGGGTTGAGGGTTGCAGTATCGTTACTGAGGGGCTATGCAGTAATATTTTATATGGTGGGGCATTGTAAGATTATGGGTTATATACTATGTTCCATTGGGATATATTGAATTAATTTGGTAAATATACTGTATATATATATATATATATATATATATATATATATATATTAGGGGTGTGCACCGGCCACTTTTCGTGTTTTGTGTTTTGGTTTTGGATCTGGATCTTTCTTCGTGTTTTGGATCTGGATTGGTTTTGCCAAAACCACCCTTCCGTGTTTTGGGTTCTGGGTTTTGTGTTTTGGATCTGTATTTTTTTGAAAAAAAGCATAAAAACAGCTAAAATCACAGAATTTGTGGGTTTTTCTGCTCCTATGCTATTATTAACCTCAATAACCTTAATTTCCACTCATTTCCAGTCTATTCTGAACACCTCACACCTCACAATAGTGTTTTTATGTCCAAAAGGTTGCACCGAGGTAGCTGGATGACTATGCTAAGAGATACGAGTGGGCGGCACAAACACGTGGTCCATCTAGGAGTGACACTGCAGTGGCAGACAGGATGGCAGTTTGAAAAACTAGGCCCCAAACTATACATAATGCAAAGAAAAAAAAGAGGTGCAAGATGGAATTGTCCTTGGGCCCTCCCACCCACCCTTATGTTGTATAAACAGGACATGCACACTTTAACAAACCAAACATTTCAGCTCCAGGGTCTGCCACTCGACTGTGGCTGAAATTATTGGTTCGTTTGGGCCCCCACAAAACAAGCTGGCAATTAATCTGTCCCTGCACAAACTGGCTCTACGGAGGCAAGATGTCGTCCTCATCCTCCTCATCCACCGATTCCTCACCCTCTTCAGTGTTGTGTACATCCTCATCCTCACAGAGTATTAATTCGTCCCCGCTGGAATCCACAACCACAGGTCCCTCTGTATGTTCTGGAGGCTGGTCTCCCTGGAAGAGTTGATAATTCATTTTATGAACATCATCTTCTCCACATTTTGTGGAAGCAACCTCCTACGCCTTTCGCTGACAAGGTTCCCGGCTGCACTAAACACTCTTTCGGAGTACACACTGGAGGGGGGGCAACTCAGGTAAAATAGAGCCAGTTTGTACAGGGACCTCCAAATTGCTTCTTTTTCCTGCCAGTACAGGTACGGACTGTCTGACATGCCTACTTGGATGCTGTAACCGATGTAATCCTTTAACAGACAGACGCACGCTTGTCGCTGCTGCTTTGAGGATGCAAGTGCGGCTACAGCCCACACAATTCACAAAGACAGAAAAAAAAAGAAGAATATTTTTATTGTTTGTGGAGCGCACTTTGAGGGTTACACCACCCTTTAACAGACAGATGCACGCTTGTCGCTGCTGCTTTGAGGATGCAAGTGCGGCTACAGCCCACACAATTCACAAAGACAGAAAAAAGAAGAAGAATATTTTTATTGTTTGTGTAGCACACTTTGAGGGTGTCACCACCCTTTAACAGACAGATGCACGCTTGTCGCTGCTGCTTTGAGGATGCAGGTGGAATCTAGACGGGATTTGGAACCGGGGACACACTACCTCCATCAATTGTCTAAATCCCACTGCACTAATGGCGGATACCGGACGCACGTCTAACACCAACATAGCAGTCAAGGCCTCAGTTATAGGTTTTGCTTCAGGATGACTGCTGTCGTACTTCATCCTCATCGCTAGGGACTGTTGGATGGTCAATTGTTTAGTAAAAGTAGTGATGTTCCTACTTCCTCTCTGGGATGATGAACAACTCCCAGCAGCAGCAACAGCACTAGGAGGAAGTGGTTCTTGATCTTTCCCTATTTTATTTTTATCGGAGAAAGTTTGGTCCTCCATTTATGTTATATTGATATATACGTGCGGCTAAGGCGCACACAAACACAGAAAATATTTTTTTATTTTTGCTGGAGAGTAGTGCACTTTGTGGGTTACACCACCCTTTAAGAAATGAGCCAGCCGACTCTTTACTTATGGGACACAGGCGCACGCTTGGCGCTCCTCCTTTGTTGATGCATGTGCGGCTACTGCGCACACAATTCACAAACACAGAAAAAATATTTTGTTTTGGTTTGGACTGGAGTGTACTTTGGGGGTTACAGCACCCTTTAACGGTCAAGCCAGCCGGCCCTTTACTTATGATACAGGCGCACGCTTGGCACTACTGTGTTGATGCACGTGCGGCTACTGCGCACACAATTCACAAACACAGAAAATATATATTTTTTTTGTTTGGACTGGAGTGTACTTTTATGGGTTACAGCACCCTTTAACGGTCAAGCCAGCCGGCCCTTTACTTATGACACAGGCGCATGCTTGGCACTACTGTGTTGATGCACGTGCGGCTACTGCGCACACAATTCACAAACACAGAAAATATTTTTTTTTTTGGTTTGGACTGGAGTGTACTTTGGGGGTTACAGCACCCTTTAACGGTCAAGCCAGCCGGCCCTTTACTTATGACACAGGCGCACGCTTGGCACTACTGTGTTGATGCACGTGCGGCTACTGCGCACACAATTCACAAACACAGAAAATATTTTTTTTTTGGTTTGGACTGGAGTGTACTTTGGGGGTTATAGCACCCTTTAATGGTAAAGCCAGCCGGCCCTTTACTTATGACACAGGCGCACGCTTGGCACTACTTTGTTGATGCACGTGCGGCTACTGCGCACACAATTCACAAACACAGAAAATATATATTTTTTTTGTTTGGACTGGAGTGTACTTTTATGGGTTACAGCACCCTTTAACGGTCAAGCCAGCCGGCCCTTTACTTATGACACAGGTGCACGCTTGGCACTACTGTGTTGATGCACGTGCGGCTACTGCGCACACAATTCACAAACACAGAAAATATTTTTTTTTTGTTTGGACTGGAGTGTACTTTGGGGGTTACAGCACCCTTTAACGGTCAAGCCAGCCGGCCCTTTACTTATGACACAGGCGCACGCTTGGCACTACTGTGTTGATGCACGTGCGGCTACTGCGCACACAATTCACAAACACAGAAAATAATTTTTTTTTTGGTTTTGACTGGAGTGTACTTTGGGGGTTACAGCACCCTTTAACGGTCAAGCCAGCCGGCCCTTTACTTATGACACAGGCGCACGCTTGGCACTACTTTGTTGATGCACGTGCGGCTACTGCGCACACAATTCACAAACACAGAAAATATATATTTTTTTGGTTTGGACTGGAGTGTACTTTGGGGGTTACAGCACCCTTTAACGGTCAAGCCAGCCGGCCCTTTACTTATGACACAGGTGCACGCTTGGCACTACTTTGTTGATGCACGTGCGGCTACTGTGCACACAATTCACAAACACAGAAAAAATATTATTTTTTTAGCACTTGGGGGGAGCACCCCTGATGGACAGAGCACCCCCTGGACAACACTACAGCACCCCTTTAGGACTGGGACACTGCACAGGACTTTGGAGTGGACACAGCCCCTATGGAGAACTGACTGCACAACACAGTCCAGCCAGCCCCTATGGACTTTGAAGTAGTGGACACAACCCCTATTAACAACAGCAGCACAGCACAACACAGCCAGCCCCTATGGACTTTGAAGTAGTGGACACAGCCCCTATGGACAACAGCAGCACAGCGCAGCACAGCACAGCACAACACTACTCTGCACTACACTACACTACACTACACAGTCCAGCCAGCCCTAACTCCCACCCTCCCTCTTCACTGTCCACAGCCGAGTGAGAAAATGGCGCCGACGCGGGTACCTTATATAGGATCCAAAACCCGCGAGACCCCGAAGGCGGGATGATGACGTTTTGCCTCGATTTCAGATCCGAGTCAGGCGGGAAAAGTCGAGCCTGATTCGGATCAGCCTCGGATCATGGGGGCTCGGGGGGGTTCGGATTTCAGATAGGGGTGTAGAAATGTCACGTGGCAGCTAATGAAGGGTTGTACTAATGTGTTACATATCACCAGCTATCAAATCCTTGGGGATCTGAAGACTGAAAGACCAGTTGTCCAGATAAAGAGGAGATCAGTGGTTAGAAAGGCAAGCGGTAAGTGGTTGTAGTATACACACACACACACACACACACACACATATACAATACACACAGGGAATGCCAGTATTCCTGCAGTAGTGCTACCTGGAGAATACATTTCCCAGGCATGCACTCTGCTGTCTGTGCAGCTACTCGGCCCTGTCCCATATGCGTCATGTCATATGGTAAGGGGCCGGCACATGACATTCCAGCTGCCATGTTACGGCACTGACTAGGGTTGTTTCCCAAATTAAAGGGTTACTACCAGTAGCAAGACTGCCTATGTGTGGTATGTAGGGGGGGCCCTGCTTGTTTCATTTGTACTGGGCCCCACAATTTCTGATGGCAGCCCTGCTAGGGGGAACTCCTTGACATCCTCGACCCTTGGAGCCAAAAGGCTCCTTAGGGGGGCAAGGGTCTTCGGGATTCCCCCCATTGCAAGGCTGAAGCTTCCCCTGGGCAATGGAATTTTCAGCTTTCCCCTGAAGGAGAGAGCCTCAGGAAACTAGGGGAGAGGGCCACCCATAAGGGTCTTGCACAAACCCCCCACAAAAGTGACACACACAAAAAAAACAAAAAGGTGAGGTGAAAAAGTGCAAACAAACATGCAAAATAAGTACATAATTAAATAGGCCCCAGCCTAAAGGCCTGGGTGAAGTAAAAAATGATCCTTGCCCCAGCCAAAAGGCCAGGGCAAAGGAAAAATGGTGCAGCCTGAAAAATAAAGTGCAATGCAAAGTGCCCTACTAGTGCAAAGGTGGCTTCCAACACCAGTGCATCTTCAGGTACCCCTGGCTCAGGAGGCCCCAGGGGCACATAGCACCTTGGGTTCAAGCTACCGGCCTTTTGGCCACACTGATCAAGTGACAGCCCATCACCTACCGGGCGCCTTTAAGCCACAATGAGCACATAGGCATCTACATAGTCAGGAGCCAGAGCCTATCAGCGGCCGCTCTACAGTTAGCAGCTGCTGATTGGCTTTCGGCTCCTGACACACTGACCAGCCCACGTAGGAACTGTCAGGAGCTGGAGCCAATCAGCAGCCGCTAGCTATAGAGCAGCTGCTGATTGGCTGGCAGCTCCTGACATTTCTCACTGAACAGTCCGGAGCTGGTTAGCGGTGTATGTGGTCACACACATACACCACTAATGGTAATTATATGGGTACTCGGTTTGTTGCGCGAGGATGGAGGTGAGTATAGGATTTTTTTTGCAGGTCATTCCTCACGGATTTCTTCATGGGAACATCTGGCAGCAGGCACGTCTGTGTGAGTGAGGTATGTGTGTATTAAACTTTCACTGTATACGGTGTTTGTGTACTGTCTTTGTTTAACTATTTATTTTACAGTGGAGGTACGGGTGCCGGCCGCCAGCTGGCACTTGTAGTTCTACAAGTGCAAAAGGGCAGGCATGCTAGTAACTGTAGTTCCACTGTAAAATACAATAGTTTACTTTAATTTTCCACTTTATTACCCCCGTACCCACGGCCCAGGGGTGCAGGGGAAGAGCCCAGGGCTTCAGACCAAGCCTGGGGTTTTGGGAGAGGGAGGACCCCTTTTTTGAGCAGTGCCCACCTCCCTGAGATCCTCGGCTTAGCCTGAGCGACTTGGGGTGAGAATGCTTTGGCCCTGGAGACCTGGTAATAGGGTCTCTGGGCTGTGGCATTACACCCCAGTCATTTTGGGTCCGGTGCTGGTTTTAATTATAGGGGGCCCCTATGCATTTTTTCCCCCTATAATTAAAACCAGGACTGGCCCTGCAGCCTGGTGCTGGTACCTAAATTGCGGTGGAACCCTACTCGTTTTGTTCCCCATAATTTTAGGTAACAGTACTGGCTGACAAGTCCGGGGTTGGTTTGGCTTTTGGGACCCTACATCATTTTTAAAATATATTTTAACCCGCTTTTTACAGGTACAACACAAACAGCTTACACATATCTCACTGATATGTGCAGGCAGCTTGTTCGGGTGAGTTTGGCAGACAGAAAACACTGCAATCTCGGGTGAGTAATCTCATCTAAACTTGCAAATAGGGGGAGAAATCTCGATCTGCTTCACCATCGCAAAACTCACTTTCAGCTAAACTCACTTCTTTGTAAATTTGCGAGTTGTTAAAGGGTAAACTCACCAGAGTTTCGGTGAAGAAAAGTGAGTTTAAAAAAATAAAAACTCGACCAAACTCGATTCTTAGTAAATTTACCCCAAGATCCATTACACCTTGTTTCATAGAGGACATAGGGCCTGATTCAAAGCCAGACGCTCTGACACAGCGCTCACTCTGAATCAGGGAAGGCCCCCTGTTGGGTTTTCAGAACGGCCTCCTGGCCGCTCGCATAGCTGTGGGTGACCACCCACAGCTATAGCGAGCGGCCATGATGATGGTCGCGATGGTCAAGACCATCGCGACCATCGGGCTTGCGACGAAACCCTTGTAGTAGGGTCTCGTTGCCGCAAGCCCAAGAGTGCTTTCGGCTCTAACAGAGCCGAAAGCACTCCCACTGACATCACTTGTGATGTCAGTGGGGCCGGCCCAGATGGTAGGCGTTCCCATGGGAATGCCTCCGTCTGGGCAGCCATGCCCCCAGCCCGCCGACCAAAGGGGGCGTGCTGTCACTCAACATCGACAGCATGCCCCCTTTGGTACGAGACCCGGAGCGACGGTTTGCCCGTCGCTATCCGGGTCTCGCGCATGCGCACGACGGAGCCGGCTCCATCATGCGCATGTGCACTGGGCCACCATCGACCCGCTTTCGAGCACATAGCGCTATACATTAATTTAAGGACATTTTCCTTGATGTGAACACAAATGGAACTGGAAACCTCATGACTACAGATTTCCACTATTCCCAATCATCCAGAGTTGGGCCTGCATGCCATGTAAATTCATAAGAGTCGAAGCAGCTGGAGTTAGGGACTGAAGTTCTTGACAGAGACTTGCTGCAGGATCAATGATTCAATGATGGGGTAAGAAGTCTGTGCATCTACAGATGTGCCCACATACATCTTTCCTCAGCTGCGCAGACAGAATATAGGCATGCCACATATAATTTTAATCAGCATAAGCTGATTGGGCATCCTATATACATTGCTTTGTGAATAAGACACATTTGAAGGGAAATGTCATGGCGCAACTCAAAAAGGCTGTTTAATGCACAAGGAGGCTAGATTATATATGGACATTGTTCTATTTCAACATTCCAGGGATTCACATTCAGGGATAGATATAGTAGTGCTATCTTTCTAATTTTTTATTCTATCTGCATTGACAATGTCTACAGTACATAGACATTTTTATTATGATTGGATATTAATTGCCATTTGTATAAATATTGTATAATAAATACCCATTTTTTATATACTGATTTGAAAGCGATATATTTGTACTCCCAACCCCACGGTTGCCTCTTATATACATGTAGCATGGCCTAGTCTTCCTATACCTTCTAAATTCTGCCTGTACATTCTAGAGTTGTCGCAATTTAGCGTAATAAGTCACACAGTAAATAAATGCCTTCAGACTTTGAATGTGTTTCCAAAGCACGAAAAAGTTATTATTCAACATATAAAACAGATGGTTACACGCTGTGATCTAAAGACAATTAGCGCAAATAAATCTTACAGACCCAAGGTACAGTTGTTACATATGCACGCGCTCTGGTCCCAGATATCGGCATCAGCAAGAAACCTCCGTCAACAGCATCAGCAAGAAGACTTCCGACTGGGGACAGAGAGCGCACATATATACTCTTTCAGGGATTGGAAATACAATAGACACATTTGGCATGATTCCATTGGTTCTTCTTAAAGGTGTCTTGGTTACAGGATCATTTATTGGACAATTTCAAATGGACACAACGGCCTCCAACCGCCCTTTGTATCCTTTTTCCCCCTGCATGCAAATCTATGCTGCTAACATTACAAAGTATATTTTAATGTTTTAACTCTCTATAGTCCATAGTTTGCAGACGTCTGTTCCGATCTTCTCACCGATGGTACCGGAAATCTGTGGAGACACAGTGGATCAGTACAACACCAGACATGGTCTGCTTACCATGTACTAAACCTTAGCTGCAGAAAACAGTCATTTCTTTACATGCTGGCATTGTGAATGAATCGCATAATAATAACTCTTTTGCGCTATGGAACTATTGCTTTAAGTGTATGTATGCAAGGGAAAACAATGCTAAATAGCGTTGTGTGTCTGGGAGTCTGTGGGGTACTTAGCGAGCAGCGCTAGGCTGGAAAGGTATCTTTGAGTGTGTGGCACTAAGTCAGTATTGGTTGTGTAGGCATTATATAAAGTGTTCTAATGCGTTTCAGACGCACAGCACAGTTTAACTATATTACACTCTCTGCGCTATGAGATTTGTGTTAACCTCGCGGCTAGGTGTTTTACTGAGAGTGCAGGGAGAACAGCGCTAACTAGTGCTGTGTAAGTGTTGCAGTGCGCTGGAATGTTATCCTTAGGTGTTTTGACTACTGACTGTAGTCAAAACACCTGTATGATTTTGAGATGGATTAATAAAAGTGTACTCATGCTAATCATTAGCTATTTTGCGTTGTGCACTGTTTAACATCGCGTGTATGTGTTAATGTGAATGCAGGGAAAACACCACTAATTTGCTACTATTTTGCGCTCTTCATATTTAAGTCTGTGGTGATTTTAATGTGTTGGAAAGTAATTTTTATGTATGTTGAACACTGTCTGTATGTGTTTGGGGAAGATTGTTAAAAGTCTTGAATTGCTATTAATTAGCAATTTAACGATGTGTTTCTTTGTACTATGTGGATTTGACAAAATGGCGCTGTGTTATCTATTTCTAAGATGGAGTCTTGTCGCCATTGACAAGATGGCATCGCACAAACCTGTTTTTTAAACCGATTCTGTCTCAGCCAATTATCCAGCTTCGACAGTCTACCCTTTGATAGCAAACAACATGCTATCATACTCTGATTTTAAAATTAATTTAGGCTTACATTATGACATATCATTTTAATGTTATATTATGGGATGGCACAAGGTGGTTCTTAATCCATCAATAATGTGTCTCTAGGAGGGGACATAAAACTACCATTATATGCACACCACGGATCTTGGGAGATCATGGGAAAGATGTGGGGATGCACCAGTCCTATAAAGGTAGTCTTGAGGGGGAAATAGCGACTTACATTATTTGAGATGTTTTAAAATAACATTTTCAATAATACATTTTATGTATGTCTAAATACATTATACGATGGTATTTCCTAGTTCAGGGTTATAATGCAGTTCTACATTTACCTCAGTATTCATATTGTCACTACTGACCACCATCATAATTTCAGTCTTCCGGTTTACCTTCTTGTTACATTTTCCACACTTCACCACAGTAGGAACACACCTGACACATATGTCAATTACTATGATGACAGCCTGTATGAGGATCAGGAGTTTACCTATGCTCGCAATCATTTCCTGGACCCACTCTCCTAGACTTGAGAACCATTTCACTGGGTTCAACCATGAAACACATTCCTCTACCTTCTCATCTACTTCAGCCACTGAAGCATTATGGTTCTTTTGAAATTCCCATTTTAGCTGCAAAATTTCATCCATCTTGCGGTCTATCACCTCCTTGGGGTCGCTGGTATCATTTGTGATGTAATTGCAACACTTTACTCCAAATTGGGTGGCCAAAGTTACGCAATACCCTCCAGTGACAGCTGTTAAATAATTTAACACTAGTCTGTGTTGCACCAATTATTTCTTGTACGCTTGCAACTCCCTACCTGTATACCTGAATGTGTCATCATACATCTCAGTGATATTATCTATCAATTTAGCAAGATCTTGGATATATCTAAAATGTTGTGTACCCCGAGCGATCCTGGTGGGATCCAGTGCTACTAAAACTTGAAAGCCAGTTGTTTGACTAATTAACTGTGTGGCTTTATGCACGTCACCAGGTATCATATTTCTTTTGCCTCTGTGTTCATACTGTGTGTGAATGTATGGTGATGGTGTGTTTTAAGCATTTCATCATGTGTGAGGGTCATAACCTCTGGGACTACTCTTCCCAGATAACACAAACCTTCGGAACTCAGAGAGAGCCACTTGTATATTTTATATGTGGAAGGAAAGCATATATCATCGGGGAGAACATAAGGAATAGTAAACATCATTATAGTCGTACACATTTCCCTGGCAAGTGATCCTACTTCAGGTTCTCCCATTTGACTCATACAAGTTTTGGGTTGTAGTATCTTGGCACAATACCCTTCTGGTACCCTACCAATCATTTCGTTGGTGTCACTCAGTGTATATTTATACTGGTAGTGTCTTCCACCTGATCTAATTTTGCGTAACAGTTCATAATTCATTGGCTCACGGTCAGCTCTTTGTGAGAAGGTCATCGTCTAATTATTTCCAGTCACCTCCCAACTGCCTGGGTCATTGGAGTTGGTGATGTTTAAACATAAAAGTGATTTATCTATTAGTACTGGTGGAGCTTAAAATGGGGTGGTTTGGTATAAAGAAATTTTCCATCTAGTGCATGCCCTCTTTGTGATTCTATAATTTCAGAGACATTTAATGGGAGTGGCACTAATCCTAAATTATGCTGTCCTTGGGGCACATGAGAACACACCCAACAGTTGGTTTGGTTTAAAATTTTGCCCACCATGGTGTGATAGTCCTCTAAAGGATACCTACCCCAATACTGATTATACTTGGGTTGACACTGTTGGATGCATCTCTCATCAATTACGGACCCACAGAACTCACACATACAAAAATCATCAGACGATAGACCTTCACACTGTCTCTGAGTATCCAAAATAGCAGATCTCTTAACAATTACAGTACTAAGATTGGTCAAACACTCTCCTGATTGGCATAGCACTTCTCCTTTCAACTCCACTCCATCAATACTGCAATCAGCTCCCATCTCCTCTATCGGTCCCCCGTCACAGAAACCAGAAATCCCCGAACAAACCAGGATGATGGAAACTCTAGAAGAGAATATAAAAATGAACACAGCAGACCAGTCCATTGCCACAACAAGGACCTGCAAATTTCTTTAGCTCAGGTATCTCACTGCCACCTTTTAATCATCCCGGAACAAGCTCGCGATCGACAGGTCCACATTATCAGCCTCGTCTCCACCTTGTTTCTCCACCAGTTGGTTGACCTTTTTGCAGTGAGTGGAATGGACCCAGGTATCTCTCTCAGCCACCTTCAAAGATGCAGTACTCGTCAGCAATACCTGATATGGACCTTGCCAACGATCAGTCAAACAACCTGAACGCAAGAAATTCCTGATCATAACATATTATCCAGGTTCAACATCATGACAGTTTGCTTCAGGCATATCATGGGACAACAATTTCAGTTTCTGCTGTTGCTGTTTTAACTGTTTACTCATTGTTATAAGATGCCTTACAGTTACCTCATTGTTACCTTTCAGATCTTCCTGCGGACTTATCATCAAATGAGGTTGTCTACCAAACAATATTTCAAAGGGGGACAGATTTAAAGGGGGTCCAGGAGTGGTCCTTATGCTATGTAGGACCAACGGTAATGCTTCTGGTCATCCCACTCCAGTCTCTGCCATGATTTTACTTAGTTTGTTTTTAATAGTCCCATTCATCCTCTCCACCTTGGCACTGGCTTGCGGTCGGTAGGGGGTGTGAAGTCGACTATTAATACCCATCAGCTTACACATATTTTGAAAAACATCACCTGGGAAATGAGTACCCCTATCACTCTCGATAATTTTAAGGATACCATATCTGCACACAAACTCCTGAACAATTTTCTTGGCAGTGAATGCAGCAGTATTAGTGGCAGCTGGGTATGCCTCAACCCAATTGGAAAACACATCAGTGCACACTAATACATACTTAAGATTCCTGCAGGGTGGTAATTGGATTAAATCAATTTGTATTACCTGGAAAGGTCCGTCAGTCGGAGGAATGTGAGATAGTTTGGTAGGGATCATTTTCCCAATGTTTTTCCTCAAGCAGGTCAGACAGGACATTGCTCTCTTTTCTGCTTGAGAAGAAAAACCTGGTGCGCACCAGTATGCTCTCACCAATTTGCACATACCTTGCTTTCCCAAATGAGTCAGACCATGCGCTGCCTCAGCCAGGCTTGGGTAGTATGCCTTGGGAGCCACTGGCTTACCTTGTCTGTCCCTCCAGAGTCCAGAGGACTCATGCCCACATCCCTTGGACCTCCAGACTGAGTTTTTCTGGGTAGAACACAAATTTTGCATCTCAATTAATTTCAGCATATCAATTGTTTGGAAAGTCATGATTTGTTCAGTTGGTACATTCATTTTTAACCCTGCTGCCCATTTTGCAGCTTTGTCTGCCCTGTTGTTGCCCAGTGACACCGGATCATCTTCACATGTATGGGCTTTACACTTTATTACTGCCACTGCCTTTGACAATTGGATTGCTGTTAGTAGTCCTTTTATATGTTTGGAATGTGCTATTGGTGTGCCTGCTGCTGTCATAAATTTTCTCAGACGACATAAGTGACCGAAATCATGTACTTCTCCAAAGGGATACCTAGAGTCAGTATAAATATTACCAGATTTACCTTTCGCTAATTCACACGCTCTCTTTAGTGCCACAAGTTCCACCACTTGGGCCGAGTGTGGTGGTCCTAAAGGTTCGGCTTCTATGATGTCTTTGTCATTTACAACAGTATAACCTGTGTCAGTCTGTCTATGACAACTCCCATCCATGTAAAATGTCACATCTACATTTTCTAAAGGTGTATCCCGTATGTCAGACCTTGCAGTAAAAGTTTGATTTAGATATTCCATACAATCATGTGCATCAATATACCTGCAGAACTCACCTGCTGCCAGCGGCTCACCTCTCTCCATCCTTTGTGCATCATGTTGCACATATGGTAAATACGTAGCTGGATTTAACGCACTGCACCTTTTGATGGTGATGTTTGCAGGTGCTATTAAGGCTAGTTCCCATTTTGTGAACCTAGCAGAGGAGACATGTCTGGTTTGGGCAGAGTTTAGCAAAGCAGATACAGCCTGGGGAGTATAGACAATCATATCATGGCCTAGTACTACATCCTCACTCTTACTGACCAATAGAGCAGTTACTGCTACACTTCTTAAACACGTTGGGAGTGATCTTGCCACAGTGTCCAATTGTGCACTGTAGTATGCTACGGGCCTACTGGCATCACCATGTTTTTGTGTGATGACACCTGCTGCACACCCATCAGCTTCCGCACAATACAAATCAAAAGGTTTTTCATGATCAGGTATTCCCAATGCAGGTGCTCTTGTCAGACTCTCTTTAAGATTAAGGAAAGCCTGCTCTGATTCCTCTGTGTGTATGACACGGTCAGGCTTTGAGGAAGAGACTAAGGACCTCATTCAGAGTCGGTCGAAGCGGCCGCAAGGTCGTATGGGAAAAGGGGCTGTATATGCAAATGATTCCCTCGCAAGTTGCGTCCCTAAGTTCGGATCGGTAGCCGGCTGACCAAGGGGAGGAAGCGGTCGGAAGACAAAAAAATACGCCCCCTTCTCGTATGCATTGCACGTTATCTCCGGGCATATAAGGATTAATCGAGACCATCGGCAACCATCGGAACTGGTCGTAGAGCTTGAGGTTGACCATAGCCTCTCTTAAGCTCTACGATCATGTCAGTGTAAAAACCTCCGATGTCACATGTGCCATGACGCTACTTTGTTAATTATGCACTCCCATAAACCGTATGCACTCCCACAAAACGCCGTTCGCATAATTAGGCACGCCTGCATTCGGATCTCCACTCCCCCATTTTCAAGCACTTTCCCCTGTTACCACCCACAAACGTCTCAATCTGTCACTCAAACTACTGACCTGGCTGTGTTCAAGGAGAGAGAAATTTCTGATCTTAGTGGCTAGTTTGCGCACGCGCATTGCGAAGTTTACGCATGTGCAGTAAAGCGAACATCGGTGGCGTACGACTGTGCGGCAGCTTCGACCGACTCTGAATGAGGTCCTAAGTTCTGTAATGGCAAGGCTAAAATAGAAAAACCTGGGATTCACATTCTGCAGTATCCACACATTCCCGAGAAGGTACGAATTTGCTGTTGGTTCTGCGGCAGTGTCATGTTCTGTATGGCCTGGATTCTGTCATTTGTGAGATGTCATAACCCTTGAGTTAGGCAGTGTCCCAAATATTTAACCCTGGACTGGCATGGCTGTAGTTTGTCCTTAGCAACCTTGTGTCCTGTTTGCGAGAGATGAAGCAACAAGTGTTTAGTATCATTTAAACATGACATAAATGAATCAGAACATAACAATAAATCATCCACATATTGTATTAAAACAGAGCTATTGGCAGGTTGAAAAGATTGTAAACAGTCGTGTAAGGCCTGGGAAAAGATACTGGGGTTGTCTATGAAACCTTGGGGCAATCGTGTCCATGTGTATTGTATACCCCTGTATGTAAAGGCAAATAGGTACTGACAGTCAGGATGAAGAGGCTCAGAGAAGAACGCAGAACAGAGGTCAATGACAGTGAAATGGGTTGCATTTGGTGGGATCTGCATGAGAATGACAGCTAGATTTGGCACTACGGGAAATTGGCTCTCTACCACCGTCAAGGCTCCTCTATACCAGCGTCCCTAAAATTAAGGGGTTCACGTCCGAGAAGCAAGGCATCCCAAAAAACTCCAGCCAAGGACCACCCCCAGGGCATCACACGAAAAGGGGAAAAAAGGTGATAGTGAAGTGTTAAAGGATAGGTGTGTAAAGATAAATCAATAAGTGTTAATAAGATGTAAAAGAATTAAAATGACATAAATAATACACAAACGCATAGAGAAGTGAAAAAAATATTCTATGTGAACTAAGTGGTGATGCCATGAGCAAGGTCCAGCCAGAACAATCCCGGGGGCCCCACTCCCAAACGCTCACCCCAAATTAATTATTGCTACATAATAGTAGCACCCACTCTGGGTCATATAATAACAAATTGATGTACTGCATGATAACAGTACATGTATGAGCTGAGAGCTAACTTACCTTGGAGGTACCCCAAAAAACCTCCACATGGTACTATACGGATCAGCACCTCCTCCTAATTCTGACTCCTTTCATGCCTCCAAACTGCAAGCAAAAAATATGGTAGTTGCTCAATCAGCTTAATATACTACAGGTGCTTGTAAAGGGCGGGGTTTACACTGAACATAGAAAAAAGAAAATTGCCCTCCAGCACACTGCAGATAAATCAAAAATACTTGAATCCTTGCAGTTTGGAGGCATGAAAGGAGTCAGCATTAGGAGGAGGTGCTGATCCTTATAGTGCCATGTGGAGGTTTTTTGGGGTACCTCCAAGGTAAGTTAGCTCTCAGCTCATACTTGTACTGTTATCATGCAGTACATCAATTTGTTATTATATGACCCAGAGTGGGTGCTACTATTATGTAGCAATAATTATTTTGGGGTGAGCGTTTGGGAGTGGGGCCCCCGGGATTGTTCTGGCTGGACCTTGCTCATGGCATCACCACTTAATTCACATAGAATATTTTTTTCACTTCTCTATGCGTTTGTGTATTATTTATGTCATTTTAATTCTTTTACATCTTATTAACACTTATTGATTTATCTTTACACACCTATCCTTTAACACTTCACTATCACCTTTTTTCCCCTTTTCGTGTGATGCCCTGGGGAGGGTCCTTGGCTGGAGTTTTTTGGGGTGCCTTGCTTCTCGGACGTGAACCCCTTAATTTTAGGGACACTGGTATAGAGGAGCCTTGACGACGACCCAGCGCTTATTCATATATTTGCAAATGTATGTAAACCAATACCTTTGAATTTCTATTATCATGTAGGATTCAAGTATTTTTGATTTATCTGCAGTGTGCTGGAGGGCAATTTTCTTTTTTCTGCGCTTTTTAAATTTACCATTACGGGACTTACGTTTGCCATTAATCCAGTGTCCTGTCCATCCTTGGTCCAAAGTGAATCTGGAATTTGGGACAACATTAGATCTACCTGAGATGGATTCTCACTTAAACTGGTAGAGTGATACATTATCCTTTGGGGAGTGTTCAGCATATCCCTCACCTCGTGCGCAACTCTCTCTGGGATATCTAAAAATACACCATCAGCGGTACAATATATGACACATCCCATCTTACATAACAAATCCCTTCCCAGTAGGTTAGTAGGAGCCGCTGCTGCCAGGAGGAAAGAATGCCTGGTATGCAGCGCCCCGATAGTGACCTCTGTGGATTTTGTTAAAGGATAATGTTGCACTTTACCCGTTACGCCCATTGCTGGTACTGTCTCGTTGGATACCTGTAAATTAACGGACGATTTTATCACTGACCTGGTGGCCCCTGTGTCTACAAGAAAAGGATATTTAGTACCAGCTACATCAACCATCATTACCGGTTCTTCCCTTGTACTTCTCATTAACCTGACTATCTGTAGACTACAGGTATGACCTGACCCCTTGTGTTGACTCCCACTCTCCAATAAAGCATCAATGGCCACAATTGGAGCTGGTGTCTGTTGGACATTTACTGGTCTCTGTGTATATCCCTTATGGGGATATCCAGGTACTCCCTGGTTAGGGGGTCCTACCCTCTTCACCGTACAGTTCCTACTTACATGTCCTAGTTGGTTGCAATTAAAGCACTTCCGTGAGTGGGGTGGATGAAAGGATTGCTGTGTGGGTTGAGCAGGAGGGAAAGGTGGTAGGTATGGTTAAGGATATTGAGGGAGATATGGTGGTTGTGGATAGTATGGGAGGTGTGGTTGTGTGTGGTAAGTGGGGTAGGGCTGTGTTTGCGGTGGTGTAACATTAGTGAGGACGTGTAGCTGTTCAGGTGCAGGTTTGTCTGCCGGCTGTGATGTTACTGTCATTCCTTCTAGAGCTTGAATACTAACAGCCATTAGTTTCTCGCTCTGGGTCTCTCTCTTTTTTGTGATGTTCTTGTCATGTTCAATAGCAGATTCTATGAGGGTGTCTACAGTGACTCCCCTCCAGCCAGACTGCAAGGTCTGAACCCGGGTCTTTAGGTTCTCTTTAAGACCATCCATGAGTACAGTGACAATCATTCCCCTGTGATGAGTGCTATCTTTAATATCTTCTAACCCAGTGTACTGGGTGATAGCCTGCAGAGCTCGGTTACAATAATCCTCTGCAGATTCACTCTCTTTTTGTTTAAAGGTGAAAATTTTGCTCCAGTTAACTACTACTGGAAAATATATACCCAATTGAGTTACAATGCGGGAAATGTTACCTTGGTTAACTTCGTCTGTTAAGGGAACATCTCCATCCAATACACAATCCGTGATAAATTTTGTCACGTCGGTATTGCGTGGAAGACAAGCCCTTAACACCACTAGCCAATCTTTATTGGTTGGCTCATGAGAACTACCCAAATTTTAAAAAAATCTTTGACAGTTGGCTAATTCCTTTTTGGGATTGGGGAAATCATTCATTTTGGAATTTAGCTCCGCTCTTGTCCAAGGATAATGTATTGCTACTTCCCTTGTAGGCACTACACCGTTCGCATCCGGATGGGATGCAGACCGGCTGCGCTGCTACTTTTGACCTTATTACCTGGCTGGAGGTTTAGCCTACTACTGCTACGTATAGGATTAACAACTTCCTCTATGGGTGCAGTGGATGTTAACACTTCCTGTACTATTACTGATGGAGATGGCGGCACCACTTGTGCTTGTTGTGGTGGAGCACCTAACATGTGTACAGCATGGGAAATGGCAGACAACAATAAGCTCATCATCCGCATCATAAACATTTTCCTTATGATTACTTAAGAGAGGGTACAAATTACTTGTTACATTTTTATGGGTTTTTTCAACAACTGTACCTGCACCTCCATCCGCATAGGGCAGCGGTGGTGCGCATGAACCACTGGCAATACTTTCCACAATGCTACCTTGCTGTACTTGCGTGCTATCTCGCGGCGCGCATGCACCGCAATTCAGCGCTGCTGGTGTACTTCCTGGTATCATGCTCACGACGCTAGTTTGCGTCGCTTGCACACCTTTAAGCCACGCATCCCCTTCATGCTGCCATAATTTTAAGCATTCGTTATATTTTACCTTTTTCACTCGAGAAAGCACCAGACTGATGTGATCTTGGACATTGTTCAATACATCCTTATCAAAGCTACCAATTCTGGGAAACGGTCTAACACTCTTCATTTTCATCTTAAACCATACATCACAGTACCTAATTGCATAAGCACCGTACTTAGTATGCATAATACGGCGTGCCGACCCAAGTGGCGCTTCCATTAGCAGCACATCATTGTCTAACATCTCTACTGTTTGCGTGGCTCCCATCCTGGGACAGCCCCTACGTTTTTCAATAAAGATTTAAACCGGTGAAAGACACTCAAGACACTTTCAATTACCTGTGGACGTCTTTGAAAAAGGGCGTATCACAAACCCTATGGAAGACCTCTAGACGCCTCCATTCACCTATGGAAGAAGCTGCTTCCACACAGAAATCCCTTTTTGACTACTTTTCAACTGCTAGGTGGTAATACTTACCCTTTGTTTTCCAGTTGATTGCGTCCACCCTCTCATCACAGTTTAGCCAAAACTATGCGGTTCAATTACAGTGCTCAAATAAGCCTAACCGATTACTGAATACTGTAATCACACCGAGATCCGAACCCTAACAAAAATAACAACCCATACACCTGCTTTGTGTATAGTAAACGGTAAGCTGCTACCGAGTCGCTAGGCCGCTCCTTACGCCTAGCACGTTAGGGTCCTATGATACCCTTAACATTTAGGAACTGTTTTACACCCTAAACCAACAAATGCTCACTGTTATACACTTTACACACTCCTGTGCAGAAAAATACACGTTAACCCAGCTATTGGCAACACTTGATAATGTAATCTCAACGGCTTTGTTTAAAACACGTGGCAGCACTACCGGCTATACGTATACGCTATTGTGCGACTAGTCGCATACACAATAATCCGACTACTACACAACACGTATTATGACTTTTACGCTATACTGCGACTTAGCCGCATGCACAATAATGCGACTTTGCCTTTTTAACACATAAAACAAAACACACAAAAAAAACCTATCGATGAAGGAGATCAAACTTTTTCCTCCCTCATCCCTGGATTCTCAATCAGCGCTCCTAAAGTCACAATAACAGGTAGCTCACTCTCAGCAACAACGGTGGTAACAGATTTTGAAAGCACAATGCCTTCTCCTGCTAGGAGCTTCCACCCTTTTGCTGAAAGATCGCTACCGAGTGTTACCAAGTGACCGGTGGCGTGATTAACACTGCTAGTCCCCAAATATCGATACCTAATTAAAACCTCAGTACGATCCTGCCTATACCTTCTAAATCCTTCCTATACCTTCTAAATCCTGCCTATACCTTCTAGAATTGTCGCAATTTAGCGTAATAAGTTACACAGTAAATAAATGCCTTCAGACTTTGAATGTGTTTCTAAAGCACAAAAAAGTTATTATTCAACATATAAAACAGATGGTTACACGCTGTGATCTAAAGACAATTAGCGCAAATAAATCATACAGACCCAAGGTACAGTTGTTGCATACGCACGCGCTCTGGTACCAGATACCGGCATCAGCAAGAAATCTCCGTCAACAGCATCAGCAAGAAGACTTCCGACTGGAGTCAGAGAGCGCACATATATACTCTTTCAGGGATTGGAAATTGTTACGATCCTATCGCAATTGCTAGGACCGAGATGGAGGTGTTGGAGATACGTGGCACATCGAAGAACAAACACAAGAAGTATAGTTAAATCATGGCAGTTTACTAAATAAATGATATGATGGACCAGTGAAAACACAACATGTCAATGGTGCAATAAGGAGCTGAAACCATAGGACAGTCAATAGAATATACTGTAGTTTTACAGTCCAAACTAAAGTTGTTAAATGGCCAGGAGGCCTAGTAGACAGCAATGCTTGAAACGTGGTGAAGAAGCAGGATTGCTGGATGGCCTGGAGGGCCTAGCAGACAGCGATGCTTGAAACCTGGTATAGAAGCAGGATTGCAGTATGGCCTGGAGGGCCTAGCAGACAGCAATGCTTGAAACCTGGTGTAGAAACAGGATTGTTGTATGGCCAGGAGGGCCTAGTAGACAGTGGTGCTTGAAACGTGGTGTTGAAGCAGGATTGCTGTATGGCCTGGAGGGCCTAGTAGACAGCGGTGCTTGAAACGTGGTGTTGAAGCAGGATTGCTGTATGGCCTGGAGGGCCTAGTAGACAGCGGTGCTTGAAACGAGGTGTTGAAGCAGGATTGCTGTATAGCCTGAAGGGCCTAATAGACAGCGTAGCTTGAACCGTGGTATAGAAGCAGGATAGCTATATGGCCTAGAGGCTCTGTAGACAGCGATGCTTGAACCGTGGTATAGAAGCAGGATAGCTGTATAGCCTGCAGGGCTCTGTAGTCAGCGATGCTTGAACCGTGGTATAGAAGCAGGATAGCTGTATGACAGCGATGGAGACAGCGATGCTTGGACCCAGGGTACTTGGGTCACTTAAAAGCCGGTGAGCAGAATACATGCAGCATGTAGAAAATATAGCTGGAAGTCTGGATGCACAGAGAGCAGCTTGCATAACCAAAAGTTCCACATGAAAACTCTATAGCCGACAGAGCGGCGACAGTCCAGGAAGTTCAAATAGGATCAGCTGCCAATCAGGCAACACTAGGAGGAAACATGTGAAATCCTCTGACGTCTCGGTCTCCTAGCAACCGGCAAACTAGAAGCATGGTCAGGAGCAGGAGGAATACTGGCAGGACTTGTAACAGAAATACAATAGACACATTTGGCATGATTCCATTGGTTCTTCTTAAAGGTGTCTTGGTTACAGGGTCATTTATTGGACAATTTCAAATGGACACAACGGCCTCCAACCTTCCTTTGTATCCTTTTTCCCACTGCATGCAAATCTATGCTGCTAACATTACAGAGTACATTTTAATGTTTTAACTCTCTATAGTCCATAGTTTGCATATGTCTGTTGCGATCTTCTCACCGATGGTACCGGAAATCTGTGGAGACATAGTGGATCAGTACAACACCAGACACGGTCTGCTTACCATGTACTAAATCTTAGTTGCAGAAAACAGTGATTTCTTTACATGCTGGCATTGTGAATGAATCGCGTAATAATAACTCTTTTGCGCTACGGAACTATTGCTTTCAGTATATGTATGCAAGGGAAAACAACGCTAAATAGCGTTGTGTGTCTGGGAGTCTGTGGGGTACTTAGCGAGGTATCTTTCAGTGTGTGGGACTAAGTCAGTATTGGTTGTGTAGGGATTGTATAAAGTGTTCTAATGCGTTTCAGATGCACAGCACAGTTTAACTATATTACACTCTCTGTGCTATGAGATTTGTGTTAACCTCGCGGCTAGGTGTTTTACTGAGAGTGCAGGGAGAACAGCGCTAACAAGTGCTGTGTAAGTGTTGCAGTGTGTTGGCATGTTATCCTTAGGTGTTTTGACTACTGACAGTATGATTTTGAGAAGGATTAATAAAAGTGTTCTCATGCTCATCATTATCTATTTTGCGTTGTGCACTGTTTAACATCGCCTTTACCGAGGCGAAGCAGGAAGCACTACCGGTGAGATGTGTGAACATCTCACTGGCCGGAGAGGGGGAGCGTTAACTCCCCCCTCCGGCGCTACCCGCTACAGACCACATCGCATCAGCCTAGTGCTGATGCGATGTGTGTCAGGCCCGTCCGGCTCCAATGAGCATGCGCGGGATCTCGCAAGTATTGCGAGATCCCCGCGTGCAGTCCTGGAGCCGGTAGCCGCCACAGCAGGGACAGCGCTGTCCCTGCTGTGGGGATAGGCTAGCGCCTGACTGTAGCTGTCAATAACGACAGCTACAGCCGGCCGAACGGTCAGACGATCTGACCGTTCGTACATAGCCCAGGCTGTCGGCGCTGCTATCTTGTAGATAGCAGCGCCGATAATGACAGGGGCGCATAGCACCCCTGTCATTTACCGCCCAGACCCCCGATCATACACCGGGGAGAAACGGTATCAGCGCACTTAACGTGCGCTGATACCATTTCTGGGCTTCATACATCTCCCCCATTGTCTGGTAATCACCAGACAATAACTACTGCAGGTGAATTGTTTGACAATCCAACAAGAGTATTTATAAGTAACTGTAAGGTTTAGATTAATCAATATGAATATGAATCAATATGTGACAAAGTAAGAATTTATGTTTCAAAAGTCACGTTTAGCCAAGGACCATAAGACAATTTCAGTCAGACAGTCTGCCTGACTGAGTTCTGTGCAGGACATCATTCAGAGTTGTAACCCAGGGGATGATTCAGATTTGGGAGCAAAGCAAAAAAACAAACAAGTTTGTAGCTGGAACGAATAACCATGCTGCAATGCAATGGGTACAAATACATTTATTCCTTTTGCAAGCAGGATAAATACTGGCTGCTTTTGCATGTAGCCCACAAACATTGGACAGCTTTATTATTACACTGCAATTTAGATATCAGTTAGAACACACCCCTCCCAAATATAAATCTTCCTGCAGATTTTACATCTGCAGTGCGTCATGGTTTTGCCAAGGTGAGAGAAGAGGAGAGGCTTTTGCACAGGAAACTAAAGATGATTATGAAAATATGAACTCCTAAATACCTCAAATTACCATGACAATATCCATTATGGAGTAGGGGGTGCTGCCACAGACTGAATATAACAAGACAAACAAATGAGGAAAGGAGTCTGTTTTAAGGGTCCCATAAATACATACATGGTGCGATGTGCACCCAGCAATGCGATGCACAATCCTATGGCCGACATATCGTATTGGGCGGTCCCCACACACGGAGTGATCCACTGCCCGAACGCCCAATATTCCGGATAAATGTATATGAAGGAATCATACATAATAAAGGGGTCATAGAATATCGGAACACTAGGGACAAACCTTCTTTTGAAATGTGTTTTGGGCAGAAGCCGTGTCCACAGCAGTGTATCTCATAAACTGTTTTCCTACAATTTCCCTAAAGGGCATAACAGCTATCAAAGCGTGGTCAAAGAGAAAATCAAGTGTAAAACATATCAGATTTTTTTTAAGTACTGCCTATGTGCACATACAAAAGGAAAGAAGACACAAGTTGGATTAAAAATCATTGAAGTACTTTATGCTTGGAGACTGTCATGAAAGTAAAGGCTACAGATTATGGAATCCAAGTGCCAGAAAGTACCAGAAAGTTTGTCAAGTCTAGAGATGTCATAGTCAAGTATGTGTCACTGGACAGCAGCTGGATATGTATCAAAACCAGAGGCTACCAGCATGAAAATTCAGCTACAGAAAATGTCTTCTGCAAGATCAACTATTGGCATGCCATCTAAGATGTTTAATGAAGTATTTGCAACAATGACATTCAGTGATCCTCTGGACATTCATGAAGCAAATCCGAGATCCGATTGATGTGAGTGGATTTCCAAGATAAGGAAAGAGACTTTGCAAGATTTAAAAATCACAAGTGAGAAAGGCATCCAGAATTGTGAGAGGGACAGCAGTCCTGAGTTCCTGAGTCAGGAGACTGTTGTTGTGATCAGTGAGGTCGCACTTATGTGAATGTAAAGAAGAGCAGCTGGTGAGCTGTAGGACATCTTGCTCCACTCAAGCTCCATTCCATGACCAGAGTGTACACCATGTAAGACCAATAAACCACTCCACTGGTTAAGTAACTGGGCTATTCATAGTTGTAAGGCATCCGCTGTTGTGTACAACGGCCTTGCAAGCTTCCTCTGCATTTTTCCCTCCCTTCTGCACTGGCGCTGGCTGTCTTCCCCAAGGCCTTATGGGCAGTGTTGCCAACTTTAAAATGAGAAACAAGCAACCGAGGAGTAAAAAACAAGCCAAAAACAAGCCCAGAACCATCCAAAAAAGCCCCGAAAGAAGCGCAACTTAATGTGGGGGTACATGGGTCGGAATAATTTAATTAATACCACAAACTTTATTATTTTTTGTTAATTTTATTAAAATACATATAACAATTATACAATCTGCTATAAAGGCCAAATTAATGTAACAAATGCTGGATGGATTTCTATTCTCTTCTGTCTCTCCAAGTCATGTGTTATTAGTTAGACACTATAATAAACACCCTTCTGTGACTTTGTGAACCAATCACAAGTCACAACTCCTACCTGACCTCCACTGCAGTCTGCACGGTGTCTCTGCTCTATTGTTCACACACCTCGGCAGCAGCAGGAGATAACATAATAACTGAATTACTCATTCCTGCTGACTGGAGGAGCTGATGATTCATCCACAACAAGCCACCTTACAGTAAGCCCAAAATAAAGCAACCTAAAAAAACAAGGCCAAAAACAAGCGACAAGCAACTTGGGAAAAAAAACAAGCAACTTAGGGAAAAACCAAGCCCAATTCCGTTTGCGGACTTGGCAACTATGCTTATGGGATGTATAGTCTTGGAGGCTGGTTACCATGGCAACTATGGCTTTTAACTGTGACACTTCACAGCATGCAGGGTATCACATCAGCACTGTATCATTTTTCTATATTTTAAATCTAATATTTAATTTAATGCATTTGATTTTTACTGTTCAAATTGGACCTAGAAGCCATCTGAAGATAAAAATTGCTAGGCCTGGTTAACTTTTCAATGCTGGACTGCAAAGTATTTTACCCTTTGAGTGTATCAGATAATATTTAAACCTATAATACCATGGAAGCATAGTATACTGAGGGCCTGATTCAGAGATGGACGCAATGCCGATTTTTATGCAGATCAAGCGATTGTTTGCCACTGCTCATGCCAAACTGTGCAAGTGCAGCGATTCTTTTGCCATTATGCCCGCACAGAGGATCCATTCGCAAAGTGACTGACAGGAAGTCACTGTTTGGGGGTGGTAATGGGGGGGTGGCTAGGCAAACACAGGCGTGTCTGAAATTACTGCATACATTATCTCCTGTGCAGCATGAGAGCTCTCTGCTTGGCAGGAGATCTGCAGTGTTTGCAGCAGGTCAGACTTCCCGCATATGCAGCATTGCTGTGGAATATATGTCGATGTTACCAATGTTTATGCTGTTGTACGTCATCAGATGGATATGAGAAGGCAGCAGTAGGTGTCCCTAAGCCCGGCTGTGCTTTGGAAGGCATTAGCATATTTTAGTATGGATCTCTACTTGACAAGGGGACCGAACATCTGGTATAGGTAAGTATGTGTGAATGGGTAGGTGTGTGTAATAAACTTATACTGGGCACGGTGTGTGTGTATTGTCTTTTTTTAACTATTTATTTTACAGTGAAATTACAGGTGCCGCATGTCTGCAGGCACTTGTAATTCCACAAGTGCAAAATGGCAGGCATGCTGGCACTTATAGTTCCACTGTAAAGTACAATAGTTTTACATTATTTGGCCCCCCTATTACCCCCCCACCCACCGCTCCAGGGTATGGGGATGAGCCCCAGGCTTCAGCGTAAGCCTGTGGTGCTCGGGAGAGGGGGGACCCTTTTTTGGGGGGTCCCCGACTCCCCCGAGATCACCGGCTTGCGCTGACCGACTTGGGGTGTAATGCTTTGGACCTGGAGCCCCGGTGATTGGGTCTCCGGGCTTTGGCATTGCACTCCGGTCGGTTGGGTCTGGTGCTGGTCTTAAATATAGGGGGTACCCCACATCGTTTTTACCCCCTATATTTAAAACCAGCACTAGTCCCTGCAGCCTGGTGTTGGTTTCTAAAATACGGTGGAACCCTACACATTTTGTTCCCCGTATTTTTTTAAATGTTAACAAAAACGGGAATTTTTGGAAAATATTCTAGGGACCCCCCTAATGATGTCTAGACATGGGGGATCACTATGGGTACTCCCATTTTTAACTCCTGAAGGAAGTCGGGGTTTCTAATAGCTGCGGCAGGGAAAAACGCCTTGCAAAGCTATTTAAAACCCTGACTTTCTTAAGCAGGCAAAAATGGGGTTACCCATAGTGATACCCCATGTCAGGACATCTTTAGGGGGGTCCCAGTCATATTTCCCGATAATTCCCATTTTTTTCCTTAAATGGGCTCAAGGGTCATTTTTTGAAAAACAGGGATAATTTTTCTAAGCACTATAGCAAGTGAAAAAAAAAGCAGAATAGGGGTTTCGGGGTGTAGGCTTATAAAAAATAGCCTGTAGTTTTGGGAATGTCCCCTTAAAAGGAAATGTTCAAAAAAAAATGTCCTACAAAAAATCGGGACACCCATAAAAAAAATTAATTTGGGTTTAAAAAAAAAATAGGGACACCCCAAAAAATGAATTAAAAATTTGGGGTGAAAAAAAAAATGGGAAAAAATTGTTTAACAATAGGGAAATAGGTTCAGGGCTATTCTGCAAGTATGCGGCAGGTGTTTTGAAGAATAGAATTATAGTGGCAGGTGCACAAATGCAGAATTTTTAAAAACTTACTTTAGGGACTTAAAAATATGCTAGTACCCATTTTCATGTACCCCAAATTTGATGGGACCACTTAAAAAAACGAAAAAAATAACCTAAGTGCTCTTCTGCAACACTTGTTCAATGTCGGGAAAAAAACACCTGCTACGGCTATTTAAATCCCCGACTTTCATTTAAAGGCTAAAACGGGGGTACCCATAGTGATCCCCCATGATTTTACAACTTTAGGGGGGTCTTACAAATTTTTTAAGGAAAAAAACGGAACTTTACGCAAATCCAACTTCGGAGGTTCCCGTTTTCGACGATTTCAAATTGAATACGGGGATACGCGGGAGCGCGCCCGATACTTTAACGCAGAAAAAAACTCCGATATGAAATGTAAACTTCGGCAGTGAAGTTAACGTTTCATATTGAATACCCCTGTAAGAGTCTTGTCCATATTTGGATAAACGTTCTTGGTAAATGTGTTAGACTAACAGACAGATTTCTGAAAAGCCAGGTTATTTGTTATAGACAGACAGTCTCTTTAATGTGAGAGCACAGGGTTTTTATTGATTCTTCCTAAGAACTTGAAAAGTAAATTATAATGTCATAAGATAAGATGTGCCTGCAAGAGTCTTATATCTAATAACGATTGGAAAGTAACCTTCTGAATGGGACAATGTGAGAATTCAGTTCCAAATTGTATTGCCACTTAATTTTATGTACGTGCTCTGGGTATAATAATCCCCTATCAAGAAAGAGACTACTAGAGAGTGTACAGTTTGTACCTTAGTATTCTGTTCCACAGGACATTTGTGTGACATCAAGCTTCTAGAATACAATGGTAACCAAGAAGTGAGCAACCTACAATCCTTGGATCCAATGGGTCCTGTAGTGCTTGCAAGAGTGCAAGCAGGAAAATGTATTTAATACTCAGGGCTCTTTTTCCAGGTTAACCTATTGTTTTAGCAATGTTACAATAGGTTTAAAAAATAATCAATCGCAAGCAGGAAAGAAGTTATCCTAATCAGTGAATCAGCCCTTGTGGTATTCAATGGGTCAGCGGGAAGGTGGGAACAAAGGTTAGTAAAATGTAATTATTTTATTCAAAACACTCAGGGGTCTATTTATCAATTCTGGGATGGGTATGGGATGCTGGTGCTCGGAATCCCGGCGATCAGAATCCGAACTCCGGCATTGCGACACGGTTAGAACCCTAACCCTCCCTCCCTGGTACCTGACCCTAACCTCCCCCCTAGTGCCTAAACCTAACCTCTCCCTCCCCACACCCTAAACCTAATCCTCCCCCCTTATAGCCTAACCCTCTCCCTACTGCCTAACCCATAACCCTAATGCTAACCCTCCCCCCAACAACGCTACTTACCTTCAAGATTCCAGCAGTCGGGATGCCGGCGCTGGAATTCTGACATGTGTTGGGATTCCAGTGCAAGCATTCTGAGCACTGAAATCCCCGCGTTTGGGATATCGACCACATCCCATCAATTTGCACCTAAGAAATATTGTTTATTACCTCTTACAGTACCAATAGAAAAACTTCAATTGTAACAGTTACAAATAAATGTTTGCCAGTGGCAGCTGTCCGAAAAATAAATAATAACAAATTCAGATAATAAAAACACGTGCAAAGGAAAAAATGAAATGCATGGGAAGCTTATCCTGCTGAAGCTACAAGTTCACCCAATTGAAAGACGCAATGAAACTCCATAGCAAAGAACAAACAAAAAAGCTGTGTCTCATTGGGAGACACACAAAGTGCAGATATAATATCTAACAGACAAGTGAGCAAGCACAAATCATCAGGTGTCTAGAATCAGGAGGAGAGAGAGTAATAAGGGGCCTATCCATTAGCAGATGTTTCTGAAAGATGAAAGTGTCAAAGTCAGAAAAAAATATTGAATACACTACAAAATAACATATATCCCATATTTTACCATTAACTGGCATATTCTCATAAAAAGGCGATGAGCAGATGTTTCCTGGGGTCATAAAGTCTGATAGCTCATCAAAGTTTTTCCTCTGCTCATTTGGAGTGTAAACATCAACAATTGGGACTTGGTTTGTGGTTCAATTGATCTTATGTTGTAAAATTCCTCTGAACAATAGGCCAGATAACATACAATTGCTAAGGGAATGCAGATTTTTGTGGCCTTTGAAGTATGTACACTTCCCTGTGCATACCACTATCTGTGTATTTTTCAGTGATCTAAGCAGCGAAAAAAACCTGTCTCTTATACAATGACCCATAGTCTCATTGTGAAACAAATAAATCTACATGCATGCTACTAAACAGTTAACTTATACAGTATGTTCAAACCTATTTAATATATTTATTTCTATGAAAATATATATACAGTATATCTAAAATGACAATTGGTGAATGTTTTAGTTCTGGCAGTGTCTCTCATCCTCATATTCCTAAAGTATATTTGATTTTACAGTCAATTGCCAGCTAGCTATGGTGGCAGTTTCCCCCCCTTGTGGCCGTGAGAGATTGATTTGATTGGACACACATTAATCTTCTATCGTACTTGTTCCCAATGCATTTTGAGGCATTTTTTAAAACCAAACTTTCCTTTCATAATCATTATTTTACTCTATTGTAATTTCAGTATATATATATATATAAATTAGACATTTATATTACATGTCCAATGTATTATATATATCCCAGCTTTCGTGGCTCACACAATACATATAGTCCTGGGATAGAACAACATATTAACATCGTGTTTGGGGTCATAATGTACAGAATTGTGTTAGCATAAATCTGGTGGTTGCGAATAGATTGTTGCACATTGCGGTAAGCAGCTATTAGCAATGCCGGATTTATGTTTAATAATAGCATATAATAATGGTTGATTTGAGCTAGTTTTTTGGAGGGAACCCAGAGGTGAAGTCCTGTAACAGCATTCTGAGCCTAGGCATCGCCCAGTGTTTGAACCAACCAATGACCCCCAGTGAACTGGAAACGTCCCACTCCTGGACCAATGGAAGATGACACAGCCTGCTATTATACACACCCATAATTTATCTGTATAAATTAGGCTCCCCTGTTCCAGATAGCAGTAGCTGTATTCTACCAGTCATCTGGTGACGACTGTACTCTGGATCCAGGGAGCGCATTCGAAAGTATGTATACTGGTTTGTAACTCTGACCTCTTTCTCGAACTGTATTGTACCACTGTATAACTTGTAATAATTATGTTATATATTCTTTCAATACAATATTTACTTTTGTGCATTGTACCACAGAAACTGGTGTGTGTGTGTGTTCACTTGCTTTCACATAAGGTTATTTTACTGTGATATATATATATATATATATATATATATATATTGCACTGTAATTCACATTGTATTTTGATATGAAGATAGCAATTATTATGCATACTGTTAGTGTTACAATATAGGAAGATATTGCGTATGCATCACACATTGCATACTCTGTGCATCCTCATTTGCGTATCGCCATACGCCATGTGCATCCACTTGGCACCAACAGCCGTAGAGAGATTTAGAATAGGATTTCACAAAAGACAAAAGATATCTATTGAAAATTCCGGTGGCTATGCTGAAAGATATCTGTCATGTACATGACAGATTTGGCAAAAGACGAACGATGAACGATATCTCATGACATCATTCAGGGAGTGAATTTTTCTCTGCAGCACTCTGTAGCTGCTGCTAATATCTTTCGTCGTTCGTCATTTACCGCATATAAACTGCCAGATATTTATAATATCTGGCAGTGATATGCAATAATTGACCAACATGTTGGAAAGATGAAAGATTCAATTTATCGGCTGCGGGAGTGTGCATCTGTCATTGTTCAGGGCCTATCCATGTATATATCGCTCTATCGTTCAATTTATCTGCTAATGGATAGACCCCTATACTGGCCCACAATTTCAATGCCTTCAACAAAATAAAGCTTTTGATAACTTCCACTTCACCTCTCAAATGCAGAAAGTATGAGATGCCCACCAATGACTTGCCCATACTGACCTCGACTTGCCTACCATATACATTTTCCAAAGAAAGGAGAGAATCAATTTATGACTGCTCTTACCTTTATTACTACTGCAGTTGTTGAACTGCTGCAACTCTGTCCAGGCTGCTTGATACACCAGGTTACGGGAGCAAGCTCCTGATGAGCTAAGCCCTCCATGCCGGCTTGATAATCTGCCAGACATACAGTAAGAGGGGACAACTCATCAATGAAATTTGCGTTTAATGTGAGTTCCTGAAACCTACTGATAAGAAACTGAGAAGGTGCATCAGCGATACTATTGTCCATGTCTGGCACATGCCGAGCACATAACACAATGTTAAATATAAGGCATCTCATGTCAAAGCAAATTCTTCACCAAAACCTCACTCGCAGTGCACCAGATAGCTTCCAAATAAGCCCTGTAGCCAGAAGAGCCAGCTGATTCCATGTACAACAGGACAAAGTTAGATTCTGGTGGAGGGATGAAAAATCAGATCCTTTCAAACTGAGACAAAAATATGTCCCACATAGCATGGTCCCAGTGAATTTCAAATAGAAGTCTAATAAATTGGTGTGGCCTGTAAACACCGGAAAAAACTCTGGACCTGATTCAGACCTGGTCGCTAAGTTGCGCTCACTCGCACTGAGCGATTTTCGCCCATCTGCGCATGCGTATAATTCACAGTGAGCGTGCGCAAGCCAGTCTTTGCAATCTGTTTTTGGTTGCTCGTAAGCCACTATCAAGTTACTACTTTGAGTGGCAGATAGTGCCGTTTGTGGGTGGTGCTTGTAAACGGGGGAGTGGTGTTGTGGACGCAGGCGTGTCAGGCCGCCAAAACATTTAAAGGGCATGCATAACTAGCAAAGTAGCGTCATTGTACACATAACCTGCATGTATTTCAGCCCGCACTGATCGCAGTGCTTGCGGCGGGTTAAGGCAACCTCAAGGGCTGTAAGCAGCTCCGATGGCTCACGATGGTCCCGACTAATCCTACATATCCCAGAGATGACGTGTGTTGCGAGTGGCAAGGGGGCATCTTTATACACTTGTGAGCGCACTTTGCTGTAGCTCACTAAAACATAGCGGGCGACCTTACGCGACGCATTGCGAGCACTTCATTTAAATATCTGGCCCCTTTTTGCCAGCGAGCGGCTGCAACTTGCGAGTGGATCTGAATGAGCTCCTCTGTCCATGGGTATCCCTTGGCACACAAAATTCAAAAGCCCCAGCAAAGATTGCAGTTGCTATAAAGTTACTTTCCCAGATGCCAAAGTAAAGACAATATCAACACAAAGTCCCACCACTTTTTCAGCTGGAAACCGACTGCTGCACTCTTGGGTATCAATCTTAATACTTAAGTAAGACAAGATAAACATTGGACCATACGTCTTATCACAAATGGAGAGAACACCTACTGTAACTCCATGAATAATGTCTGAACATCAAAAAGAAGCTATGCACAACATGGGCATCCAAGAAGACCTGCAAACAAAAAATCAAGGTAGTGCACAAAGTCCAATTCCTTCATAGCAACAGAAACATACCAAAAGTTGCTGAACCTTTTAAAGTATGCATAAGGCACAAAACAACCCATAGGCACACATTTATCTACATAGAATCCATCCTTCAGTCAAAAATTCATGAACCTAAAAGCGTCAGGAGGACAACAATCAAAAGGTGGATTCATTATTATTATTATCCTTTATTTATATGGTGCCACAAGGGTTTCACAGCATTATCTATCTTACCCACGAGGGCCCTCTGGTCAAAGTATTGGTCCAATCAAGGGCCTCATCAAAAGTTCAATAAATCACAAGGCAATAGTTCTTTGGAATCACATTATTTACCGAAGATCCCAAGACAGATGCTGAATAATACTACATTTACCAGAATTTTTCTTAGGAACCACTCCCACCAGAGAAATAACTAAACTTGCCAAAGGTGGGCCTGGATAAGGACCAATCATGCATCCCAAGTGAGCCCCCTACATTGCTTTCTCCCATAATATATCCAGCAATTCGTAAACAGAAGGCAAAGTCTTAAGCGTTCGTGTGTTCAAGTCACCCTCTTTTAGGAGAGGGAAGTTGTCATCAAAACCATCCCTAAAAAATACAGCATCCTGGCAATGTGGGTATAAACTAAGCCTCAAGAACATGGCACAACAGGGCATGCCATTCTCTCTGTTAGAACAGCTGCAGTCCCTGATTGGATGAGCTCCTCAATGATGGATACAGAGGTGCCAAAACGCTACTTTGTTTTGAGCACACACTACCCATTGTTGTAGGCAAAACACTTACGCTTGTCTAGTTTTTAGACCTGTGGATGAGGTGTCAATGGGGTACTGCTGCATGCTGGCTTCCTGAACCATTCTCTGGGGTTAAGTTACATCCAACCAGACCTCGAGACCCTTACAGCTGAAGTCCATGATGGCTATGCCATGCTGCTTCTACAAAACTCTTCAACAGATCATGAATTAAATGCAAATAGCATATCACATTCATGTGTTCTACTGGGCAAGTTTCAAGATAACAAATCAGTCAGTTATAATAGGACAGAAATCTTTGCCCATGCTCACCCATTTCTTCACAGTTGATAATGCCTTGCGCATCTGACTACTGTAGTAAATGCAACAATTTTAATGTAGTGACAATCCTAATTCACTACTTAATCCTCAGATGGGCACCACACAAAAATTGCACAATGCATATCGTGGGCCTGCTCTTTGCCAGAAGAGACACTGCTACTTCATGCCTGCCATGACCTTAGTGGCTTAGTGGCTATACCCACAGACTTAGAGAAACTAGTGAAAGAAATAGAAGACCACAATGCCACCAGCAGAGCAGAAGAAGGAGGGGGGGTTGCAACCACCTCTGCATACATGCCTAGCAGCCCTTCATGCAGTCAACAAAGGAGTGGCCATACCTCCAGCCCCAGGCACAACTTTGGCAAAGCACCCAGGAGTTGCTTCATCAACCATTCCCTGAGTGACACGGAATGAGATCCTGCCCCCAAAACTCTTGGCGTGGCCGTTGGGAATGACGTGACCCATCTGGACACCATACCGACCCCTGATGGAGCCCTGCCCGGAGCACCATGCCAACCTCTCCCTGCTACCTATGAAGCTCCAGCCATGGACCCAGTCAGGCCCTGGATTGAAGTCTGCAGCACTGTGCTGTAGAACAAATGTTACCTCATGTCTGTCAGATACACAACCAAACAACTGACTGTCAAACAATCCTTTGCATTTGCGTGCAATTATGACAGCAAACACCCAGTTGCACAGCGGATTACTGACACCATAGCAGCTATGCTGGTATTAGATGTGCATCCAATATCCACCATTAATGCAGTGGCTTTTATACAGTTAATGGAGGTCATGTGTCCCCGCTACTGTGTCCCTTCTAGATTCCACTTCTCTAGAATAGCAATTCCCAATCTGTACAAGGACATTAAAAAAACCTTATTAATGTCTTCCGAAATGCCGTTGTGCCCACTGTCCACTTAACCACAGATATGTGGACAAGTGGGACAGGGCAAACTAAAGATTACATGACTGTGACAGTTCACTGGGGTAGGTGTATTGCCTCCAACAGCGCAAACAGTAGAAGCAGGAGCAGCATCTAACAAATGCCAGCTCATTCAGAGGCAGGCTACTCTGTGTATCACCGGTTTCACTAAGAGGCATACCACTGAGAACCTCTTAGAAAAACTCAGGGAAATCATTGCAAAATGGCTTACCCCACTTGGACTCTCCTCGGGATTTGTGTTTTCTGACAATGCCAGCGATATTGTGCGAACATTACATCTGGGTGAATGCGGACACATCCAATGTTTTGCTCACACAACTAATTTGGTGGTGCAACATTTTTTTAAAAATTACATGGGCCACCGAGAGCATTTCCTGCATGCCCCTAAGATTTCTGGACATTTCGACATTCAGCAACTGCATGTTGAAGGTTGCAGAACCAGCAAGAACTGTTGAATTTGCCCTGCCATCAGCTGAAGCAAGAGGTAGTAACTAGGTGGAATTCTACCCTCTATATGCTTCAGTGGATGGAGGAGCAGCAAAAGGCCATCCAAGGCTACACTATGGCCTATTACATAGGGAGAGGAGCAGGAATGCACCTTAGTCAAGCGCAGTGGACAATAATTTCTGCGGTCTTCAAGGTTCTCAAACCCTTTAAACTTGCCACATGTGAAGTTAGTTCAGACACTGCAGGCTTGAGTCAGGTCATTCCCCTAATCAGACTTTTGCAAAAGCAGCTGGAGAAACTGAAGGAGGAACTGAAATGGAGTTATTCCGCTAGGTATGTCAGACTGGTAGATCAAGCCCTTCACTCGCTTTGCCAGGATCCAAGGGTCGTCAATCTCTTGAAATTAGATCACTATATTTTGGCAACCATACTTGATCCTAGGTTTAAGTCATATCTTGTGTCTTTCTTTCCGATGGACATAAATCTGAAAAGATGCAAAGAACTGTTGGTGAAAAAATTGTCAGCTCAAGTGGCATGTGACATGACATCTTCTCCTCCTTCAGTTTCTGCAGCTGCCAGAAAAAACTAAATTTTCCTAAGAGACCCAGTGCTGGTGGTGATGCAGATCAGTCAGCAAAAACTAATGATATCTGGTTGGGTCTGAAAGAACTTCCTACAATGAGTAACATGCCTACCGTGACTTGGTCTGATACGTTCACCTTTCAGAGAATGGTGGATTACTTTTTTAGGCAAAACATTCAAAAAGGAATGTCAGACAGTCCGTTCCACTACTGGCAGTAAAAAGAGGCAATTTGGAGTCCCTTACACAATCTGGCTTTGCTATACTTAAGTTGCCCACCCTCCAGTGTGTACTATGAAAGAGGTTTCAGTGCAGCCGTGAACCTTGTCAGTGATCGGCGTAGGAGATTATTTCCCCAGAATGTGGAAAAGATGATGTTCATCAAAATGAATTACAAATTCCACAGGAAGACCTTTACCAGCAATGAAGTAAAAAAACTACAGAAGCATCTGTAATTGTGGATTCCAGTGGGGACAAATCAATCTTGTGTGATGAAGAGGATGTACACACTGATGGGAATGATGATGATGACATCTGATCTTGCCTATGTTGTAAAGTCAGTTTGTGTATGAGATCATTGCCACCAATGTCCACTGCGCATTAGCAGCTTGTTTTGAGGGGGTTCAAACAAACCAATTATTTCAGCCACAAGTGACAGTCCCTGTCGCTGAAGCGATTGGTTTGTTAAACTGTGAATGTCCTGTTTCATATATACAGCACAAGGGTGTTTGGGAGGGTCCAAGGACAATTCCATCTTGCACCTTTTTCCTTTCCATTATGTGCTGTTTGGGGCATTGCTGCCTGACATTTTTAATGTTATAGTTTATGAGTGTCCAGAAATGGCCACAGACAGCATCTCCTGCATGGCCCTTTCATTTTTTTAAATAAAATTCGGAACCAACTGCTGCTTGTGTCAACCTGGCGGCACAAGTTGCACAACAGTGACATTCAGCCAAGGGTTCTCAGCCCTCAAGGCTGCTACATGGCCCAAAGGCCACATCCCACCAAGAGTTCTCATCCCTCAAGGCTGCTACACAGCCCAAAGGCCGCATCCTACTTCACGGCCCAAAGGCCACCTGTCGTCACTCCTCACCAGCCCTCAAGGCTGTAAAGGCCACAACTTGCCAAGAGTTCCAGCCCTCAAGGCTGTTGCAGGACTGGTTCCTAATCATAGCTCTGTATTCCAGTACTACTCAGCCCAGAGGCTGCACCAAAAATTAACTATCAACTATCAATTCTTACTTCAGCCAGTGGCTGCACCAATTATCAACTCTTCTTACTTCAGCCAGTGGCTGCACCAATTATCAAGTATTAACTCTTCTTACTTTAGCCAGTGGCTTCACCAACTATCAATTCTTTAGCCAGTGGCTGCAGCAATTATCAAGTATCAACTCTTCTTACTTCAGCCAGCGGCCGCGCCAACTATCCATTCTTCAGCCAGTGGCTGCACCTATTATCAAGTATCGACTCTTCTAACGTCAGTCAAGCCCATTACTTTGTGGATATCAGTTTTTACATATATACACATTTTTTTCAGTTGTTGCATACAGTTTTCTTAGAAATTGATTCTTTCATATTTATGTGGGTACATGATACCTATCTATTAATGTTTTTTGACATTAGGGCAAGGAGATGCCAAAATTTAAACGCATGTTATCATAATCGCATTGTGAATTGGATTTACATGTATTTGGCAGTGTAACATATTTATGGGTATACACTGCTACTTTCGATATTTTTCGCCTATTGATATTTTGTAATTTAAGGTATTATTGTTGATATTTGTATAAGTATTATATTTTATAGGGTATGTTTCCATTAAAAGCTACGTTTTAGAATTTATCATCATATCATATTACTTATATTTCATTTAATAAGAGTGCCCCAAAAAGGAATTTTCTTTTGTGTTTTGCCTGAGCAAAACTTAACCATATATAGCACCACCAACACAATATATCGCTTTGATTATTACCTGTAATTAATCCATATTGTTGGTAATTTACAATTACTTAAGAATTAATTTCAATAGATCCTGTGCAAAAAATTTTTTCCAGGTCCCCCTTTCCTTCCATTTTTTGGATTGGATATTATTACTGTGTCTTTACAGTTCTATATATTTTTTGCATGTACATTTTAACCACATACTAGTAGAATTTTTTCACCTTATCAGCATTTATTCCTCTCTAATTATTTCACACCTTCCTACTAATTTAAAAAAATTTTTTATATATACCTCAGACATGACAAGTTTCAATTTAAAAAATGAGCTAATCTACAAACGTAAGACAGCAGACTTAGATAGTATTTTTCCTAATACATCAATAGAACAAGAAGCTTCTACCTCTTGGGAGGATGATTTTCATAGATTGAAGCAAATTCAATATAAACAATTGGAATTTAACCAGTCTTGGAAACTATATTAAACAAAAAATTGTCCCGAGAGGTCTGAGACCTAAGATTTTTCCTACATTTGAGTTATCATCAGATGTTCTAAAAAAAGAGTGGGAAGTCTGTCTATTAAAATGTTCTTTTGATTTGATGCACATATTAGTAAAACATAATCATCTGATTTTAGAGGGATGTGAAAGAGAAATAACAACAGTGGGTAAGACATTAGAGGTTTGGGAACACAATACTAATTTCCAAAACAGTTTTGAACGTTACAAAAAAGAATTAGAAGCATCTGATTCCAGCATCATAGAACGAAAGAAAAATAAATTCCTTAGGGATAAAAAAGATTTCTCCACTGGTAATATCTTTGTATGGACCAAGAAGATTAAGAATATTACTACAACACGGAACAACAGATATTACAGCTCATCTGATACAGAATTTTCAGAAACAGAAGGTACACAAGAAGGAACTTTCCATGATATAACAGGAACCAACAAACCGGAACATTTTCCTTTGTTAGGGGAGAGAAGGGCCCCACCGGAACATCCAACAAAAGGAAAACAAGGAGGGGAAGAAGAAGGGGAAGAAACAGAAGATGGGAGTCCCCATCACCAGCACGTTACCACACTCGCAGAAACCCCCTGAACTAGAAACTACCATATCGCCCCTCAAAATTATTAATCTTTCCAGTCATGTACTAACCGATATCCAAGTGTCGGTTTTAGAAAAAGGTTTATTTAACAGATTCCAATGGGAAACTGGTCTCAGGATATTTGTTCGAAAACTCCTTTTAACTAAATTCTTTGCTAGCAAATCACAGGAAGATGAAACAATACTTCAATCACCCCAAGATCTGGAAATATTACAGATACTTGAAGAATTAAGGGATGATAGCCAAGATAATCGAGCTCAAACTAGACCAATTTGCAAGAAAAAATCTACTTTTTGGCCTCAAGATTATGTTTGCCCAGAGGTGAAGGTCTTTATGAATCTTGTGTCTAGGGAATTTGATAATATTCACAGAAAACAGAAAAATCGGAATCATCTTGATAATTTAACCTGGAATGAAAGAAAGGCCATTAATGAGCTCAAAGCTATGTCGGATATTATCATCAAACCATCGGATAAGGGCGGAAATATCGTCCTATGGCCTACAGATCTATATACTAAAGAAGCCAAACGACAATTGGAAAACAAGGACTTCTACACTAAATTGCTGTTAAACCCTACAGACAATTTCATGGATATTTACATGAATATTGTCAAAAAAGCTGCCCAAGAGGGAGTGATTACAAAACAGGAGCTGGAATTTTTATCCGTTGATAATCCAAAAATTCCAACATTCTATTTGCTCCCTAAAGTACATAAAAATCTGAGTACACCCCCGGGAAGACCAATAGTGGCAGGTATAGGCAGCATTTCAGAAAAGGCCAGTATCTTCATTGATACACATTTACGTCATCACATTACGGGATGCAACAACTGAAAAAAATGTGTATATACGTAATAATAGATATCCACAAAGTAATGGGCTTGACTGCCAAGATAATAATTCACATTTATCAAATACACAGTTTCAGAAGTAAATACAAAGAGGATTCTATTTCCTATCTAGTTTATATTGGCCTCTTGATTGCAATAATATTAAATATATCAGTCCTGTAAAAAAAGGGGCGGGAGGGGGGGCAATGAAAATATGATAGCTACAGAACTTTTCAGAAAACAGACAGCAACTAATAGTCTGCTGCACCACTCTAGCTCACACTTCCCTCCTACCCTTGAGAATATACCGAAAGGGGAATTCTTAAGGCTCAGAAGAAACTGTTCAGATAATACGACATACCAGACCAAAAGTCAAGATTTGACTAAATGGTTAAAAGAGAGAGGATATAGTGGCAAATCCATCAACAAAACTCGTAACTTTGCATCCCAAACAAAACGAGATAGCCTGATCTATGGGGGAACTAAAAAAACAAAAACTGATAAAATCAGATTTGTTGGCAACTTTTGTAATAACTGGAGAGAAATCAAAAATTCTATACAAAAATATTGGTCCATTCTTCTATCCGACTCAGATCTTGCAGCCAAATTGGACAATACGGTTGCTATGAGTTGGAGACGTTCCATGAATTTAAAAGATCACTTAGTGAGGAGTCACTATACTAAATATCCCTCCAAAAAATTAACAGTGACTGGGACCTATCCATGTGGGCATTGTAAAATTTGTGATCATATCAGCAATATTAAGAATATCAAGGATAGATTTGGAGAGGAAATCCAATTAAAATACTATGTGAATTGCCGCAGCAAAAACGTAATTTACTGTATCCTTTGTCCATGTGGAATGAAATACGTGGGAATTACGTCACGCATGCTTAAACAAAGGATACTTGAGCATATTGGCCATATTAGACATGCGGAATCAGATAGGGCCAAGATGAAACAACTCATGACAGTGGCCCGGCATTTCTATCTCAAACATGGAGGTTCATTTAAAGATCTTAAGGTATTTGGCCTAGAAACAGTGAACTTGGGCATCAGAGGAGGAGATATCATGAAGGAACTTTTAAAAAAAGAAAGCTACTGGACATTCAGATTGGGCAGCATTGCCCCCAATGGGATGAACGAGAATATTAACTTTAGTGCTTTCATATGATACTACATATAATTCATGGTTTCACATTATATATTTTTTCATTCTTTTTTTTTTTTTTTTTCACCTTCCCCCTCCCCATTTTCTCCACCTTCCTAGCATTTCACATAGACACACTCACATATGCTTTCCCTTTTTCATGTCTAAATACGTATTTTATCACAATGCTTTTTCATTTGTAATCACCTTTATACACCTCTTCACATCTAAAAAAATAGAAAAAAAAAATAAAAATTTTCTCACCTAGCATCATGTCATTAGAATCTTGTCAAATAATTTAATATATATTCTATATAATTATTTATATTATATAAATTTTGCTTTATATAAAAAAATTTTTTGTATGTTATTTTATTTCATGTAATTCTGCTCCTCATCGATTGGATTAATGCTCCAATTCTATCTGTATTCTAATTTATGAATATTGAATTTATCATTACATAGCTTTGACTATCATGCTGGTATTTTCATTTATCCTTGCTGTCTAACACATGATTGGCAGATGAGGTTGTCAATCATAGATTTGACTGACGATTGGTATTTGCCTTGATAGGCTTAACATCCTGTCAATCACTTTTCAACGAATCTTATTGGTTTCGATTTGGCTTTAAGGAAGACAGTGAGACCACGCTGTTAAGGTGTCTTGTTGTGAGCAAGCCCATTCGGCGAAACGCACGTCAACCAAACCTTACACACCTCCAACCAAGGATCTGATCAGCTGACCGTGGATGCTCTCCCACCCCCACCGCTACGTAACAGAGTTTCACACGGCCGATACAGGCGGCTGTGAGCAGCATGCTGATGCGTGCCGGGGACTGGTGAGATAAAGCTGATTCACAGCTGACAGGCAGCAGACGCGGAGACTGTAAATCTGACATGTTACTTAAAACAGACAGAGTTCTACACAGGTAAAATCTTTCCTCTTTCTAGGTGGTGATTTGACTGGTCTGGGTGCACTTAATCTCTGCTATATCTAACGGCACTAGAGATTACTTAACTCCCGCTACATAAGACCTTTAACAACCCACCATTACATTCTATGTTCTATAGACACCAGCCCCCCACCCTCTCATCACCTGTCCAATACCAGGCAAATAGGTACAACATGAGAAAGTAGAAGTGGGGGACACCTAGGTGTCTTACTTTCACTTATTCCATAAAACCTGTGTATCTCTGACCTATTTCGCATTGAGTGACATTATGATACACATGCAGATGATCACTATTAAGAGAATTGCAGAAATGATTATTTGCACTTTTGATATATACTAATTTTGAGTGCGATTGATACGTAATAATTTTTCTACTGCTCCCTCCTTTGCCCCCCCTCCCGCCCCTTTTTTTACAGGACTGATATATTTAATATTATTGCAATCAAGAGGCCAATATAAACTAGATAGGAAATAAAATCCTCTTTGTATTTACTTCTGAAACTGTGTATTTGATAAATGTGAATTATTATCTTGGCAGTCAAGCCCATTACTTTGTGGATATCTATTATTACGTATATACACATTTTTTTCAGTTGTTGCATACAGTTTTCTGGGAAATTGATTCTTTCATATTTATGTGGGTACATGATACCTATCTATTAATGTTTTTTGACATTGGGGCAAGGAGATGCCAAAATTTAAACGCATGTTATCATAATCGCATTGTGAATTTGATTTACATATATCTGGCAGTGTAACATATTTATGGGTATACACTGCTGCTTTCGATATTTTTCACCTATTGATATTTTGTAATTTAAGGTATTATTGTTGATATTTGTATATGTATTATATTTTATAGGGTATGTTTCCATTAAAAGCTACATTTTAGAATTTATCATCATATCATATTACTTATATTTCATTTAATAAGAGTGCCCCAAAAAGGAATTTTCTTTTGTGTTTTGCCTGAGCAAAACTTAACCATATATAGCACCACCAACACAATATATCGCTTTGATTATTACCTGTAATTAATCCATATTGTTGGTAATTTACAATTACTTAAGAATTAATTTCAATAGATCCTGTGCAAAAAATTTTTCCAAGTCCCCCTTTCCTTCCATTTTTTTAACAGATCTGTAAGTCAGCATATATGATATGTATCACATTTGCTGACAAATATTTCAGGGGCTGCTCCCGGCCCCCTGGAAAGGCAGTCAAGGCTCTTGGCCCCCGGCGACGCCCCCCGCAATTACAATATAAACCTTGGCAATGGGGGGGGGCGATGACGCGATTCACGTCATCGTGGATTTCAAATATGGACACGTTTCCAGATATAAAAAATAATAATAATAATAATAATAATATATAATGATAATAATAATGTATAAATTAATATTAAATGAATATATAATATCTATTAACAATTAAAAAACTAATTTGTTATACTAAATATATAAATAAAGATGCATTATTATACATAAGAAATATTTTTAGAGCAAATAGAGAATCTATATAGTTCTCTCTATAGATGGATGGCTTATCAAAACAGAGACCATAGTTTAATGTGGAACAGTAAACCATCTAAAAAATGTTCAAACAAGGAACAATTTCCTAGTATTAATTATGATAACAGTACTTATTTGGAAAAATCTATATACTAATTATCAATAAAGCAAGTAAAAAAAAATCTTTCAGTATTCGATTTTTATTATTATTTTCTTACATATAAATGTTTTTAATTATTGTAGTATAGTGAGCTCATCAGTATTCACAGCACTCAAATACAAATGAAAACACAGACAGAATCTGTCTACCTACCAATGCAAACATACAGTACAAACATGCAGGATGCAAAAACATGTACACAGTATACAAACATTAATGAATCGCATTTGCAAGAGGATGCTGTATTACATACTGTACTGTGAGGCAATTGCCTTTTGAAAAAAACCCTGAGAGAGGGGAGAAACGTGCCAAGGGATTTCAGTGGACTGCTATATTTTCATTTGCCTCTCACCTTTGGATTACAAATTGTAGCAGACAGCGGCACCCCTCACAACCAATATTGCCTTCATCTCCTTATGCGAGTCTGCAATTGTTTGAGGAGATAGCGGCTAAGCTCACCTAAGCGCCACTAACAGCCACTTATCTCCTCCCCACCTGTCAGCACCCGCATTGGCTTAGCAGCCACACACTCACTGTGTGTGTGACCGAGAGCCGCTGGCACGGCGCAGCTACAGTGAGACGCTGGAGCGTGATAACATCGGGAGCTGGTCAGCTACACCATCCGGTGTAGTACGGGACACACAACAGTGGCACCCATTGGGACAGTCTACAGGCCTACAGCACAGCGGCATTTGTGTGGGCACCCACAGCCTCACAGGAGTTCTACAATTGGGGAGCCTAATTTCTCTGGATCTTCCATAAGGTGCCCCATATGGTGACTATACAACAGATCAGAGCCGTAACTAGACTTTTTGGTGCCCTGTACCAGAAAGAGCATTGGCACCCCCCTCATTTTTCAAAGGGACATAAAGCACCCAACAAAGGGCCATGGCTTCATGGGGAAGGGCCAGGTAAGAGATAGGAGAGGCCAGGAGATGCTGGGGATGAAATAAGAGGAAGCTACAAGCAAGAATGATAATAAACAAAAATTTGACAGCTCCAAACAGCGCCCCCTGCCCTGTGGTGCCCTGTGCGATGGCACCGGCCGCACTACCCTAGCTACGGCCCTGCAACAGATGATCATTATTTTAGGCTGACATTTGCATATATAGTATATAGTTATCTGTTTCTCCCTCTTATTGAACATAGAGGTGGGTTCCATCCATGTATTATTTGATACCATTATTGAGATTTGCCTGAATATCCAACTATATTTCTTTGAGATAATAGTCACATTGTGTTCATATTGTTGCCATATGCAAACCAGGTTTGAGGCATATTAATCATGTTATTTATTATTTAATGTTTAATGTATTTATGTGTTTTTAAAGATTGAACTGCAGTTCATTGTTTGTACAATACATTTTATTATTTGATTACACACAGCCTTGGGAATTTCTGTATAGCCACTAGCGCAGACACCATTTTTTTCTGTTCTTGTGATTTTTGTGAGGGTTTTTGTCAGAACCCCTCAGGTGTCAGCAGCAAGTTTCTATACTGGGCAGTAATTGATCATCTGATTTAAATCTGTAGAATTCAAAAGGCCTTATTCTGACTTGTCATTAATAATAATCAATAATATTTGGGACTAAAAAAAGTCAGACGTGTTATTTAGAAGCATAATCTGAGTTAGTTGTAAGGCCACCATATGACTTTATGTGGATTCCTATCAGGATGGTTGTGTGAGTTCTAAGAGTAATGACCAAATAAGGTTTTAGCTAGCACATGCATAGGCAATAGTTACTAATAAAAAAGAATGACTCCATAACAGGAAAATTTCCATCTCTTGGGCACTTGCCAGAAGCTCAGACAAAGGGAGAGCAGTTTTTGCCAGATGAGCAACTCCTTCTCTATAGCTAGTTTTCTGGCCACAAGCACAAGCTCTGCCCAAAGAAGCCTCCTAGGGGTAAATATCCTAAGATTCGAGATTGGTCGAGATGACAATCTCAGGTGAGTTTAGGCATTTTCTTCATCTCGCAGATTTACTAAAGGCAAACTCTGGTGAGTTTTTGAAAAGAGTTCTCTATTCTCACTCGTAAAACTCAGGTGAGATTGCAAACTCGAATCTTATCATCATCGGGCAAACTCGGAAGTACTTTCACCTAAAATATACAGCTTGCAAATTTGCCAAGAATCAAGATGACAATCTCAGGTGAGATGACAGCAAACTCTCTGCCAAATTGAAGTTTTAAACACTCACCTCCGAAGCTGTAAGTTTGCCAGAAACATACACAGATCAGTGTGATTTGTGTATGTTTCTGCCTGTAAATATTTAAAATAGTGTTTTTTTTTTTAAAACAAAATTACATAGGATCCAAAAGCCATAACCAGCCCCGGATTTGTCAGCCAGTCCTGGTTCCGACAATTATGGGGATCAAAATGAGTTGGGTTCCACCTTAATTTAGGAACCAGCACCAGGCTGCAGGGCCAGTCCTGGTTTTAAATATAGGGGAAAAAAATGTGTAGGGTCCCCCTATATTTAAAACTAGCACCAGACCCAAACCAACTGGGGTGTAATGCCACAGCCAGGAGACTCTATCACCGGGGCTCCATGGCCAAAGCATTAAAACCCCAAGCCAGTCACGCCAGGCTGGGGATCTCAGGAGAGGTGGAGACTCCCAAAAAAGGGGTCCCCCTTTTTCCTAAAACCCCAGGCTTGGTCTGAAGCCCAGGGCTCTTCCCCGCACCCCTGGAGCGATGGGTATGGGGGTAATAAAGTGTAAAATAGAAGAAAACTATTGCATTTTACAATGAAACTGCAGGTGCCAGCATGCCTGCCCTTTGGCACTCATGGAAATACAAGTGCCAGCAGGCGGCCAGCACCTGTACCCCCACGGTAAAATAAATAGTTATAAAACCACAGTACACACACCGTATCTCGATAAACTTTATTCGATACACCTAACCCACTCACACATACTTACCTGTACCAGCTCGTTGGTCCTCTTCTCCCATGTAGAATCCACCACTGTCCTTGGAAAAAAGATCCCATACTCACCTCCATCCTTGTGCCGCTCTCCGTATCCACGATCTTGGCAAAACAAAAAAACGACTTACGCAAACTATATGAACAGGTGTAGGTATATGTTGTTACATATACTTACATTTCGCAATGTTACATATACTTACACTTCGCAAAATAACAGATGACTTAAATCATCTGTTATTTCTCACGGGCTGCTAGCCAATCAGCGGCCGGTTGACATATAGCGGCCGCTCATTGGCTGGGCCCCACATGAACCCCAGCCAGGGAGAGGCCGCTACATGTCAATCTGCCTTTGATTGGCTGGCGGCCATTGGGAATTCCCGTAGTGGCCCATCAGTTGACATTCACAAAGTATTGGTATGTGTGACAACACACATACCGATACTTGTCTGTCTGGCTTCACGTACTCGGTTTGTTATTTTAAAAAGATCCGAGGTTTCTATGGAGAGCAATGCAAGGATAGAGGTGAGTATGGAATCTTTATTTTAGGTACAGCCGTGGACTCTACATGTTACAAGGGGACATGAACATCTGGCAGCAGGTAAGTATGTGTGAGTGGGCTAGGTGTAAGTAATAAACTTTTACTGTATACGGTGTGTGTGTACTATCTTTGTTTAACTATCTATTTTACAGTGTGCTGGTGCTGGTTCCTAAATTAAGGTGGAACCCTACTCTTTTTGTTCCACATCATTTTCGAAACCAGGGCTAGCTGACCGAGGCTAGTTTTGGCTTTTGGGGGGGTCACTATGTAATTTTTCACCTGTTTAAGTAAATTTGTAGTCAGGCACTACACAGCTTACCTTACATGTGTAAAGTGGAAATTTGTAATTTTTTATTCTATAAAATTTGCTAAAATTTAATCAATTGCAAATGCATGTCCTTTATCACCCAATCATTTACATTGTGTTTAAATTAAATTCTGCCTTATTAAATTTAACAAATAACATCACACTTCTCAGACACTTGCAGCCAGAATGTAGTATGTATGTTTTGTAATAAATGTTAGAATGAACTTATTCCACTGTTATTGTGACCTTGTTATGGAAAACACATTTCCATTTTCATATAAACGTGCTGTTGACCATATGAACCAAGTAATTGTTTTGTTTTGCCTTGTGTTTTTTATTTTTTTAAAGTAAAAAATTTAACAATTCTAAACCTATATCATATTTTATTAAAATAGCCAAAATTAAAAAAAAACAGACAAAAACATATAGTATATGTAAGTATTAATTACCTTGTTAACACTATTAATACCATAAATTTCACAAACACAATGTGTTATGAGTACTGTTAGTTAAATATACTTTGGTTTATTTTTTACTATTTTTTTTATAAAAAAAAATGTTATATTAATTTATGGACAATACATAGTTTTGATTGTGTAAATTGTAATTGTAAATTCAATTCACAATGCATTACCACATTAGAATAAATCAAATAACTGCCATGTATTTTAGGCATCAAAAAAGTAACTTAGATGAGCTTATACATTTAGCCAAATACATAATTGGAACAAAATAATCCAAATAAAATTTGAAGACAGTGAAAATGTCTGTTTGATCAAATAAACTTACAAATCATTTTTACTTTGCTACAGATCTTACTTAGAGCGACCCCTGCCACCCTGACCTGTTTGCCTTCCACCTTGAGTTCGGGGTGTACATCGGGGTGGTGTGGCTACTGGTGTGGGGGCCTGGAAAGTGCTGCTTGACTGGATACTTCCTGCTGTTTCAGGTAATGACACTACATTTTGTGAACCAACATTTTGGTAAATACCAGCGAAATAAGTAATGGCTGCGTTTTGGCGAGCTACTAATTGCAACAAATGCTCATTTAACTTGTTTTGATATTCTTGGTTTCTTAAGTGTGATGCTTCCAAACGCATCATGCATTTTAGTCCATACTGTTGGTCACAAGGGTGTTTCTAGAGAGGAGGGGGCCCGTGTGCAGTCTCCGACATGAGCCCCCTCCACACTGTTCGGCGGCCGGCAGCGCACTGAACTGTGCGCTGCCAGCATCGGAGTTATAGACTCTGGGCACTAGAGTGCGCCCAGAGTCTATAAAGTATGCACAGGTCACCAGGAAAATGGCCATGGTGGCCATTTTCCCAGTACTGCGTATGCGCAAATGATGGGAAAATGGCCGCGGCGGCCATTTTCCAGTCATTTTTATAGCGCCGGACCCCCGCGCCGACGTGGGACTCCAGAGAGGTAAGTAATACTATGGGTGCAGGGTTTGCGGTGCGGGGCCCCCCTGGACCCAGGGGCCCATATGCCCCGCACACCCTGCACCCATTATAGATACGCCCCTGGTTGGCCATATGGGTTAACTCTACCCTCTGAGCCATCTGGTTCTTAGTGTGTCTATGTCCTATTTTAGTTACATTTTGGCTTTGTGTTACGTGTGTGCCTATTTGTTGCTGCTGAAATGCAACCATATCTTGCCAGAATGATGCTGTGAATGGGGAGGGGGAGGGGGAGGTAATAACATTGGTAGAGTGGATGGCATAGTGGGTGTTGTCGGCATATTTGGGGTTGCAGGGATAAGGATTAATGCAATCTCTGGTTCTTTTTCAAGGAGCCCATCATCCTCCGAAAAACCAGCCATGGAAATGTGATGTGGAACTTCAGACACTGAAAGAGATTTGTGTATGTTTTAATGCATTGTATTTCAAAGTACAAAACATTTTCTGCATTAAAAAAAAACTTGGACATTTGTATTGTCTAACATTTAAGCTACATTGTTGACTTTTTTTTATATTTTTGGACATAGACTCACCATCCAGAAGGGGTGAAGAGGATCCTGCTGCGTAAGTGCAAGTCTCCAGATGTCTTGGTGGTGGTGTTGCAGGCTGTAGTGGCTGCAGTGTTCTTGGCCTTTTTTTGGTGAAAGGTTTGATGGTCCTAAACTGAAAAAAACCCACTGTCCTTATGGAAATGACATTACTGTTTGGATACAAAAGAGTATTGGGCATGAACCAGGCTTACGTACCCTCCCGATTTGGTTGTGAGCCTCCCGAATATCGGGTGCCGCTCCCGACCCCTCGGAAAGGCAGGCAAGCCTCCCGGGTGCCGCCTGCCCCCCCAACTACTGCAAGAAACCCCCGCAGCGGTGGCCCCATGACGCGATTCGCGCTGAATCGTGTCATCGTGGCTCCACCCCATGCTTCACAATGCCAATATTTTCGGCATTGTGAAGAGGTGGCGGAGCCACGATAACGTGATTGTGTGGCCCCGCCCCTGGCTCTGCCTCCAAAATTGCGTCATTACCCGGCCACGCCCCCCGCTGTGCACAGACATTCAGCTCCGTCCCGGAAGGAGGGAGCTGAATGTCGGCAAGTGTGGCATGAACTTACCAGCTGTCTCAGACTCATGCTCCTGCTGATCCCTTCTGGCAATCTGGGAGCTGATGTGTGTTTTGCTGTTTCAAAAAGATATGATGCAAGACATGTAAAATATAACCACAGACTTTGTGCCATATTTTTAATGTTTTGTAATAAAGAACAAATAAACATTTACATTATCACAATGTAATCCAAATATTTAACATCAGATATCTGTTTTGGTTAATACTGGGGAGGACGTAGGTATGCTTGAATCAAATGTGCCTACAAACAATAGCATTGATCCAACAAACAACATTCATCTGTTAGCCCTAGCAAATGTTCCAAAAAAACCCCACAGGTTTAGCAATTCTAATAAAAAAAGGTATGAGAATTTTTGAGGATTCATTGTTGACCTTACAGGCGAAAAGCCGTTTTCTGCAATAAGTTTTGGCCGATTGCGGCTTTTCGCCTGGTCGGAACTTATCCACTAAAACAATGGCAGCCGTTTTTTCGCCTACACGGAAAGTCACTGCAATGTAATAGGCGAAAAAGATTTGCCTATTAATAGCATGTGAAAAAAAGTTCAAAATCTTTATTTTTTGTTGCAAACGTGGGGAAACCACTCTGAACCCTTGGGACAGCCGCCAAAGGACAAATGCGTCCATAAATCTCTCATTTCAGTTGGTAAAAAGTACAAAGTAGTGGTACAAGCATAAAAACTAGCAGGGGTCTGCAAGGGTGGGTCAGGTGTTTTTAGGATTACAGGTGAAAACTTCACTTTAGAGACTTTACAATATGCTAGTAACCATTTTCATGTACCCTAAATTTGACAACACTACTTCTTTACACCCACAAATACTGCATAATGCCATTCGTCACCAGTTTTTCAAAGACACTAATAACAAAGATTTAAACCAACTTCAGTACCCCCAAAAATTGGATTATGGCGATTGGAACACATCTACATTGATTCACAATGTTAGTTCATCTTTTTTTTGGGTACATACTGATTTCACCAATTCAGACAGTACTTTCTGCCTGTTCCACATTCGCCGCTTGGCCTTTTCTCCTGTTTAGTAATTTAATAGGGCGAAAAGTGGGGATGCAAGCGAAAAGTTTTTGCATCTGAAACACGCGATTTAGGCGGAAAGTAGGACAGGCGAAACCTTTCCGACTTTTCGCGTCTAATTGAATACTATAGAATTATAATGGAAATTACAAAATCACAGCATTTATTACAGTTCCCGCACAAAAGTCTTGCGCACCACTTCTAGAAGAATAAGATTTTGGATGGGTTCCTCATATTCCAAATAAATAGCTTCATAAGATGATCCACCGCCAGTACACTCTGCTGACTTCATCTCATCTGCCATCTTCTCTTTCACATGTCGCTTGATGTCAGAGAAACGCTTCTTACAGTGGGCCTCATCACGCTTGGTTGTGCCCACAGCATTGACTGCATGGACAACACCAGACCAAATGGCAGTTTTACGCCAGGCAGTGGTACGGACATCCTGCCTCCCAAATAGCAGGTGCTGGTGCTTCATGACCTCAGTCACAAGAGCCAGGTTCTGTTCAAATGTCAATCAGACATTTCTGCCAGTTTTTGTCTTGCCACTCGGAGGTGCCACAACCTCACTCTCCTCACTGGAACTAACATGGGGCTGGGTCACAGCTACCTCCTCCTCCTCAAACTGTCCCTGTCTCTTCTGTTCCTCAGACATCCTCCTCACACAATAATACATATACAAACAAAAAACCCCACCACTACCAACACACACCACACACACAAATAAACACTGATTGGACCCAAACAGAAAAACAATATACAGAAAAATAAACAAACACTAAAATGACCTCTTCAACCAATCCAAAAAACGCAGAAAGGTGTGTTTTTAATGATTCCTGTGTTCTCTGCCGACCAATTTAACTTCATCATGCGCAGGCAAAATAAATCTGAGTTGTCAATCAGCCAAAAAAACTCACTCCAAACGGAAGAGAGATGTCTTGCCCGAGCTAACCCACAAATCACCTAAGACATCTTGATTTGCTTCACCATCGTCCAACTCAATTTGACCCAAATCGCCTGTTGGTAAATTTGAGAGTTTAGAAATTAAAAAAACACCTGACTTCTGGCGATGTCCAGCAAATTTAATCTCAAAGTAACTCGGGACAAACTCGAATCTTAGTAAATTGACCCCCTAGGCTTTTAAATGAAGCATACCTATCTTATATACCATTCTGGTTAGGGAGACGTTAAAAAAAATAAAATACAAAATATATATATATATATATATATATATATATATATACATACAGTTTGTGATCGGTACTCCATATAAACTGACCAGCGTCCATGGTGCAAAAATCCCAAGGGGTCTGACTAACAACCAGCACAACTACAATATAGATTCCATACAGGCAGCACTCCACAGTAAAATTGATGAGAGAGACTTTAAACTGGTTTGCAACGTTTCAGATGCTTTATTGCATCTTTCATCAAGGCATATACACACAAATAAAATCTTGCCTTAAACAGAGACCCAGTGATCAAAGAACCGCCAAACGGACCTTGCAGCGCCGCTGGACAGCGTTCACAATGACGTCACGTGGGACCAAACGTGATGACCTCACACACGATGACACCATATGCACATGCAACAGCCAGGGTAGCTCACCAATAACACCACCACCGTGAATAGCCCAGTTACCATGGAGGCATAAGATAATAATAACAACAACAACAAAGCAGCTGATAAATATTGACAAAAAAGCATGTCAAAAGGCATGCAAAACAGGCAATTTAGACCAAATAGAACTGATGCATACAAAATATAGAAACATCACAGCAAATTGCAGCATATCAAAAGACAGGCAAAACAGGCAATTTAGACCAATGTGCTAGGCATAACCTACAGGCAGCACAATGCCAACACAAAATCATGTCACATATATAGTATAAGCATGACTAAATAAAGTCACTCATATAGGGACCATTAGGAAAACTATGCATACATAACACAACTGTACCAATAATATGTAGTCTAATAAACAATACCAGTACAAAATGTACATACATAAAAAATAATTCCCTAAATAAAAATAATAAATAAACATAAACAACCATATGGAAAAAAACAAAAAAAATACAAAATAAAAAAATGCATACATACTAAATAGACCAATATATGTTACCAATTAGAAACAAACAAGGCTCAAATATTAATTGAGACCCATGGGGGCCACCGTATTCAACCGGTGGATCCAAGTGGCCTCCAACTGTAAGAGCCTCCTACCTCTGTCACCACCTCTGACCGATGGTGGCACATGGTCAACTAGCTTATATTTTAAAGTTGCCAGAGAATGCCTAGCTGACACAAAATGCCGGGCAATCGGCTGGTCTCTGGTCTTAACTTCAAGGGCAAGTCTAATGGCGGACCTGTGCTCAGGGGCGGATTGGGCCACCGGGACAGCGGGAATGTTCCCGCTGGGCCGGTCCCATCCTCCCCTCCCCCGGGCCGGCTACCACTGCCTGCAAGCCCGGGCAGGTGGCCGCACTTCCGGAATCTGCGGTGTCGGGGATCTAGGGCCGCCCACAGCACATGCAGTGGGAGGCAGACAGGAGTCAGGCAGTGGATGATGTTCGCTGGCTGCTCTGTGTGCGCAATCAGAGCAGCTGACAGCTCCGCCTCTCTGTTTACCTCTGATGTCCCAGAAGGTGCGCACGCGCTGAGAACTACAGCAGGAGCTGGCTCATAGATTGAAAGAATTAACTCACCAGTCAGACCAAAAAATAAGGTATGTTTGCTGACGGTGTTGCCGGAAGGGGTGGGGGGGGGGGAGTGTGCATTGAAGGGGTGGGAGTGCTAGGCATTGAAGAGGGAGGGGGAGGAGGAGGAGGGGATTGCTGGGTAGGAATGTTGTGTGAGGTGAACAATAAAGTGGCCAAAGGGGGCAGGAGTGCTGTGAGAGGTGTTGTGGACATTGAAGTGGCAGGGGGGCAGGAGTGCTGTGACAGGAGGACATTGAAGTGGGAGGGGGGCAGGAGTGCTGTGACAGGAGGACATTGAAGTGGGAGGGGGGCAGGAATGCTGTGACAGGAGGGCATTGAAATGGGAGGGGGCAGGAGTGCTGTGACAGGTGGACATTGAAGTGGGAGGGGGGCAGGAGTGCTGTGACAGGAGGGCATTGAAGTGGGAGGGGGGCAGGAGTCCTGTGACAGCTGGACATTGAAATGGGAGGGGGCAGGAGTGCTGTGACAGGAGGGCATTGAAGTGGGAGGGGGGCAGGAGTGCTGTGACAGGTGGACATTGAAGTGGGAGGGGGGCAGGAGTGCTGTGACAGGTGAACATTGAAGTGGGAGGGGGGCAGGAGTGCTGTGACAGGAGGGCATTGAAGTGGGAGGGGGGCAGGAGTCCTGAGACAGGAGGACATTGAAGTGGGAGGGGGGCAGGAGTCCTGTGATAGGTGGACATTGAAGTGGGAGGGGGCAGGAGTCCTGTGACAGGTGGACATTGAAGTGGGAGGGTGGACAATAAAGTTGCTGTAGGCTGGTTAGGAGTGCTGAGAGCAGTGGACATTAAAGTGGCTGAGTGGTGATAGGTGTGCTGTTAGAGGTGATCATTGTAGTAGCGGGATTCTGTGTCCAGATCTGTCAATGCAGACTCTCTGAAGGTGCGTACACACTGGACAGCGTGTGTACGCAGCGATGTGACCGCTGACAAACCGCCGAAGGGACGAGCCCGTACACACTAGACGATTAAGTGCCCAACAGCCCAATATGTCGGCCCCTGGTGCATCCCGCTGCATGGGCTCGTCAGCAGCATAGTCAGCATGGCCTGTATTTAGGGCCGACCTGACAATGCGGCTGACGACCCAATGGGAGCACTTCGCACGTCATAGTGGGTACACACTGCACAATTTTAACGATTTGTTGCTCCGATACATCGGAATTGGGCAAATCTCTAAAAAAAAATTTGTCTATTCTGTACGCACCTTTACCCTGTCACCCACCACACCTGTCCCTGCAGACTCTCTCAGCCTGTCATCCACCACACCTGTCCCTGTAGACACTGAGGCTGCTGGTAGCAGTGCCACATGTGGCTGAGGAAGGGACCGGGAGTTTCTCTCTTCTGCTACCAACAGATCAGGTTGTTCTTCTGTGGGTGGGCTGGGGCAATTAATGCATGTTTTATATTTTTCCTGTCAGAGCCAAAGAGTTTTTTTTTTCTTTCTTGGGGAGCCAATCTGTGTTTTTAACTGTGGAGGACAGTGGGCCTGATTCAGACCCGCTCACAAGCGCATAGCATTCGCAAGCGGGTCGATGGTGTACTAGTGCGCACGCGCGAGCCCTGGAGCGAGCGCAAAAAGCACTCACGCCATGGCTCACTACAAAAGGGGCGGCTCTCGATGTTGATCGACAGCTCGTCCCGTTTTGTAGGCGTGGTGGGGGGTGGCTTCACAAACGGATGCCTGCCGTTTGTGGGCGGCCCTATTAGAGCCGGAAGCTCTCTGGGGCTTGCGGCAACAAGACCCTACCACAAGTGTCTCGTTGCAAGCCCGATGGTCTTGACCATCGCGACCATCATCCTGGCCACTCGCAATAGCTGTGGGTGGTCACCCACAGCTATGAGAGCAGCCAGGAGGCCGCACCAAAAGAAAAAAAAGCCCTGATTCAGAGCGAGCGCCCTTTCAGAGCATCAGTCTCTGAATCAGGCCCACAGTGTGCTATTTTTTCCTGTGGCAGCCAATGTGTGTGGTTATTATTCCTATGGGGGCCAATTGGTTTGCTTTTTGTTTTTTTTTCTTGCCTGGGCCAATTTGCTTAGTTTTTTTTCCCTGTGGGGGCCAATGTGTTAATTGTGTTCCTGTGGGGTTCAATGTGTCATGATATAATAGTGTCTGCTGCTGCTGCTGCTAACACAGACAGTAGTACAGAAATTCCGGCCATTACCTCAGTTGCTGCACCAACCGTGTAAAGTTGCATCCACCAGAGCACAATCTCAGAAGTCAGGTAGAGAGGTGTCCGATATGCACTTGGTTGAAAGCAAGAGAGATGTAATGGTGCTTTCACTTCTTATGTGGAGAACTAGCTGATGTAAAACCCTGGCATTGTAATTTCATTAGCATAAAGTCATAGCCACAACTGCAGCAAAAGACGCAAGGACTGCCGCTACTGCCTCCGACTCAGAAACAGGCCTTATAAGGAGGGATCCCGCCCCCTTAACAAACCCCACCTCCTCAACAGACCCGCCCCTTTAGGGCTGCTTCCAAAAATTTCCCGGGCTGGTTTTCCATCCCAATCCGCCCCTGCCTGTGCTGGGCAGCCCTTTCTCTAAAAAAACAAACCCTTTTTCCCACATATGCAAGCCCGCATGGGCATTTAATTACATATATGACAAACTTGCTGGTGCACGTTAAAACATGCCTAATGTAAATTTTTTTAACCAGAGTGAGGATGTGTGATGTAAGTGCCAACTTCTAGGTGGCGGCAGGTGACGCAACCTATAACAACCCATAGGTCTAGACAAAAAGTGTTGTGACTGTGTAATGGCTCTATCAGTCACGTCATTTTTGACCAACCAATCTCTAAGGTTTCTTCCACGCTTATAACAATTGATTAAGCAGGTGTTGTTAAGGGAAGGTTAATTAGTGTCAGAACTGATTACTGGCCAAAAACTTTTTGAGGTTTTACTAATCACATGACTCGCTGGGGAAAACGTGTTGACAAAAGGAAACAAGGACTGTTTAGATTTAATATTCTTCTTAAGACACTCATTACGGGGAATGGAAAAGACCTTCTGTCTGGCAACCTCCAAATCATGTCGAGAGTAACCCCTACTCAAAAACTTATCAAGCATAATATTAATATCAAATTTAGCTTGAGCTTTATCAGTAGTGACCCACCAAATTCTAAGAAATTGGGAAAATGGCAAACCCCTTTTCATTGACAAAGGATGGAAGCTTTGAGCATGTAACAGGGAATTCATGTCAGTGTGTTTTGTATATAAACAGGTTACCAGACCAGAATCAACCCTAGAGATCTTCACATCTAAATAATTGACAGAATCCTCATCACAAGTGAAAGTAAACTTGATGGTACTATCCATAGTGTTGATGAGGGACACAAAATCATTTCTCTCACCTACCCACAACACAAGGATATCATCTATGTAACGAGTGTAAAAAAATCAACCTTTCTGAAAAGCACTGGTTTATCAAAAATAACCTGTGCTCTATTTCGTACATAGAGGTGTTGGCAAATGCCGGGGCCACATTTGACCCCATGGCACAGCCTTGTTTTTGCAGGTAAAACCAACCATGAAAGAAAAAATAATTCCTAGTGAGCGTCTTCTCTAATAACTCAAGAAAAAAAGAAACTACAGGGCCCTTACATGCAATATTGTTATCAAAAAGTAGCTTCACTGCTTGTAAACCTGAATTATGTGGTATGCTCATGTACAAGCTAACTACATCTATGCTGGAAAGAAGACATTTATTAGGAAGGCCCTTCAAGTCCTGCAATTTCAAAAGCAAGTCTGTGGTATCCATTAAATATGTTGCCTCTGCCTGTGTCACAGGCTGTAGGTAAAAATCCAAATATTTGGAGATGACTGAAAACAATGAGTCCCGTGTGGCAATAATAGGCCTCCCTGGTGGATGTATGAGACATTTTGTGAATTTTAGGCATTAGGATGCGCTGCACCGAGGGCCTTTCTAGTAGTAGCACCAATGATGGAATTATCAAAGGCCATCGTCAGCAAGGATTCAATTTCCTTCTTAAAAGAGAACGTTGGGTCACCCTCTAATTTGACATAGACACTGGTATCATTCAGCTGCCTGTATATTTCTTTTTTATAATTGATAGTATCTTGCAATACAATTGTGCCTACTTTGTCAGCACTTCTTATTGTTATTGCATCATGTGCACTTAATGATTCCAAAGCAGTAAACTCTTCTTTAGAAAGATTGAAGTACTTAGGTGTGTCATTCTTAATAAACTCAGATACAGTAGAATCAAGGACGCGAATATAGTTCTTAGTAGCAATGTGATGTGAAGGTGGTTCAAACGAGGACCTAGCAAGAAACGGGTAAATAGGAGATACATGATCATCAGGGGCATAATTGTTATCAAAATAATCCCTCAGCTTGAGATTGCGTTGGTGTTTGTGCAACTCAATTTTCCAGTTTAACATATCAAATTTGGTTGATGGCACAAAGGATAAACCTCTATTTAATAGGGCTCTCTCTGAATCTGTCAATATGTGTGATGACAAATTAACAACTCCAAAGCCGTCTTCCTCTGCCCGTTCCTCTGCCTCTGGCCACCACGGCGCATTCTGGCTCTGATTCTCCGATGCCTTTGGCCTAGGTCAATACCCCTAAAGAGGGTCTTTGGGTAGCTGGTGTACTATTGGTGTCACTCATACTCTGAGATGCATTGTCACCTGTTGAGGAATCAAACTCGGTTGGAATGACATTTGCGCGGCTTATTTAAAGATTGTTTGCCGGTCGCCCAGGCATAAACCATATGTTCTTGATAGTCGCGATTAACAGTTGTAAGCTTGTTTTTTTTAAAGGCAATTACCTCCTTTTTATATGAATCCACATTGTTATTTAATCTTTCCATCCAATTCACAGACGTGTCATTTAACAATAGCTGTTTGGAGGAGGCTTCCAAATCAGCAATTCTCTACCTGATATCCGCCAATTCCATCATAGACTCCTCGACCACCAATAGAATCAAATAGAAGGAGCATTTGTTGAGTATAGCCACCCAACGGCGGCAGAACTCAACATTATTTCTCCCATTTGTAGGGACATTTCTGATCCGAAAGCCCCTTGGGATCTTACGGTCCCTATAGTAATCTGAGAGTGTGATACCGTGCAGATAATAATCCATCTCTCTTTTCCTCAGTTTTAGGAGAAAGTGGAAAATCTCCTCTGAGGAATCTACACAAGCTGCATCTTTAAAGGTATTTTTATTAAGTACCAAGTCTGCGTCAGAGTCAGAAAAACTAAGTACCTCCCTAATGGCAATGTAATGGGGGTAAAGCCACTTACTCCATTTATTTCAGTCATCATGCAAAAAAAATTGTTACGAATAACAAAAAATACTAGATTTTATATAGTTTGATAACAAAACTGTATGATATTCAACAATCTGTGGTATCAACCATTCATAAAGTGCATATGCAGCTCAGCATGAGTATCCTCTTGAAAAAATGCCAAAAAAGCCACTGATACATGTTGTTAATTATGAACAAAGCCCAAAGATAATTAGGCAGATTCAAAGTGCCATAGTGTAGAATTGCAACATATCCATAGTGCAAAATTGCAATATATCCATGGTAAATATACTGTATATAGGTGCAAAATATGCAAAAAAGTGCAAAATGGAGATTTTAAAGTGCAAAGTGATGCTATAAACAAAACAATAGTCCACCAAGATGTATAAATCACTTAAAAGAACAATATGGTTGCCATATCATATGTACTCGTCAAGCTACTCAAATACATACAGTTTGTGATCGGCACACCAACATGAGGATGGCCATCCCGGCTGAGGAGAGGCTTATTGCAACGCTGAGGTACCTGGCTACAGGGAGGTCGTTTGAAGACCTGAAGTTTGGGACCCACATTTCCCCCCAGGCGTTTTGTATCAATGCCTATTTCCCTATAGTATGTAAGCTTGCAAGCAGAGCCCTCTTACCTGTTATTACCCTGTTTTGTTCTATAAATGTTACCAATTGTAAAGCGCAACGGAATATGCTGCGCTATATAAGAAACTGTTAATAAATAAAATCCTGGGGACCTGTGATGCCATTGTCAATGTCCTGAAGTTCCACTACTTCAAAGTAAGTAAAACATTACACATTTGTTTCTTGTGAAATAATTTTTTTGTTTTTTTATTTTTTAAAACACAATGGGGTTTAGTAAAACAACCAACATGGCTGTATATATATTTATAATGTTTGTGGGTAGATAAATTCTAAACTAACATGGCTGATTTATTTTGTGTACCGAACCAACAAGGTATATTTACCATATATAAAGTCGTTTATCCACAAGTAAAAAACTGGCTAATAGTTAAAATGGTAAAACCTTCAGCAACTGAATGCAATGAAATGCACTGAAAACAAACTGCTATCTCCTCCAGTTTTATGTCTCAGATGTTGGATTGAACAGACCACGAGGCACATGGCACAAGTCCAGATTGAGGCCCCGGCATGCAACAATCTAGCCTTGTGCCATGCGCTTTGGAACACTGTCCAATCCGCGTCATCAATACCGTATACCATGCAGCATCTATTGGGAGACATAAAACTGGCTGATAGTTGAACATAATGTAAAATTAAAAATTTGCAAATGGAGGTGGGTTCTCATCCTCTGCCAACATGGTACTATACACCACTCCAGAGGATGTGGAGGGATTGGTTGATTGTGGAGTAGGATAACTGGGATAAGGTGGTGTGGACTGGTAGGATGTGGATGGGCCATAGTTAAATGGCTGTAGCCTTGTCCGGGGAACAGGGTCATCCGTGAGCCTAGTACTGGTTGCCAGCTTTTTCATTCACCCCCGATAACTGTATCATACATCAGGCGTTGTGCATGTATCTGCTGGCTTTCCTCCATTTCCCGGAGCATGCTAGCTATGTGCATGCCCAGGTGGTCAAACATGTCGGGCTTGTTTAAAGCCTGCCTGACCTCATTCAGTAGTTCACCAGTTGTTCCTGGTTTCTGCCCTGGTATCTCCAGCATTTAGCTGCAGGTTGTGGTGTATCTGGTTGGCTTTGGGCGGCATTTGCGGGCTGACCGCTAAATCCAGAATGGGAACACCTCCGTTTGGGCAGCCACTCCCCCAGCCCACCCACCAACATCGACAGCACGCCCCCTTTGGTACGAGACCCGGAGAGACGGTTTGCCCGTCGCTATCCGGGTCTCGCGCATGTGCACGACGGAGCCGGCTCCGTCGTGCGCATACGCACTGGGCCACCATTGACCCGCTTGCGAGCACATAGCGCTCGCGAGCGGGTCCTAATCAGGCCCTCAATTCCATCCACTTTTCGCGTACGCGGAAAGTTAATGCAATGTAATATGCTAAAAGATTCGCCTCTGAATAGCAGGAAAAAAGAAGTGCAAAACTTTTATTTCTTTGCACCAAAGGTGGGGAAACCTCTTAGCACCCTTGGGACAGCCCCCCAAAGGATAACTGCGTCAAAAAAAAAAAAAAAAAAAAGTGAGGAACACCCCAAAAAAGTACTTTGAAAAAGCACAAAGTGGGGGGCCAAGTTTGCAAACTAGCGAAATATGGTTCTGGGGGTGCTCTAAGAAGGGGTCAAGTGTTTTTGGGATTACACGTGCTTTTATGATGGTGGAGATTCACAATTAATAAGACTGCACTTTAGAGACATTAAAATATACTAGCACCCATTTTCAGGTACCCAAATTTGACAGGACTACTTATTTTCTCCAACAAATACTGCTTTATGCCATTCTTCACCACTTGTGCAAAGATGCTAATTAGTGGCAATTGCGCGAACTTAAGTACCCAAAACAGTTTTATTAGGGCTATTCGGGCACTATTACATTGATCCCTAATGTTTCTGCATTTTTTTGGGAGGTTCAGGCTCATTCTGACACCACTTTTCGCCTGTTCTGACTTTGCGTGTCTCTGATTTTGCGTCTTTTGGAATTGAATAGGGCGAGTCGCGGGTACACGCACGATAAGTTTCCGTGGCTAAAAAACACGATGTTGGTGAAAAGTCCGGAATGCGAAACTTTATCGCGTACGCGAAACTAATTCAATACGGGCCTGAGTGGGTTGGAAGTACAAATATTACATCATTTATACTTGAAATGTATAAGCAGCAAAATAATTTGCATATATGCAAAATATTTAGCTGCTAAACTTTATGCTTGTAAATTAAGTAATGTGTGCAATGGTATATGATTTATACTACCCCCAATGTTTATTTGCATTTCATGTGTTGGGTAGCTGCTTGTGTTTGTTGTTTAGCTTATTGGAAGTTGAGACTTGCTTTCTAAGTGCCCACTTTATGTGTCTTGGAGTGCGCAATGTCAAGTGGGATCTGAAGATTCCTTTTGGAAAAGTTTCAAAATCCCATGACCCCAGCACAGCTTTGAGCTGGGTGATTAAAGCAAGCACCTTGGGCTCTAATGTTCTGGATATTGTGGTTTAATTTGTTCTACACTACTGTCTGTTAGGGATGGACATTGGAAGCTCACCATCAAATGATTGCTGGGCTTTCACCAGGAGAGAACTTGTGAACTTCACTAACTCAAAATGTTGCATAAGAGAATACTACTATGCAGTACATCTTTCATTGCTATGCACATAAGCTAGGCTTTGCACATAAAATGCATATTTTAAGACTGACAATCACTATATTAAAAAAAAAACATTTCCCCAACACTATTCTGCTTCAAAGCGTGCAAAGCTGTAGCAAGCCAACTAAAATTTTAATTAATACATGTAAAAGCTTAGCACCAATTACAACATACAGTACTTGCCTAATCTCCCGGAATGTCCATGAAACTTAAAAATGTTGTGGAACTCTTCTGGATTCTGAGAGAGTAGATCAGCTTCCCAGATATCAGACACTGCACTGGAAAAGTCTGGGGGACTTGAAGACCGGATCACACTAAACTGCATTATAAATGGACTTCTCCAATATTCTCCTGCAGTGCAAGTAGGCTTTAGAATAAAAATCAAGAACAATTGTTGTGCATATAAAACACAGATATTGTACAAAAAAACCTATCCAAAAATTATTGTGCAGATAAACAAGGCTATACATTTAAAAAATATATGTTTGCCTTTACTCATAGCCCCAACGCAGGATACCTTTATTCATAACCCAAATACCCCAAAGGATAAGGAAATTAAAAATATATAAAAGTGAATTTAATGATTATATGTTTTTTACTGTACACTAACATCTTCAAAATGAGAGTGCTTTATGGTGATCAAGCTTAAAAACTCCAGTAGCACATGTGTTAATGAGGATTTGAGCTTGAAATTTGGCAACAGCGAGTAACATCAGGTTATTTTGATATGCCGTTCTTGGATTCAGTTATCTGGCAAGGAACACAGTTGTGTCTCTATTCCATTATGTCACTTCTGATTGGCAGCCACCAGAACATAATCTGCCTTCTGCATAAATTCTGTCTGAAGAGGTGTGACAGAAACACATACAAATGATGAGAAGGAGGGCAGATAGCCACAATGTGATGAGAGGAGCTCACAAATACTAGGGATTCAGAGAAAAGAAAACACATATGGGACTCAGAGGAAAAAAAAAATAGTGGGAGAAAAAGACAGAAGTGGAGACATAAAATAGGAGTCAGAAAGATGGACTGGGTGGAAGGTTTAGAAACCATGAAGAGAAAATAGAGTTGCATGCATACAAGCAGGGGGACAGATGGCCTGATTTAGAGATGGACTGTAATGCGATCGCAGCTGCGAGTTTGTATTCAACGCAGATGTGAAAGTATGATAATGGTTGCAAAGATTGCCCGAGCATAGGGAAGCTCACTACTGCCTTCTCACTTGCATACGACATTGCTTACCGGTGTACTGTAAGTAGCATCAACACACATCGCATAGGCAAACGCAGGGGGGATTCTGTCTGCCTGGAAACCCCCCTTCCCAGCACACACCATGACCACAATAGAAATAGTAATATAATAGAATGTTACTAGTGCTGCATGTTCTTCTCAGTATCACAAATGAAATAATTAGCATCACCTGTGGATCTTTTAAAATGTGTCAGCCAGTAATACATATACCTGTGCACCAACTAGGAGATGTGGAAAACATGCACTGTTAGGGATGCACTGCTATAGACCATCTATAGGGTTAATTATTAATACTGTATATCCAGTAGATAAGGAGACCGATATGTACATATATGTCCAGGGCAGTGCTAGGTTCTTCTGCTGCTCCCCCAGACTCCCGTACTTGCTCCCATGCTCAGGAATGGTGCCCACATCTGAAAAAAAGACATTAAGCTCAGGCAGGATAGACCTACTACTGCATCTAATGAGTTACTGGGATCGCTGGTCCTGTATATGCTGGAATTATGACACACAATACACTTTGTATGTAACATATTAAAGCTGTATAAGTGCTAATTATGCCCTCTTCATGGACTGGCCACACTCATTCTAAAATCAAGCATTTGGAAACCCCCCTCTAGAAATCCTGCGTTTGCCTCTGCATCGAGCAGTCGTCTTGCCCTTGCGGCATATATGCACGCCCATGAAATGGTATTCAAACGGTCGGACATGCCTGTGTTTTTCAGACCAACCCCCTGTTACCACCTCCAAACGCTGACTAACTGTCACCCACTTTGCGAATTGATCCTCTGTGCGAAACTAATCGCAAAGCAATCTCGGTGTGTGCGCGCAGACTTATATGCATGCGCTCTGCCAAACAATCGCTCGATCTGCATAAATATTGCCATTGCGTCCGTCTCTGAATCAGGCCCAGAGATATATACGTAAAATTGAATACAGAAACATAAAGGGGGGAAAAGAAAGTAATAGAGAAAATATTATGGTCGAGTGATAGAGCACACATAGGGAGACAATGGAGATATAGAGGAATACTTCAAAATTGTATACAGAGAAGCAAGACAGAGGGCCTGATTCAGAGTCGGACGCAATTAGCGCTCGCTCGTCCAGAAAATAGGGGTGGCTATTCAAATCAACCGTTCGCTCTTTGCGGTCTGTTCACGCCTCTAGGTCTGAACGAGCGAACAAAACTTGCAGTCGTTTTTTGAAAAAATACGTCCCCTGGCCGCTCGCATTCTACGTCATGTCCGCTATTTATTAGATTAATCGAGTACATCGACCAGGGTATGAACTGCTCGCTATTCTTGGGGTTGGTTTTTGCTACCACAATTTTGCGAGCAGTTCTGGCTATAAAATAACCCAGTGACGTGGTCAATGACGCTGCTGTTTTAATTATGTACACCCATAAAATGCCCGTTTTGACCTTTAAGCACGCCTGCGTTCGGATCTCCACTCCCCGTTTTCAAGCACCTTCCCCCGTTACCACCCACATACACCTCCTCCTGTCACTCATATTATCAGGCATTCGCTATTTTGCGAGCACATGAATTTCGACCGCACTGACTGGTTCGCGCATGCGTATAACGATCCGTAAGCATGCGCAGTTGGGCAAACATCGCTCGGAGCGAATGAACGGCCGCTTTTGAGCGGCTCTGAATTAGGCCCAGAGACTGATGGGTGAGATAGAAGCCCGGGAGTGGGTGGTAGGAGAGTACTGCATTGGAACTCTATTAAGTAGACAGGTACAAATTCTTGAAGAAGTGTGATGACATTTCACATGGATGATATGCAGAGTGCCCACGTGTATTCAATTACATCTTTTTGCACAATTATTCAAGCTTTCTAGTGAGGAGCAGCATACCATCACACTACAAATATGCATACAACACGGAAGCAAATTAATTGAAATATTCTGTCTTAAAACTCATATCCCCAGAAACCATTCATGTAGAGGAGAATCATTTCTACTCCAAATACCTAAGGCTAGAAAAATTGCAAACAACATTGGTGGGATTGTACACCCTTGAGAAGTATATTGAGTAGAGATGAACTTTTCAGTTTTGTTAAAAACCGAACACTCCCGAACTTTGGGGTTCAGGGTCGAACCGAGTCCTGGTTTGGATCACTGTGAGGTACTGAGTAGAACAGAGGGGGGAATTCAGACCCGCACACAAAGCAGCGCACTTTCGCTGCCATCAGGGGCAGGGTATGCAAATTTCGCGATCTCACGGCAAGGCTTAGGGAAGCCCTCTATGTCTTAAAGAGCGACTGCAGAGTGAGCGCATGCCGGTGTAATGACGTCCACTTTTCTTTCTTAGCATGTCATCTCCAGGAAGAGTGTGATTAATCAGTAACATCGAGAGCCATCGGAGCTGCTCGCAGCCCTTGAGGTTGACCCTACCCCACTGCAAGCACTGCGATCACTGCAGGCTGAAATACAACCAAGTGACATGTACAATAACGCTTCCATGCTAATTATGCACACCCATAAAATGCCGTTTTGACGCCCAGAGCACCACTCCCCCGTTCACAAGCACCTTCGCCTGTTACCACCCACAAACCGCGCTGTCACTCATAGTAGCGTCCAGTCTGTGTACTCAATTCCGGAGCGCAGTGAGTGTCTCGCGCATGCGCATATTGACGCATACGCAGTCGGCCATAGCGTGCGTTCGCGGCTTAGCGTCCGGGTCTGAATCAGGCCCAGAGTCCTGACTCTGGTCTTCTCGCTAAGGTTGGATCTCAGATCTCAAAAACAGATCTTGCGTGTTTTGGTTTGCATGTAAGTCCCGCTCTCATTATTCTAGGTGCTATTTCACACAGGAGAGTGTATAGAGAGAGTGTAACCTGTAGTTTAATACTACATACTGGTTGCCATTAGAGAGAGTTGTAGCTAGATGGAGTGCGAGGGATGCATGAAAAAGACTGCAGGCATCTCTGTCACTGTGTATGTTTTATTTGTCAGACACTAGTAGCACCTGCAATCCAGTGCAAATAGGCTCTTGTGTTTGATTGTTAGAAGTGAACTTACTTACAATTGTTTTTCATGAATGTGCTATATTCTTTTAAAATGCCATATGTCTGTGCCGCTGCTCTGTCACTTAGTTTAGCCAGTCAGCTCGTTGCAGCCTTTGGTCAATATTGGTGAAAACAATATTGTGAACTGTGAGGTGGTTGGTTCACTTGGAATTAATGTTATTGATGTTATTGATGTTAATTACAAAACAGGTCCAAGTTTAGCTGTTTTTCAGAATTTAAAAAAAAAAATCCAGATCCAAAACAAAAACACAACGATGATTTAGATTTTAGAGCCAAAAACAAATCCCGGGGGCCTTCGTACATCTCTAATATTGAGAACAAATTAGTACAAAGTCTCAAACTCTTCAATAGTCCAACATTCAAACCTGTGGACAATCATCTTCAAGAGAAATGGAACAAAATTGTAAACAAATGCTCATTTCAACTGATGCACCTAATCATCAAAGATAAACATCAATGTCTGATGGACATTCAGAAAGAAATCATTCTCAGAAAGAAATCATTCTCATAAAAGAAAAGTTGAAACCAGTAAAACATTTTGGGGAAAACAAGAACCTGGACGATATCATAAAAATATATACTAAAGAAACTTGTAACAACCAAACAAACAATTACACACATACTCCTCTCCAACCCACACAAGGAAGGTTTGACTGATGTAGAAAAACAAACACAAGACTACCGTGCATCATATGGAAGAAAAAATACCCGCTTAATCACCACTCGCATAATACATGGAATAATAGTACTTGCAACCAAGTACATCAAAATAAACCCTTGTCCCTCTTCAGGAAACAACTAATTAAAGGGCAGCTTCTGCAAAAGCAAAATAGATTTTTTTTTTTTTATAAACCCTTCAGAAACCCACAAAGAAGCTACAGAATTAAGTGCATACAACAACAGGAAAATAACATATTTCAAGTATATTTTCAGAAAGGTGTGAAAGAGACAGAGAAAATGAAAGAACAGTACAGAAGCCAAATTATCAAATGGAAATTTTAGCCAAGAAAAAACAAGCACACAAGCTCAGCACATAGATCAAAGAATGCAGCTGCTGCCAAGGATATTTGCACCCTCCAACAAAGTAGAAACCATTTTTTTCGATTTGCACCGATTTGTAAGAACTCAAGAAGTTCTTCTCATGTGCATATGTGAAAAGTCCCTTTATTGTGATGTTTCGAAAATCAGTTGAAGAGGAGCTAGAGAAAATGGAACTTGATACACAGAAGAAAAGAAAGCTGAACCTGACATTAAAAGAAAAGTAATACCAGAAATCCTTGAGAGAACAAGGATAATGCACCAGCTCTATCCTTGCAAAGATCTGCCTAAAAACAGGTGTTTTCACAGATATAGAGCAACTCTGCATAAAGGCCCTCATTCAGAGCCGCTCGTAAGCGGCCGTACGCTCATAGTCATCCGATGTTGTAAAACCACGCATGCGTCGGTGTAACAGTGCGCATGTGCGTACGGCTGATTGCGATCATTTTTTCAGTCGTTCTTCGAATAGCGAACAGGAAGTGACATGTCAAATGTGATTGACAGAACTGTCCATTTTGGGGCAGTGACGGGGGTGGAAATGGGAAAACGCAGGCGTGGTGAGGCGTTTTTTGGGCGTATATAAATTATCTGATGCGAACGGCCTTTTGTTTTTTGATAAGTGTTAATTAAAACTCTTAAATGGTTTTTAACCCTCGGTTTTTTTTCAAAAAAATAATGTTTACATTTCCGTTGTATTGTTTGTAATTTTGTTTGTGGGATTACCTTTTAACCAGTTTTTGAATAAATGAACAATAGATTTGTTTATATTTCCAACCTTTTTTTATTTTTTTACACAATTTTTTTTTGTGTGTTTTTTCAAAAATAAAATATGGATAACTATATAAAAAAAATAAAAATATTTTTACAAACGCACAAACAAAAAAACTGGCATTTTTAAACCACAAACAAACAAACAAAATTTAAAAACAATTCACAAGAAAGGAGAGGGAGGTTTTGGCCATTAAGGCATATGTGGCAAACACAGAAAAGGAATGTGGGAAATTTAGCCAGTGCTGTCATCGCTTTTTGGCCCATTTGGCCGGGGTAGGGAGGGAGCCTGAACGGGTCCGGGATGTCCTTCGGCTGGCCTGGCCAGAGGCAGATGTTGTGGCCTCTGGACTAGGCATTGGGCTAGGCACATTTGGTGGGATGGCTGTTGTTGTGCCAGAGGTGGAGGATCCTGATGTTCCGGCAGGAAGGGAGGCCGGCTCCAACATCTGCTGGCGAACGAGCTGCTCCAGGGCATTTGCAATACGGACGTTGGCCCCAGTATTTTCCGCCAGGGCCTTAGCAATGGTCACGTTGGCCGCAGCACTTTGCTCCAGGGCCTCCGCCACCCGTAGCAGACTGGCATCCAGCCTCACCAGAATCTCAGTGTACTGATCCATTTTAAGATTGAGCTCAGTGAGGAGGGCCACTGCCTGCGAGGGGGATTGCCCTGGACTGTCTTCCACAGGGTCCCCAGCCGAATCTACTGGTTCCTCCCCTGCAGAGCCAGCAGAAGTTCTGCGGCCAAAGCTCCCCTCTGGAGCAGACTCATCCACCCGTTAATTTGGAAATAAAATTTATAATGTTGTATTTTTCTAATTAGATGTGTTGTTCTTAGGATATTTTTGGCAAAGTAATGTTGTTTTTTTTCTGTGAACAATCATGTCTTACCAATAAATGTAGCGTACTATTTTGCGAAGTAATGTGTCTTGATAGAACTGTAAAAGTAGCATACTATTTTGCGAAGTAATGTGTCTTAATAGAACTGTAAAAGTAGCGTACTATTTTGCGAAGTAATGTGTCTTAATAGAACTGTAAAAGTAGCGTATTATTTTGCGAACTAATGTGTCTTGATAGAACTGTAAAAGTAGCATACTATTTTGTGAACTAATGTGTTTTAAATTTTTTGGTGTTAAATCATGTCTTAACACTAACAGGGGTATTCACTATGGGTGTGATAACATAATTTATTGTTTAATTTCACAATTGTGATGTCATTATCGTCGAATTTACGTTTACACCCTATTCAATATCAAAGACTTATCACAGTTTTGAAAAGTCTTTGTTAAAAAATGGTGATAAGTTTTCACCATTGAATAGGTGTCGTAAAAAAGTGCAGAATTGGGTTTTAAGGGTGCATGCTTTTAAAAAATAGCCTGCACCCCTGAGAATGTCATTTTTTTAAAAAACTGTTTAGCAAAATTTATTTAACAATAAAAAGGGACACCCCAAAAATTTAACGTAAAAATTGTGTTGCCCAAAAAAAAAAAAAAACATTTTTAACAATAGGGAAATAGGTTCAGGGCTATTCTGCAAGTATGCGGCAGGTGTTTTCTAGAATAGAATTATAGCGGCAGGTGCTCAAATGCTGTATTTTTATAAACTTACTTTAGGGACATCAAAACATGCTAGTACCCATTTTCATGTACCCCAAATTTGATGGGACCACTTTTAAAAACGATAAAATTAACCTAAGTGCTCTTCTGCATCACTTCTTCAATGTTGGTAACAAAACACCTGCTGCGGCTCTTTAAATCCCCCACTTTAAATTAAAGCCTAACACGGGGGTACCCATAGTGTTTACTCATGTTTTTTCAACTTTAGGGGGGCTCTTACATTTTTTAATCGGAAAAAAGCGTAACTTTACGCCAATCCAACTTCGAAGTTTCCCGTTTTCGTGAATTTTCTATTGAATACGGGGATAAGCGGGAGCGCGCTCCAGACTTAATGCAGAAAATAAATCCGATATGAAACGTTAACTTCGACAGTGAAGTTAACGTTTCATATCGGATTTTTTTCGTTTTTAAAAGTGGTCCCATCAAATTATGTGAACCTATAATTCTATTCTTCAAAACACCTGCCGCATACTTGCAGAATAGCCCTGAACCTATTTCCATATTGTGTTTGAATTTATCCCCTTTTTTATTGATTTCACCCCAAATTTGGCGAAATTTTTTTTGGGTGTCCCTATTTTGGTTGTTAAACTTTTTTGAACACATTTTTGGTTTAAATGTCAGTCCCAGGGGTGCAGGCTATTTTTTTTAAGCCTGCACCCCTAAACACCAATTCTGCACTTTTTTACGACACCTATTCAATGGTGAAAACTTATCACCGTTTTTTAACAAAGACTTTTCAAAACTGCGATAAGTCTTTGATATTGAATAGGGTGTAAAAGTAAAAATGGTCATAATGATGACTTACCTCCGAAATTAATGCAAAAAAGATGTTAACGCTCCCATATTGAATACCCCTGGAAATGTGGCGTAATATTTTCCAAAATAATGTGTCCTTCCTTCTCTATTTTTCACCCCAGAGATGTGATTACAAGCATAATTTATTAAATTAATCTAAAATATATTTTCTACTTTTTAAATGTAGGTGGTTCAGCACATGACCCGTCCCAGGCCTGTAAGCATCTTTGGATTTCTTAGAAAAGAGAAGTATATTTTTCTTTACACATTTGTGTAAAACAATAACTACCTGGCTTACCATTTCAGGTTGATGTTGGGCGAATTATATTGGCCATGGTTCCAGAACCCGACCAACCTCAACTTCGTCCCAGGCGTAGGCCTCGTAGTCGTGTAAGGCCCCTGATATATAGAACAAGTGTCACCCTTTTTGGAATGCCAGATGATGAGGTATTAAGATGATACCGTCTTCCTCCACAAATCATCCTAGACACTCTCTCATTAATAGAGAGTGATCTTGAACGGCAAATTGACAGTCCTACAGCAATACCACCACTTACGCAATTAATGTCGGTGTTACATTTCTGTGCCTCAGGATCCTTTCTAACCACTGTGGGAATAGTTGCCGGAATCTCCCAATCCTCCTTTTCAAGGATCCTGAGGGCAGTGATGGAGGCCAGTTTTAAACACCTCCATCATTTTATTACAATGCCATTGGATATGGGTTCCCTTAGTGTGGTGAAGGCCAATTTTTACCAAATAGCTGGCTTCCCACACATCATAGGGGTTGTGGATGGCACTCACATACCACTTCAGCCTCCAGCAAGGCTGGAGGCTATTTTTAGGAACCGCAAACACTTTAATTCACTGAATGTAATGGTGGTATGTGATGCCTCCCTCCAGATCCTGTCCCTGAATGCCAAATTCCCCGGGAGTGCACATGATTCCTTTGTCATCCGGCAATCAGGGATTTGGCACAAATTAGACAACCTACAAGCTGGTGATGCATGGCTTCTGGGTAAGTTGACACCTTCTGTTGCAACCAATGCAAAGCTTGTTACACAATTGTCCTGATGTTTGTTTTTGATTTTTCACAGGAGACAGTGGTTACCCTTGCACGCCCTGACTGCTCACTCCTTAGTTGGCTCCCACACCAGGGCCACAAAGTGAGTATAATTCCGCACTTACAGCCACCAGGCAGGTGGTGGAGTGCTGTATCGGCCTTTTAAAAGGCCGATTCAGATGCCTCCACCGCTCTGGTGGCGAGCTCATGTATTTGCCGGATATGGTTTCGAAAATTGTGGTCCTGTGTGGGATATTTCACAACATCGCCATAAGGAGTGGTGTCCCAATGCAGCCAGAGGATGCCTTGCCTGAGGATGGCCCCCCCGAGGTTGGTCGGAGGTAAGTATGTGGGGGGGCCATACGCGATGCTGTGGTGGCCAGATATTTTAGGTAATTATTGTTAAAAATGTAGTTAATTGACACAATGTAGACATGTAAGATTTTAATGGCCAATTTTATTTTGTTTTTTTTGTTTTTTTTGTGTCTTTTATTCCATAAAATTTAATGAAAAAACGATGCCTACTACCTGATCCCAAAAATTGTCTTCATGTGGCCACATTGGATATAACTTCTGGAACAATTATTTCTTCGCCTCATTTGTGGATTCATGTTGGCCTGCTACTTCTTCAAACAGTTCTTGATTGTTGTTGTTGTTTTGTTTATTTTGGTGTTGGTTGTTTTTTGGAGTGTGTTTTCACTGTGTGAATTGATTGTCACAATTCACTTTTTGTGAATTATTTGTGTGGATTAAATTTTTGGTTTACGTTAAAAAGACTTTTCCTTGGTAAATTACAAGCATGTGTAACCTGGTCCAAAAAAGGCAAACTTTCTTACTGGCTAATCCTGTAATGTGTTAAATTGTAAAGTATGTTACCATGCTTTGTGGCTAAAAACAAACACCAAAGGTAGTATGGTGAATCAGTATGTTTTCTAATCTAGGTCTAAGCAGGTTTGATTTAATATTTACATTACCCACCAAAAAAAAAAAATGCAGGTAATTCTACAAACCTATTGGTATTGTTAGGTGTTTAATGTGCCAGCTTACATACTTACTTGAGCTTTCTACAATCAAATTTACATTACTTTAAAAAACATGCTCCAATAGTCTACTTATGTAAGGTTAAACAATCTAATATTTACAGACAAGGAATGAGATTTTAATAAATCAAAATATTTTTTATTTTTACCAACATTTTTAGGGGGAAAAAACATAAAAATTAGTGCCGCAGGACCGCAAACTTGTGATCCAGGACCACAAGAATCCCAAAGACATGGCCCCTCAACGTGTGCAAGCCTTCCTGCATTGCTTGCAGCCGCCTCTGGTCCTCTGTGGGTTAAAAAAAAAGTGTGGATTACTAAACTGACACCTTAATTTATATGTTACCAAACAACTTAAAATACAGACTATACTTTAAAAAAAGATATAAAATTTTAAAAAAACCAAAGTAATGGCAAACGCAAAGATTGTATAAATACAAACTCTAAAAATGACACATAAAAAGACAACCAAAAAAAGGGCGAAGTACGCAAAAGTACTACATTTGTTGATACCGTAAACTAGAAAGACACAAGTATGAGTGTTTGGACATGTGTGATATGTGTAAGGGGAAAACATCCGAGACATTGTTTTGCAAAGATATATATCCAAAACATTAGAAATACTTCACAAATTGGACATGCACAGGCAAAAGGACAACATCGCCCAAAAACAAAAAAATGCCAAAGCAACCATAGTTTAAAAGGGAAACATACCAGTCATGTTGATGCCTGGTCCTGGAGCCCCGACATCGTCCTCCTCTGAAAAAAATCTGCATATAAACTAACGCAAAACAATAGTACCATTCAAACAAACTTTAAAATTTGAAAAACCATGCCCTTGGTACAAACGTACGTATTCTGCGGAAGGAATGACACACACGAACAATAATAAAGTTTATTGACATTGTAAAAAAAAACGTATTGCAAAGATGTGAATACCAATTAAGCTAATGAATATACTGATTGCTATTAATCAATTCAAATATGTGGGCAGAATGAAATAGCAGGCAATCGAAAACTGACAAGGCCACTTCCTGAACTGACTTGTGCGAGCGTTCCCTGCAACCAAAGAGGAGACGGACAGTCACTATTTCGAACGTTCGCTAGCTAGAGGAGGGGTTGGGAGACTATGGGGCGGAAGATTAGCTACGAAAATACGAGCGAACGGTTTAATTTACATATTCCCGCTCGTACGCCGTACATGCGAACGGCCACTTGCGTCCAGGTCTGAATCAGGCCCAAAGATCAATTCCACCAATATGCCCTCACTAACCTTTACCTAGATGTGACTGCCTCAATGCCTTCCATTTACACCCATGCAGCTGCAAAAATGGAGATGCAAGTGTGTATGAAACACCCATAGCTGTGCACGCTTTGCCCCGGTGCAGGCACAGAGTGTAAACATCAACCCATTTCAAATAATAAAATGGAAAACCTAAATTAATGACCTATCAGCCTACACCAAGGTCCAACTTCAATGTTACCCACAATCTCAGGGACACCAACCACACTCTACACTATCAACAGGTCAATGTTATCCAAATGATGGTCCCATGTCTGCCTCTCCACTCACTTGACCTTCTGAAAGTCCATCGCCAGCACCGTCTACTTCATATTACAATTCCGTTGCTTTTGTAAGCTTGACTCCATCATGATACCAGAATTTTGCCTATGTTCACGTTATATTACTAGTATTTTCTTGAAGTTTGTTACTTCTGTGAAATTTTATTACATATTTTCCAGTGTTGATATTCACATTTTGCCACATTACATATGAAACCAGAGGTTGCGTGAGTGTACACACTCTACTAATGTTTCACCAACTGGTAGGTCTTAGATTGGATTGGATGAGAAGTGGACAAGTGTGTACCCAGCTTTAATATTTTGCTTACAAGCATCCTCAGCATAGATTGGGCAGGCAGAGCAGAAATGAGTGTTAAACTGCTCCTTCGGAGCTGCACAGGGCCATAACTAGGGCGGTGTGGCCGGTGCCGCCGTACAGAGCTCAGGATACCCTGTGAGCGGAACCGTCCGGCTGCTGCAAACCCTATTTGCCGGGCGTCCACTTTTGTGTATGTTAGTAGCGCTGCGTCCAGCTCCTTCACTGTAGCTCTGCCTGTCACTCACGGCTCCACCTCCCCCGGATCCCACCCTCTCTGTAGGGATGGAAGAGCCGTCCACAGCCCCAGCCCCACTCATTCTTAACCTGTCACTACACCCACACCCACCAGGCCTGGCTAGTTAGCTTGAGTTAATCTTTCCCTGGAAAAAGTTCCCCTGTAATTTTTTCTCGTGGGTAGTTTAAACTGTTTCTTTGCCAATTGCTGGCTGTCTTACACGACCTGCGGTGACCGCTGTTGAATCCCTGAGCCTATTCTATTGGAGAGGATCTCTGCTCGGCTGGCGGGGATTTGGCCAATAAGTGGAGCCATAATAATATCCCATTGTATGTAGTGAAGTGTGGGCAGTAGATCTGCTGTCACTGTGCAGGGCTTAGAGATAACTTGCCTTTACCACAGGACATCTCTGTGGTGTCTGTAATAGAGATCAGTGATTAGGAGCCTGATAATTTATTTTCATTCCAGTTTCCATCAGGGCAACAGCCTCTTCCAAGGGTCGGGACCTGGCTGCTGCACTCTTTGGGCTCTATTTACTACAATCCGCATATTGAATGCAGATTGTAGTGTGATATTACCGAATTAAGGCAATATCACAGGGATTTACTACAAATCCCTTACAGGGACAGAGCTTGCGATAAAGCTCTGTCCCTGCAAATCCCCTTCGGAGCCTTATCATGGTATTTTCGCAAAAAATACCGTGATTAAGTGCCCGCGCATGCGCCGACCGGTCGCCACTGCTACCCCCCGGCGCTAAGCCCAGCCCCCTGGCACTAAGCCCTGCCCCCGCAATCACAGAACCCCCGCTACCCCCCCCCACGACCCCCCTCTCCCTTAATTACACTTACCTGCATGCTTCGGGCCTCCGGTGATGTTCTCCATTCCTCCGGTCAGGTGATCTCCCATACTGCACTGGGGCCCGATCACCTGATGAGCGGGCAGCAGTGCAGTATGGGAGACCAGCTAACCAGAGGGGAGACATCACCGGAGGCCCGATCACCGGTCCCTGGAGTCAGGTAAGTACATTTTTTTTTTACTATTTTTTTGTCTTTTTTTTACAGTAATCAGCTTGCGGTCTGTTTAGACCACACAACTGATTACTGGGACCGACTCCTGGCTCTGCTCTCCCCGTTAGAGCAGAGTAGGAGGCCGGTAATCGGGGGAGACCCTGGATAACGCCACCTCCAGGTGGCGTTATTATCACAGGGCTTTCCCCGATATTTTTTCACATTTTATTTTTAGTAACTCTGGTCGGATCACATTTCCCATTACAATTATGGGAAATGCGATCTGCTTTACTAAAAATAAGTGATACTTAGGGGTTGGAGTAGAATTTTACGAATTCTACTCCAATTGCCCTGTAATAACTATAGGTGATACTAAAATAATGTGAAAAGGGTGTGAAAACACCCTTTTTCACTTTATTTTAGTCAAAATAATGTTAATAAATAGAGCCCTATGAGAGATTACAGAGTGCAGTTGCGCCGGTAGCAGATATTAGTCCTGTCCGACTAAAAGGTAGATACTTCCCCAGGACAAAGAAACAGGTATCACCATTTAGCACTGGCACTGCTATTGGTTTTATAATGCACAATTTACTGGGAGACCTCGGCAATGGCCGCCCTCACATGCATGGTCAGCACACCGTGCGCGGAGAGGTCACAAAGAATAAGTGAAGTGATTGTATTAGCAATCACTTCACTTGTAAGTTGTAACATATCACAGGGACGGGCTCCTTTCGGAGCCACTGTCCCTGCATGTGTTTTTTTTTCCAAATACATCCTGGTGAAGGATGTAAAGGAGTAGCTTTAGCGCTTTGTGGGGAAAGTCGCCTCTGCCTGCGACTGTCAGGCTGTCACTGGAGGACAGCCCCTAAAAGGAAGCCGCAGCATGTGCTTGTGCGATTGGTGCTCTGACAGTGTGCCGCCTATCCAACTGTGCCTGTCCCTCCGCCTCCGCCTGTCCCCCACTCCCCGCCGGAAGGTCTCTGTCATACCCACGGAGCAGAGTCCGGCATTGTGCGTCCACAGCCGCCGCCCCCCACTGTGTGTCCGTCCTATGCCGAATTCAGTGAGGCACAGGACAGCCCCTCATACTGCCCGGGTGACTGTGCACCTAGCTAGTACAACAGCTGGGGAGGGGGTGGGGGCGCTAATTGCCCACCCCTAGCTTAACTGATCCCCGGAGCTCATCTTTACTGCTGGGGCATTTTATTTGGTGGGGCTTCCCCCTTCCCTACCACTACTTCTGCTGCCACTGGCTCCTGCACTTCCCCCTGCTTCCCTATATCTTCCCCGTGACACCCGGACATCGGCCAGTGCTCTCTGCTACAGTATTAACCCCCTCACTGCCAGAGCGTGCACAGGCTCTACACATACATACTGCACACATGCCCACTGTACACATACATACTGCACACATGCCCACTGTACACATACATACTGCACACATGCCCACCATACATATACATACTGCACACATGCCCACTGCCCACATACATGCTACAAAGATGCCCATTGTACCCATTCATACTGCCCACATACATGCTGCAGTTATACATACTGCTCACATGCCCATTGCACAAATACATTTTTTTATTAAATTCTATTTTTTTTTTTCGTTAATCGTTTCCTTTTATTCTCTTAAGCTGGGTACACACTGATAGATATATCGTCTGTTCCATTGAACGGGCGATATATCTATAGTACATCGCTGTGTGTGTACAGCGATGTGTCTGCGAACGATGTTGTTCACAGAAATTTCCGATCTGCTGTGCAGCACAGGAGATGGTCGATATATCAACCATCTGCTTGTGTGTACGGGTGAACCACCGATCACTTATACACATATGCTGCAGGGACCCGGTGATGATTGATAGCTCACCTGGGCGGGCAAATTTAAATGCCCGCCTAGTTGAGCTGTCTAGCCTGGCACACCAGGTGGGCAATTAGTAAGTGTGTATACACTTACCAATCATCGGGTCGGCTGTCCGGCCGATTCGTCTACCTAGTGTTTACCCAGCTTTATTGCAAAGCTGTGTTAATGATTTTTTTTTAAGGACAATCCAGCATTTTAGGATTTTCTACCAGTGGCATAACAAGGGCGTGGTGAGCTGGGTACATTCCCTGGGTGCCAGGCTAAGGGCATGGCTTGGTGGACATTACGATACTCTAGCTTCCTACCAAGTACCGCATTACGCCCGAACTTCATAGTGCGTGTGATAGGACAGCTCTCCCACACTGGACCTGCAAACAGCAGTGTTTTAATTTGTAATAATAATGGCTGCTGCTATATTTTCCCTTGTAACGGCGTTCAAACGCACTGACATGCCTGCGTTTCGCTGATCACCCACCTGTCAACACCCCGAAATGGTCACTTTCTGTCAATCACTCTGCGATGGGTCTGCGTGGTCACTGCGATCACAGTATGATAGCATTGGAGCCTTCGCACACGCGCACTGTGATGTGTCTGCCTGCGTAATTGCAGTTGCGATGCGTAATGATTTGAGCCCTATGACACAGATGCTGATACAGCAGCAGAGGATAACAGGAGAATAGAGGGCATATTTCCTTTCCCTGCTCTTCAATAGGACAGGCCACTATGTAAATTACAGGAATATTTGGCACATTTCACAAAGACGATCTGCTAGTGTGTACGGAGTAAAAGATTAATTGGCCAATGTCCTCACACCAGATATATCTTTAGATGGCAGTGACGGTTGTTCAATGTGTATGAACAACCACCATCCGCAGATATATCTTTCAGGTGTGTACCCAGCTTAACACTGCTTTTATAAATAATGTGTTAATGCTTGATGATGATAAGGAAATAAAACCTGTATTTTATGTCATACTGCTGGGCTTTTCTCAAAGCCATTCTACTACAGAAGGGATAAAGCAGATCCCATTGTTTTGAAGAAGAACAGGGAGTAAAGTAAGATGAGAAAGTAAAGACACAACGGATGCTTAGGGCCTCATGCAGATTTGTATGTTTTTGTGTAAAATACAAATTTTTGTATTGCACATGAAAAATGTGTTAGTGTACATAGGGGCTGATTCAGAGATGTGCGCTAACCTGATGGTTAGCTCACAACTCTGATTGTGCCTCCTCTGCGCTGGCGCATGATCCATACTGCTCATGTGCAGTACGGTCCTGCAATCCCGCACGCAGTCCCTCAATCACTGACAGTATGCTGCCCTTTCTGGGTGGGGAGGGGGCGGTTACGGCCTCCGTTTCACAAAATAGAGGCTTGTGTCCACTGTTGATGGGGAGGGTAGAGGCCAGGATCTGGCGGTGACGTCATTTGTTCAGGGACGCTGGTCGGGTGTGCGGTCCCGCACCTGGCAAGTTCCTACACAGGGGTGAAGCCTATAAAGGTAAGAAGTATGCTATTTCTTGATTTTACCCTGAAGATAGTGCAATAAAAGAAGCACTGAAACGTTGATATTACACGTAACCTGATTAGAGTGGTTTTTGGAAAGACGAGTGCAGCACAGCTGGCTATGTGTATATATATATATATATATATATATATATATATATATTATATATATATATATAGTATATAATATAGATAATAAATATATATATAACATTTATTTAATTTCGCTCCTTGCACTTTTTGTCATCCCCTTACTCTATTATTCCTTATATTTTTTTTCATTTGGGCTTGGTCCTATCTGTCTACCATTCCTACATAGTTTTTTCTTTTGGGACTGTTACTTTCCCTATCCTCCCACCCCTCAAATATTTTAATGTATTTGTGCAGGGGTGTATCTAGGGGTCCGAACGCCCCTGGCATGTTAAGCGACTGGTGTCCCCCCTTTTCACTCCAGGCCTCCTTTGTGTCTCTCCAGTCTCTACCTGTGTCACTCCAGGCCTGATGGTATGAAGATGCACTGCTGCACCCAATAGGTTTTGCTTGGTACTGCGGAAAATCTCCCTTCATCCAATACATAAGACATCAGTCTAGACTATAGACAGTGGTGTAGTACAAAAGCACAATCTCAGGAACATTACAGCTCCTATTTTTTTGTTATTGAAACATGAGGAGTATGCCCCAATAAACTAGGGAAGTGCAAAACTGTGCTGGAACATAGACCCCATTTTTTTCATTCGTTCAGAGCCAGAAAAACTCCTTTGAGAGAATAAAGAGAATCTTGAAGTCCCTTTTCACCAAAGTTATGGGTGCCTCTTTGAGTTTCGTGAAGCCAAATGACTCCTTAGGGTGCAAGGGTCTTCAAACTTCCCTCCACCACAAAGCATAGTGTTGAGCTCCCAATTTATTGAATAGCAGACAAAATCAACTATATAACATATAGAATAAGTTAATAAAAACTGCAAATAAACATTAGGGGTAGTATAAATTATATAGCATTTCAATTAGGGAGACAAATGTATCAAAAATAAATATATAAAAGTATATATTTTTTCATTTATAATACTTAACAGAAGCTAATCAACAGTAATTGAATCATTTATTAACTAAGCAGGCAGTGCACCCAATATTTCATTTACAAGCATAAAGTTTAGCTTGTAAACAATTTGCATACTGTATATACAAAATATTTTGCTGTTAATACATTTTAAGTGTAAATGATGTCATTTTTGCACCTTCTGCTTACTCAGTTGACATTAAAGGATTAAATAAATGTTGATTAGCACATGGTAAGTTTTATATACAAAATATATATTTAAATTTTAAATATTTATTTTTAGTCTACCTATTCTGAATGAATATAATATAAAGTGATATATATGCTTCTAAAATAGGTATCGAAAGCATTTTGATTTGGAACTAGGGATGGCAAATGGCCAATGACACGACGTGAGGCCCATCTGGTTAGGTGGTTGCCGCTGACCCCAGTAGGGTAAAATCAGCCTAAGCCATGTATTGCAAGGGAGAGCACCTCAAGCTCCAAAGACAGATGGCGACTGCTACCATTCTTTTCTTTTCCGCCAACAGCGGTTCCCAGCTAAGAACCGCACCGCCGCCATACCCTAATCAACAACACCCTGACTTCTTCTAACTAACTCCTCAATAACTCCATTCCAATGCACCATCCATACTTAAAGAGGACATCAGTGGACCTAATCAAAGCATGTAAAAGGACCACTCCTCCAAAACCCTGGACACTGCATCTCACAGCCAGGTTTATCCATCTTCTGACCACCTACAGGGTCCCATGAGACAAAACCAGTTCTCCAACTCACAGCCAGGCTTATCCATCTTCTGACCACCTACAGGGTCCCAGGAGACAAAACCAGTTCTCCAGACCTGCTGTGGAATGATATCAAACCACAAAACTCTGCAATAGGGGGCACATGACAATGATCGTACCCAAATGAGCTGAAATGGAACACTCCAAAAACCCTAAACCATCTAACCCTCTCCAAAACTGGAGTAAATTCTGTATATTAAATAAATACACAACAAAAACGCAAATAGGAAAGAAAAGAGTAGCAAAGACAGAAGCCTAATACAGGGAGAGAGAGAGAGGGCGGGGAGGGGTGATCCTAACTAGATCTGAGGCAAAACACAAAACGTCCACCAGCCGGCATGCAGCCAAAGTTATAAACTAGTGGTAAAACAAAATTCCTTAGGACCCCCAAATATGACGAGTAGCTAGTCCTCAAGTTAGGATGTAAAGCAAAATTTTTACCGAAGTCTAAGGTACGTTTTTAAGCACTAGACTTTCCTCAGCTCATGGCCTAACTCTGATCAACAGAAAAAAACCTGACGCAATAGTCAATGCAGCTGCACTGATCTGGACTCTAAAACCGAAAAACTGCTGAAAAAACTTGTAATAACCATGCAGGAAGACGCAAATAGAATAGGCGCTGACCAACAGGAGGAGCAGGGACCAACTTGTCCCACCCCCTTCAAAGCTCTTTTGACCAAGAAACACTTTGAAAGGTCCTCCAGGCCCAAAACACAGAAAAAAAATTGGGACAGGCCTGCTAACATCATTACCACTATAGCACTGGACCTGTCCCAATGCAAACAAACTACGCAAAAGCAAGAATAAGCATTCAACTGGTCTTACCTCGGCCCCTCCATGGGCCAAAATGCAACGCCATGCGCACCAAGCAACCTGATAAATTGCATGGTCCTGGGAGCTAAGGACTGATATGCTAGCCCCTCCATGCTGGCTTGATAATATGCTGTACAGCAGAAGGGCAAAAATTGCTGATCTAACTAGGCTAGCAAGGCCAAATCGCAAAAATGCAACTAATCGAAATGTGACAAGGCATACGCAAGCATGTTCTAACACCAGGGGTATGCCTGGCCCGAAATAGACTATTAGAACAATGTACGGCATCATCGAGGTCCTCCAATACGGAAAAACTATGGCTGCTAGGCTTATGCCTTCGCCATCGCTTTGACCAAGTGCGCCACTGAATCTGCATAAAGTGCAAAAGTTGTCTCATCAAAGCTGATCATGTCCAGAAACTGCAGTTATATCTCGAACCCGAGCGGGAGCACCATTCTCTGGAACCGCAGCCTCTGAAAGAGAAACAGAAACCAAAAGAACAACAGGACCAGCCATTGTAGACTTTGCACTATCCTACAAAGGAGTGTAAGAATATTGCCCGCATTTGGGCTCCCTTCATGGTTACCGCTACTGCCAACGGGGTCAAAGTGTATTATATGGTGTGGTGTGACCAGTGCAATTTTCCGAGAAAAGCAGGTTCAGGAACTGTGAGTGGAGCTACTGGGGGAGGAGCTAAAGAAATTAATTCTAAACACACACATAGCCCTGTGTGTGACCATTATCCGTGTATACTTAGTATTACCATACAGAGCGGTGTGCTCCCCATCAGTTCTCACCTCAGTGTTATAACTACAAACCGTGCATACTGAGTATCATTATACGGAGTGCGCTGTGTAGAGAGTGCTGTGTTCATCAGTGTTATCACTATACACTGTGCATACTCAGTAATATCATACAGAGCAGTGTACTCATCATCAGTGTAATAACTATGCCCTGTCTATACTCAGCACTATTATACAGAGCAGTGTATCTTACCTTAGTGGTGTAACTGTACAATGTGCACACTCAGCATTTTTATACTCAGTACCATCAGTGTGCACACCTCAGTGTTACAACTATACACCGTGTTAACTCAGTACTACTATACAGAGCAGTGTTATAACTATACACTGTGCATACTCAGTGCTCTTATACAGAGCGCTCACATCAGTGTTATCACTATACCGATAGCTATATAAATAACTATATATAAAAAACTATATGTAATATGTTCAATAAGATCCCATTTATGAGACATTTTACCAAATTATACGATATTCCGCTGTGGGTCCTGTAATGTATGTATTTCTCGTAGCACTCAAGCCAGAAAAATTTAAGAAATCACATCTTATGCCACTACACAAATGTTTAAAAATTATAAATTTTATTACGTGCAACAGTACCAATTGTATTTATTTAATCGAATGTTTGTGGCCTCCAATATATTTGAAAAACCACAAGGAGATCCGAGACAGATAGGCAGAACACCTGCGGAATATAAAAAAAGGTGTTGCCAACCATTCCCTCAAAAATATCAAAAGCATTATAGGGATTAAAAAGATTGAAGGCAATTGGCGTACAAAAAGGTACTGATACATTTTTAGCGAAGGCAGAAATGAAATCCATATACGAAATTAAAACACTACAGCCGTGGGGTTTAAATAAAGATTTCGAACTAAAGTGGATTTTATAGTTTTTAACATTTTTAAATGGTTTTGATTCATATAATAACATGATTTAAAATTATTTTTATATTGTGTTTTTATGCTGGTTATTTTATAGATCATATTACTGTTTACATACATATATGCACTTTTATTATAATTGATATGCAGTTTTATATTTATTGTTTATAATACCAAAGTCATTTGCTATATACTAATTATATTAGAGAGTAGTGAACTCATGTTATACAATGATGTCCCCAGGGTAGTTATTTCTGGTGGACGGACAAGTGCTGGCACGCAGACGTACACCCTGACTTGTCAAGTACTTTGCCGTAATGTTAGACCTAGTAGTCCTGTGGTTTGTGTCATGTGCTCCATGGCGTTGCACACACACTGAGTTCCCCGTCACCACTTCATGTCCGTGGGTCATGTGGCCTGCAGTATGCGTTCCACTACTAGGCACGCAAGAAGCGTCCTCGAGTTACAGGAAGTGATGATTATCACTAAAAAAAGGGCACTATGGCTTGATATATAAGGCAGTAGCTGAGGATACAGCGTACCTAATTAGCGGTGAGCTTATATATTCGTACTTTGGCTGTGTAGAGGTTTATTTTTATCTATACCTATGACCGCACACGAGACAGGAAATGGGCGGAGACTTGCATCCCTATAAAGACCTGATCCTGGTCTGATATACAAACACACCTAGAAAAAGACCTATAGGTTGAAACGCATTTCTGGGTATTTTGGTACAGCTCAGTAGGGGGAGCTAATGAAAAGTTCCCCTATATGTATTGATTTGCACCTTTTCCAAAAAGGACTTATATGGTATGCAGCCATTTATCATGTATATTTTATGTTGCAATAAATGATTTACTGCTGAACACTATGGATGTGTTCCCCTTATAGTTTTTATGACGTCTTTACAAGGGACAATAGAATATTAAGGGGCACATAGTATTGAAAACTGCTTTTTGGAGGATTCAAGTTTGGATTACTTTATGACTTTCTGGATCATATTGAAGTACTGGTGACATCACTATCCGGAGGAAATTATCTTCCTATGAAAAATGTGACTATATCAAAAATCTTATATTCGTATCTTTGAAACTATATGTATTTATCCTTACCCACCATTAATTCTGGGTTGTGGTGTACCTTTTTAAGGTAGAGCGCTTGGGCCTTTTTATTTTTTAAGAATTAGTATCTTGTGATCTGGTGTTTATCACTTAGGTTGGTATTAAGCAGCCTTCCTTCAATGTGAGTGCACAAGTGTGTATTAATAATGTGTATACTCTGTACTATAATACACAGCAGTATGCATACCTCAATGTAATCACTATACACTGTGTATGCTCTGTACCATTATACATAGCAGTATGCACACCTCAAGGCTATCACTACACACTGTATACTTTGTACTATTATACACAGCAGAATGCACACCTCAATGTTATCACTACACACTGTGTATATACTAGGGGTGAGAGGGTTCGGATTTCTGAAATACGAACCCCCCCGAGCCCCTCCGATCCGAGTCCGATCCGAGTCAGGCTCGACTTTTCCCGCCTGACTCGGATCTGAAATCGAGGCAAAACGTCATCATCCCGCCTTCCGAGTCTCGCGGGTTTTGGATCCTATATAAGGTACCCGCGTCGGTGCCATTTTCTCACTCGGCTGTGGACAGTGAAGAGGGAGGGTGGGAGTTAGGGCTGTGTAGTGTAGTGTAGTGCTGCTGTTGTCCACTACTTCAAAGTCCATAGGGGCTGGCTGTGTTGTGCTGTGCTGCTGTTGGTAATAGGGGCTGTGTCCACTACTTCAAAGTCCATAGGGGCTGGCTGGACTGTGTTGTGTAGTCAGTTCTCCATAGGGGCTGTGTCCACTCCAAAGTCCTGTGCAGTGTCCCAGTCCTAAAGGGGTGCTGTAGTGTTGTCCAGGGGGTGCACTGTCCATCAGGGGTGCTCCCCCCAAGTGCTAAAAAAATAATATATTTTCTGTGTTTGTGAATTGTGTGCGCAGTAGCCGCACGTGCATCAACAAAGTAGTGCCAAGCGTGCGCCTGTGTCATAAGTAAAGGGCCGGCTGGCTTGACCGTTAAAGGGTGCTGTAACCCCCAAAGTACACTCCAGTCCAAACCAAAAAAAAAATAATTTTCTGTGTTTGTGAATTGTGTGCGCAGTAGCCGCACGTGCATCAACAAAGTAGTGCCAAGTGTGCGCCTGTGTCATAAGTAAAGGGCCGGCTGGCTTGACCGTTAAGGGTGCTGTAACCCCCGAAAGTACACTCCAGTCCAAACCAAAAAAAAAATTATTTTCTGTGTTTGTGAATTGTGTGCGCAGTAGCCGCACGTGCATCAACAAAGTAGTGCCAAGCGTGCGCCTGTGTCATAAGTAAAGGGCCGGCTGGCTTGACCGTTAAAGGGTGCTGTAACCCCCAAAGTACACTCCAGTCCAAACCAAAAAAAAATTATTTTCTGTGTTTGTGAATTGTGTGCGCAGTAGCCGCACGTGCATCAACAAAGTAGTGCCAAGCGTGCGCCTGTGTCATAAGTAAAGGGCCGGCTGGCTTGACCGTTAAAGGGTGCTGTAACCCCCGAAAGTACACTCCAGTCCAAACCAAAAAAAAAATTATTTTCTGTGTTTGTGAATTGTGTGCGCAGTAGCCGCACGTGCATCAACAAAGTAGTGCCAAGCGTGCGCCTGTGTCATAAGTAAAGGGCCGGCTGGCTTGACCGTTAAGGGTGCTGTAACCCCCCGAAAGTACACTCCAGTCCAAACCAAAAAAAAAATTATTTTCTGTGTTTTGCCTCACGTATATATCAAATTGATATAACATAAATGGAGGACCAAACTTTCTCCGATAAAAATAAAATAGAGAAAGATCAAGAACCACTTCCTCCTAGTGCTGAAGCTGCTGCCACTAGTCATGACATAGACAATAACATGCCATCAACGTCGTCTGCCAAGGCCGATGCCCAATGTCATAGTAGAGGGCACATACAATCCCAAATGGCAAAGTTCAGGAAAATGACCTTGAAAAAGACATTTAAATCAGCTGAAGAGAAACGTAAACTTGCCAATATGCCATTTACGACACGGAGTGGCAAGGAACGGCTAAGGTCAATCCCTAGTATGTTCATGACTAGTGGTTCAGCTTCACATGACGATGGAAGCCCTCCTCCCACTAAAAAAATCAAAAGAGTTAAGCTGGCAAAAGCACAGCGAAGAACTGTGCTTTCTAAGAAGATATCACAAATCCCCAAGGAGAGTCCAAGTGTGGTGGTGGTTGCAATGCCTGACCTTCCCAGCACTGGACGGGAAGAGGTGGCTCTTTCCACCATTTCCACGCCCCCTGCAAGTGCTGAAAGGAGCACCCACAGTCCACTTGCTGATATGCAAATTGAAGATGTCACTGTTGAAGTACAACAGGATGAGGATACTGGTGTAGCTGGCGCTGAGGAGGAAGTTGGCGAGGAATATTCTGATGGTGATGTGGTTTGTTTAAATCAGGCTCCGGGGGAGACAGTTGTTGTCCATGGGATGAAAAAGCCCATCACGGTCATGCCTGGGCAGAAGACCAAACATTCCACCTCTTTGGTCTGGCAATATTTCTATCCAAATCCGGACAACAACTGTCTTGCCATATGTACCATATGTAAAGGTGAAATAAGTAGGGGTAGGGACGTCAACCACCTAGGAACATCCTCCCTTATACGGCACCTGCAGCGCGTTCATAAAAAGTTACTGTCAAGTTCAGAAACTTTGGCTAAGACCGTAAGCAGTCCAGGGACACCTAAATCCCGTTGTCCTGTTGTATCCAAGCGCCTGCAAACCACACCGTCAACTCCCTCCTCGTCAATTTCCTCCTTAGTCAGGATCGGAAGTAGTCCTGCAGGCCATGTCACTGGCATGACTGACTCTCCTATCCGGGATTCCTCCGGAGGATCCTGCATTGCTACGCCTACTGCTGCCGCTGCTGCTGTTGCTGCTGGGAGTCGTTCATCATCCCAGAGAGGAAGTAGGAACACCACTACTTTTACTAAACAATTGACCCTCCAACAGTCCTTAGCGAGGAGGATGAAGTACGACAGCAGTCATCCTGAAGCAAAACGTATAACTGAGGCCTTGACTGCTATGTTGGTGTTAGACGTGCGTCCGGTATCCGCCATTAGTGCAGTGGGATTTAGACAATTGATGGAGGTAGTGTGTCCCCGGTTCCAAATCCCATCTAGATTCCACTTCACTAGGCAGGCGATACCGAGACTGTACAGAAACGTCAGAAAAAGTGTCCTCAGTGTCCTGAAAAATGCCGTTGTACACAATGTCCACTTAACCACGGACATGTGGACAAGTGGAACAGGGCAGACTAAGGACTATATGACTGTGACAGCCCACTGGGTAGATGTATCACCTTACGCAGCAACAGCAGCAGCGTCACCAGTAGCAGCATCTCAGAAACGCCAGCTCGTTACAAGGCAGGCTACGCTGTGTATCACCGGTTTCAGTAAGAGGCACACCGCCGACAACCTCTTAGAGAAACTGAGGGAAATCATCGCCCAGTGGCTTACCCCACTTAGACTCTCCTGGGGATTTGTGATATCTGACAACGCCACCAATATTGTGCGGGCATTACATCTGGGCAAATTCCAGCACGTCCCATGTTTTGCTCACACAATAAACTTGGTGGTGCAGAATTTTCTGAAAAGCGACAGGGGCGTGCAGGAGACGCTTTGGGTGGCCCGAAAAATTTCTGGCCACTTTCGCCATTCAGCGACTGCGTGCCGAAGACTGGAGCGCCAGCAAACACTCTTGAACCTGCCCCGCCATCACCTGAAGCAAGAGGTTGTGACGCGGTGGAACTCAACCCTCTATATGCTTCAGAGGATGGAGGAGCAGCAAAAGGCCATACAAGCCTATACATCCACCTATGACATAGGCAAAGGAGGGGGTATGCACCTGACTCAAGCGCAGTGGAGAATGATTTCCGTGTTGTGCAAGGTTCTCCAGCCCTTTGAACTTGCCACACGTGAAGTCAGTTCAGACACTGCCAGCTTGAGTCAGGTCATTCCCCTCATCAGGCTTTTGCAGAAGCAGCTGGAGAAAGTGAAGGAGGAGCTAAGACGGAGCGATTCCGCTCGGCATGTGGGACTTGTGGATGAAGCCCTTCATTCGCTTTGCCAGGATTCCAGGGTGGTCAATCTGTTGAAATCAGACCACTACATTTTGGCCACCGTGCTCGATCCTAGGTTTAAAGCCTATGTGGTGTCTCTCTTTCTGGCCGACACAAGCCTGCAGAGGTGCAAAGACCTGCTGGTGAACACACTGTCAGCTGAAGCGGAACGTGACACGTCAACGGCTCCTTCTTCATTTTCTCCCGCAACTGGGGCTGCCAGGAAAAAACTTAGGTATCCTAAGCAACCCGCTGGCGGTGATGCAGGGCAGGCAGGACCAAGTTTGGACATCTGGTCCGGACTGAAGGACCTGGCAACAATTTCTGACATGTCTACTGTCACTGCATATGATACTGTCACCATTGACAGAATGGTGGAGGATTACATCGGTGACAGCATCCAAGTAGGCATGTCAGACAGTCCATACCTGTACTGGCAGGAAAAAGAGGCAATTTGGAGGGCCCTGTACAAACTGGCTCTATTTTACCTGAGTTGCCCCCCCTCCAGTGTGTACTCTGAAAGAGTGTTTAGTGCAGCCGGGAACCTTGTCAGCGAAAGGCGTAGGAGGTTGCTTCCACAGAATGTGGAGAAGATGATGTTCATCAAAATGAATTATCAGCTCTTCCAGGGAGACCAGCCTCCAGAAGGTACAGAGGGACCTGTGGTGGTGGATTCAAGTGGGGACGAGTTAATACTTTGTGAGGATGAGGATGTACACACTGAAGAGGGTGAGGAATCGGTGGATGAGGAGGATGAGGATGACATCTTGTCTCCGTAGAGCCAGTTTGTGCAGGGACACATTAATTGCCAGCTTGTTTTGTGGGGGCCCAAACGAACCAATCATTTCAGCCACAGTTGTGTGGCAGACCCTGGCGCTGAAATGATTGATTTGTTAAAGTGTGCATGTCCTGTTTATACAACATAAGGGTGGGTGGGAGGGCCCAAGGACAATTCCATCTTCACCTCTTTTTTTTCTTTGCATTATGTACAGTTTGGGGCCTAGTTTTTCTAACTGCCATCCTGTCTGCCACTGCAGTGTCACTCCTAGATGGGTCACGTGTTTGTGCCGCCCACTCGTGTCGCTTAGCATAGTCATCCAGCTACCTCGGTGCAACCTTTTGGACATAAAAACACTATTGTGAGGTGTGAGGTGTTCAGAATAGACTGGAAATGAGTGGAAATTAAGGCTATTGAGGTTAATAATAGCATAGGAGCAGAAAAACCTACAAATTCTGTGATTTTAGCTGTTTTTATGCTTTTTTTCAAAAAAATACAGATCCAAAACACAAAACCCAGAACCCAAAACACGGAAGGGTGGTTTTGGCAAAACCAATCCAGATCCAAAACACGAAGAAAGATCCAGATCCAAAACCAAAACACAAAACACGAAAAGTGGCCGGTGCACACCCCTAGTATATACTGTACTA